>JAHWFO010019727.1:1778118-1842361 GCA_023313115.1 Rhysida immarginata | reverse complement strand
TTGAAGAAATGTTACACGAACACAGGGAGGCACACAGTTACAGATGAAGAAGGTCTATGATGAAAGTTCGATGATTCATAACACGTAGATGACTAACTTGAAATATATTATAACGTTTTCGGGATTTTTTCCCATCTTCAGTAATAAAGTTTTTTGATTGAATGGATGATATAATAATAAAAAGCAAAACAATGTAATCTAATACAATTTGGGATATTATGATTAGTTTGATTGTTGTGATCAGGATTGTTGAGTGCAAGGGAAGTGATATTATATTTTTAGTAGTAATTTCCATTTATTATTAATTTCTATAGAAGGTTTGGCTAAATTTTTTTCATTCGAAATAATGTTGATGTTTTCTTTTATTAGTCTTTTTTTGTAATTTATTTCTTTACTAATGATTTTGATTTTGTTCCAATCTGGATTATGATTTAGGTTAATGCAGTGGTTCACTAAATGATTGTTTTTATCTTTGTTTCTAAGTGCTCTTTCATGTTCTTTTATTCGTGTTATTAATTGTCTTTTTGTTTGACCTGTGTAAATGTGTTGACAGTTGGCGCATGGAATTTGATATATTATGTTAGTGATGTTCCATTTTTCTTTATTATTTTGGCAAATGTATTTGAAATTAGAAATTGTGTTTTTGTTTTGATTTTTTGTTGTTTTTATATTGGTGGTTGTTATTAATGCTTTGGCTTTGTTATTTGTTATTTTTGGTATGATTTTAATGTTTGGTATCTGTTCTAGTATTTTTTCCTGTTTGTGAAAGGTTTTATTATTGTATTGTATTGAATATCTTCTGTATTGTTCGTACTGAGTTGTG
This sequence comes from Rhysida immarginata, assembly GCA_023313115.1. NCBI lineage: Eukaryota > Metazoa > Arthropoda > Chilopoda > Scolopendromorpha > Scolopendridae > Rhysida > Rhysida immarginata. The sequence continues at coordinate 1,841,538 of JAHWFO010019727.1, read as the reverse complement.
TTATTTTTTGTTGTGTTGGTGAATGCTTTTATATAAATTTTATCAATACACAAACAGAAAAAAACATTTCATTTGTGCTTCGTCCTTCAACATTCACTTAACAATTGGGTGACTTTTTTCATTGTTTTCTATTATTTATTTTAATTTATTTGTTTTCTTTTAATTAAAGGAGTTTTATTTATCTTTATCAATATATATTTTATCACAACTCCTACGTTTATAATATAATTTTACGTTATATTCAGACGGACAGGCAGACAGACGGACAGATGGACGGACGGACGGATGGACGCACGTTGTGAAAACATAAGTACATATCGGTCCTAATAATAATAATAATAATAATAATAATAATAATAATAATAACGTGAAAAGAGACTATGTTACTGTATGTTATTACTTACTAATAATACACTATATGATCACAAATATCCGGACACATGCACGTTTGCGCTCATGGAAATCAATAGGGCGTTGCACATCCCTTTGCCCGAATCACAGCTTCCACCCTTCGGGGAAGACTTTCGACCAAATGTTGGTAGGTACTTTCCGGAATGTTCCTCCATTCCTCCCGAAGAGCGAGAATCAGTTCAGGTACAGAAGTTGGCTGATGTGATCTGGCCCGCAAGCATCTTTCCAATTCATCCCACAGACTCTCTATAGGATTGAGGTCGGGACTTTGTGCAGGCCAACCCATTTCTTCGACCCCTGAGTCCGCAAACCACTGCTGTACACGCCTCGCTTTGTGGCACGGAGCATTGTCGTGTTGGTAGAGAAGTGGCCCGTTTCCGAAAAATTGCCACAACGTTGGAAGTGCACAGTTGTCCAAAACATTCAGATAACGGTCGGAGTTCATGATTCCTTGCACAGCACCACGGCCATGGAATCCCATCGTGTGCAGTTCCCGACGAATTGTCATGGTACTAGCATCATTTGCAGAGGCGTTTCGAAACTCTGTGGCAATTTTTTCCGCCGAGGACTTCCGGTTGCTACGGGTGACACGACGAAGCACTCGACGGTCTCTGTCCGTTAGTTTCTTGGGTCTATTGGTTCGTTGTTGAACTGTTGTTGATCCCGGGGTCTTCCATTTCACAATGACATCGCCTTTTGTTGACTTGGGTATCTGAAGAAGGCTGGAAATGTCACGCACGGACTTGCTGCATAGGTGACATCCAACGATGGTTCCACGTTGGAACTCACTGAGCTCTGCCGAACGACCCATTCTTGGCAATGTCCAAGCAGAGTTGTGTCTGAAAGTGTGGGAAGCTATTTAAATGATGTGCAAGTCATTATCATGTGTCATTGGGCCAATCGATGATCTGTGAGGGGTGTCCGGATATTTTTGATCATATAGTGTATGTTACTATAGCCACCACATAAAAAACAGATTCCCACAATTTCAGCTTCGGCATCGTCAATAGTAAAACTTCTCCTCCTAGAAATCCTAGCGTGTGGATGATTCACAAATGACGTAAGAAGCCATTGTGCAACTCCCCCATTGTAAAGTGAAAACTCTTATTGTGGACCTTTTGAACCAGACGTTTTCACCGTTTGTTTTTCAAACAACAAACACGCCCTGACCCTTTGTCTAAGCTATCGCATGGCGAAAAAGGAAGTTAGAAATTCATAAGCCTTCGCACGTAATAGCACCAACAGATGAACGGACATTGTGAAAACATAAATACCTGTTGGTCCTAATAGAGGAGGAATAAAAGGTGGGCATAAAAAGGGAGTAAAAATGGATAATGATGGTAGATAGTAGAGGTAAACTTTGCCCTATGATTAACTCTCTTTTTGTCTGCCAATAGTATCCTCGACTTTTTATCCCCAATTTTTATCTCTTATATTTTACCCTCTCTTTTACTACTGTCACCCTTTATAAGAAACTAATTTTTTAACTTAGCTTTTTATGGGGGCGACTATCCTTGAATACAAAGCTTCCTGTACTTTCCTATACATCCCTTATGGTAATTAATTTCTGATTGTTACTGAATTTAACGAGCCTAATCTCTCAATGAACTAAAATTATATTAATACCTGTTTATTTTCATGGAATAAATGATATGTTACCTGAGTGAGAGCAGCAACGCCAGCGAAGTCGACGAAGCTTATGGACGACCCATCTATGATGATGTAGCGGAGATTATTTCTGAGGCAGGCGATCACGGCACTGATGATTTTGGCCCTTCGTGCACCCACATCGATATTGTTTCCTTCCTCCTGGTGCCAAATCCGATCGGTGGAACTAAAATCTCTGTCAGCGTTGCATTCATTCTCTCCATTGTTCGTGATAGGCCTCTCGAAGCTCAACCGCCGTTCGTACTTCGATGTGATGATATCATCTGTCTGAAAACTTGGATTTGTCATCCCAATTAATTCGTCAATCTTGTTTTCATTGCCGAAATCGATCGGAAGGGCAATCACTTTTGTCTTGTTCTATAAATTCAAGAAAATATAAATTTTAAAACTAGTTAATTATATCGACAATATCTACTTGAAATACCTTGAAATACTAAAAAATATTTAATTTTGTAATTAAAAAAGTCATATTTATTAATGAAGATTTTTTTACTTTGTGCAGGGATACTATGGTTCTATACAGGGTGAATACAAAAGTCTGAACCCCCCTTTTATTTTTTGAACCGAAGCAGATATGTCAATTTTGATGAATCCAATGAATAAGAAATTGTGGGTGGCCTATCCTATAGTGCACTTTTCATCATCCCAAATATGCAAATTAGGATACGTTCAAAATTTATCTCAAAAACCATAAGGGATAGAGAAAAAAACCCAAGTGCAAACTTGTTCAGCACAAAAAAACAAACAAAACAAAAAAACTCATTCAAATCGGACCAACCAAACACTCACAATCACGTGGTGAACTGTTTGTAGCTTACAAACAGTCACACTGCACAAGGAAAATTGAATGTTGATATTTCCACCATGTAAAGCATGCAAATCAAAAAATTAACGTTAATTACCATACCCACATTCACTTTCATGAGGAAAAGCAAATAAAAGGCATGTTTCAGCACACAGAAGACAGAACAATTCCAGGATGGCAAGCTACACTGTTCCGAAAATGGTCAACATGATCTTCTGCTTCGGATTGTGATTGTGGGTAATTGGTCCGATTTGGATGATTTTTTTTTTGTTTTGTTTGTTTTTTATGCTGAACAAGTTTGCTATTGGGTTTTTTTTCTCTATCCCTTACGGTTTTTGAGATAAATTCTGAATGTGTCCGAATTTGCATATTTGGGATGACGAAAAGTGCACCATGGGATAGGCCACCCACAAGTTCCTATTCATTGGATTCATCAAAATTGACATATCTGCTTCGGTTCGAAAAATAAAATGGGGGTTCAGAATTTTGTATTCATTCTGTATATCTATCATGCAAACTCATTTGATTCTCAGTTGGAAAGTAGATATGCTAAAAAACGATGATTTTCTGCTTGAACTTTAGTACGATGAGTTTGCGACTTACGACATTTCACACTTATGATATTGTCAGATTGTTGAATTAGTTCTAGAAAAATAGTGAAGAATTGCGACGATATAACATGCAATCAGGAGACGGGCTAAAGAAGAAAGCAACAGGCGAAGTCCGCGAACAAGAAGGAAAAAACCTAGCTCTCACCTTCGATAGAAAGTAGTCGAGACCGAATCTTCAAGAGAGAAACTCGGAGCCGCCCATTAGTTAAGAGGAATGACATGCAAGAATGCCTCATTAACCGGGTGGATAAAAAGGGGAACTGTGGAACGAATAGGCAGAGATGCAGACGAAACCGCCAAGGTACAAGGAAATTGAAGCACAAGCCGGCGAAGGAATTTTCTGAGGTAGGACCATGCCAATCAGGAAGAAGGTCGGCTAGAGTGAGTCGCAAGGAAAATTCCAGGTCGCCACCTGCCAGTAAAAGGGCAGCAGATATGCATCGTTTGTCAACCCATTTGTCATCTCTCTCTCGATCGCACATCAGAAATTCCATTTACAAAGACAGACGGACGCAACGAAAAATTTCACGATCAATATACAAGACCGCGTCTACATCGATACCAGGCAAAGGAAAGAATACGAACCTTTTACAAATCGCACTTCTTATTTTATCGCCATAGAAGAAGCCAAACGAGAGCCCAGACGTAATCACCTCAGGCCCATTGCATGAGAGAACCTGAGGAAATTTTCGCTTCATGCGTAAACAATCGCCTAAACTCTGACACGGAAATTTTACTGCCTAAGAAGACATCTCACCACAATAGCGAGGGATCCACGACTCCATAGCGTAACGAGAAAATTTGGATATCTAGTTGGAGACGCAGATTTCAGAACACATTCTCATGCAGGATGGAACGGAGGCTATGGAGGACCTAGCTGATAAGTATAGCGTGAATGTACGCCAAACCCTGCTGGCCGAGGACGACCTAACCAGTGTAGCAATTCAAGCATCCCGCCCGTGAGCAGATCGGCCGTCGGCAGTGTTGCAGGCGCGAGCCAAGCAAAGATCTCTTCGCAGCGAGCCACACTTGGCTACTCAGTCACCAGTCCGGGGTACAGAATTCGTTCATCCTTTTCTAATTACAGTAACAGTTAAGACAATTTTACAGTAACATTAATTATTAAAGTTAAGTGTGTGTTCTATCCAAGAGTTGCTGTCCTAAGTAACATGTTATTTCTAACTTCCATTGACATTAAGGGGCCAACTTCTAATGTCTAATGCTTTTAAACAATAAAAGCCAGAAACTGTAGAAACCAGTATACTAATTAAAGAATCACTGAAAACACTAATCCACATGAAAATTTTTATTGACTCAGATGAATATTTCGGAAACCAAATTTCTTTCATCAGTGAGCGGACTGTGTGAAACGAGCATCAGAAACATGCTTCGAGCATAAAAATAGAGACTATCATGTAACCCCTCCCCTCAGGGTAATCCTAAATCAACTGACTATTCCTTACTACCTGTTACATGAACCCCCCCTCTCTCCTCATCCTTTTCACTGCATCGCATGCTGATGAATATTGCAGAGCGGTCGAAATACGTATACATGACTGAATAATTAATACTGTGAGAAGTGTTTTGTTTCTTCATCTTCTTTAGTCTATATATTGAAGCTCAATTGCCTTTAGAAGTCTTCACGCCTTGGGCTACACATCTCATGAATAATAATTCTATTTAACTATCTTAATTAACTGGAATCAAATTACACTGTGGAGAGATCAATTGATTATTTATATTTATCTATCTATTAATACATAGATAAATAGATACCAATTAATTTGTGTCCCCTCTTTCTTTATCAAAAACTTTAATTTGCAAGTGGAAAAATTATTATGCAATTAATTTAAAAAGTCGTGATATTAATAAATTCTGATCACTGGTTAGGTCTAGGAGTTGCATATTGGTAGGGATAGCTGAATAAATCGATGAATTAAAGGGTCCAAGAATAGCAAGATGGTAGTTATTTAATGGAGCCAACACGTTTTGAAATAACTTCATGATCGGAGCAAATGGAGATGTACAAGGTAAGTGAGTTTAGTATCACGGAATTCGAATAACACCCCGAATTCCGGTTCCATCGTCCATCGCTACCAGACCCGTTTCTTCTACCGAACAAAACTGGAAGATAGGCGACGAAACCATGAACATCAACGAATGCAATACGCGAGGACCAATGAGAGGAAGGAGCAGGAATTTCGTCGTGAGGAGAAGGAAACTGACAATCGTGGCAATCGTTTTGTGGAGGTCAATGAGAGCGGTTCAAGAAAGCCCTCATCGAGTTGGATGGGAAAATCTCGGCAGAGTAAAACCTTGCTAGCCATCGAAAGTGCGAGGGAAGTAGCCAGGCAGCCCTCTGCAGTGGATTCAGCTTCCCTGCCGCCCACGAAAGTGATGAGATGGACGCCTTGGCTAGTAAACGAGCCCTCGTTAAGACGAAATTGCCGACGTAGCAGAACTCCTCTCCAAGTCAAGGTGAAGGGGATGTGGCGTACTTCGCGAGGCCTCCACGACTGTTAACCAGAACTCTCGAGCAACGGACATTAACGCTGGTAAGCAAACAATTTCAGATAAATAATAATTCCGGCTTTGCAAGGCAATGCTTTTCAGAACTATCATTCTAAGAATTGAAAGCGAGTTCTAACGCTCAGGGATTATGGCCCTTCGGTTTACCAGCATACTTCGAGCGAACCCTGGTTTTACGTATGTTAGGCAGTTACGAGCCTAAGAGTAACCTTTCTCTAATGGTGCACGAAGTTCCCCTTCTTCTTGGTAACAAGCTCAGCGACAGAAATTAGTGCATTTATTTTGAACCGTGTTTCCTATAATTATCTGTCTTGTTTGTGATTAGTGCATGTGAAAGAAGTGCCCCATTCTCATTAAGCCGGGAACATATAATATGTTGCTGGGAATCTTCGTTATAATGTTTATTTGTGACAAGTGCTTCTTTGTATGAAAATCAGCCTGTATCCATGTTTACTTTTATGCTTTACTTATTAGGACATAGGATGTGCTATAGTATCTTATTCTAAAGTTCTGTCTTTTTTTTTTTTGGTATGTTAGTGAACTTTAAATTACAAGCATTCAAGTGCCTACATTGGTATACGTCATTTTTATTGTACCTTAGTGAATCAATTTCTAAGTTTACGTTAAGACTCTAAATAATAATTTGGATATTGGAACGATTTACGTTTCACAGGCTTGACTATTAAGTGCGTAAGTATATTGTGTAATTATAATTGTTGTCTGCCCCGATATTAGAAACCAACGAGCTTTGATAGTTTTTCTAAGCATTTGTTGTACTACCCATATTTATTTAACATGTGTAGGTGCTTACCACCATACATTTTCAAATTGCCATGTGCATTGGACATGTGTATTAATATTATGTGTTACCTTTAAGATTAATCGTGTTCTTTTTGGATCAAACAGATCCGCTTTATTGATCAGTCAAGAATATATGCTTACCTTTCTGGTCATTTGTGATTGTGTATTTATCTAACAAGCATTCATCTATTATTTTTGTTTATTGGATATATATTGTTGATGACTATATGTTTGTGCCTATTTAAACTTAGAGATTAAGTTTTGTTCTTTAAGTAATTTATTCCAATTAGTTATAAAAGCTTTAAGTTAAGGCTTTATTGATTATTTTCATTACTTATTCCCATCATTTTCAATAAACTTTCAATTAATATTTACGCCATCTGTCATAGTGTCTAATTTCCACTGCGTATATTCTCTTAATGTATTTCTACACGTGACATTTACTTTCCTAAATAAATGGTTTCATAGAATGCGCCTACAGCTCAATGTCATACCCAATTATTTGGCTCAAAATTAGAGACAAATCTTGTGCAGCCCGATTTGATGAAGCTCTTCGCAGAGAAGAATTGCATCATTGGAAGTCTGTCCATATCTTTGAAGTAAATATAGGGGGAAAAGAAGCGTTATCGTTGTGTTGGATAAACAATATCATTGATGACGTCAAAGATAGGGTTTTTTCAAAATTCTTTTGGTTATTCAGTACTTTATCTTTGTCCATTTTTAGAGATTTTCTGATAGCCAGGGCCTCGTAGGTCATTATTTTCTTGGGGTCCTTAACTCTATTCTAAAACGGACATAATTTCGTCAATCGGTGTAAACCTGTGGTTTTGTGATATGAGATGGTCCGCGAACGTAGACTTTCCATCTCGGTTGGTCCATGATCTTCTGTGCCTGGAGAAACATTCCTTGAAAGACCTCTTAGTGCATCCCACGTAATAGCACCCACATGACGGACAAGTTAACTTGTATACACCACATGTATTATATATATATTCTCGTGTTCAACTGGTGTTTTGGGATTCAATTCGTAATTACACTTGTTTGCCGTTTGGTATGCGATCTTCATCCCACATACTGGGAATATGTTCGATATCCTAGTTATTTCGGGTTTTTATGTGAACGTAGTGAAGTTGTTCTGTGATTCATTTTCTTGCTTCATTCTGATGTTCCGCTTTGTTTTTTGTAATATGGAACGAGTGACATAATCCGGAAAGGAATTTATCCTGGATACGTCGTATGTTAGGTGGACCACATCATTCTTGTCCTCTTTGGTTATCGGGTATGTTAAGGCCCTGTGGAATAAGTAGTTTATGGCTGCGGTTTGTGTTGGGGCGAATGATTAAGTGTATAATTTACGATATTACACGTGGCCGTTGTTTTTCTGTAGATCTTGAACTCAAATTTTTTCGTTTCTTCATCCCTGTATAATGATAGGTCTAGGAAGATGATGTTATACTTTTCTTCTTCTATCATGTAGGACATGATACTGTGGAAGGCGTTAAAAGTTTCCAGGATTCGGTGTACTGTTGTCGTATTCCAGTTAAAAGCAATGATTGTGTCATCCACATATCTTGCGTAAAATAATATGCTCTTGGATTCCAATAAAGGCATAACATGTTGTTCCTCCAAGGACTGTAAAAATGCCTCAGACATGATGGCACTGATAGGCGAACCCATAAGCACTCCATTTGGCGTGTTGTAGAAGCTTAAACATGAAGAAGTTAAACATGAAATAACTTTGACTGTGTATAGTTTTTAGTGCATTAGTGATGTCTAGTCGGATGTCCTCTTCCACGTTGTTGGATATGAGCCGGTCGTGGATAATGCCGATTGTTTCTTCAAATGGAATATTCGTTTATAAGTTTGCAATATCTAATTATATGAGATTCTATGAATTATATCTTAAATTCTCCCACACTTCCAAGTTCCAGATGCCATCTACGAGTTGGTTGCTGTTTCTTATAACATATTTGTTGCTTAAAGGGTAGACGTTTTTGATGATGTCTGAAATCTTTTTTGGCACATAATAGAAGGTCGTAGATCTGCAGTTTACCAATGAGCGGATTGGATGTAATACTTTGTGTATTTTAATCGGAGCCCAGATGCTGGGAGGGGATGGTTTATTGTAAATTATTTTGTTGCCAAATTCTTTAAATAGCCTTGCACGGAAGTTTTTATTAACTGCTCTTATTTCTTTCTAGATGCTGGAGGAGGATCCTTTTTGAGTTTTAAGAAACCATTGGTATTTATGAAGTCTGTGATCTTGTGGTCGTATTCTTCGTTATACAGTGTGTTTTATAATTGGTGTCCCGTCTTTAGGTCCAAATAACGAGTCAAGGAGAACAGATTGGGGGAAAGTAAATATTGATTATTTGGTTTTAATGTCCCCTAATTCAGAATAAAAACATTTCGCGTCCCTGGGGGTGAAGGGGTAAATTTTGAAAATTTTAATTTTGTAAGGGTAGGAGTTAGACCCCATGTGTTATTTAGAAAGTTGTAGAGCATCATGTAGAATGTGGGTTTAGCAAAAAATCCGGTGAAAAAATCTCATCCCCTGCCCATGTACAGTTTTCAAATTTCATAATGTTTTCCTGGGGGAAAGGCCCGGCCGAGTTTATTAGCTTTTGAGGTTAACGACTCATTCATTCTCATTAATTTTCTAATAATAATGTTTGTCCACATTGGCTAGCCATAACTTTCACTTTACCCACTCGATAAAGGGGGCAGGTCATGAGATTTTTTCACCGGATTTTTTGCTAAACCCACATTTTACATGATGCTCTACAACTTTCTAGATAACACATGGGGTCTAACCCCTACCCCTACAAAATTAAAATTTTCAAAATTAACCCCTTCACCCCCAGGGATGCGAAATGTTTTTAATCTGAATTAGGGGACATTAAAACCAAATAATCAATATTCATTTTCCCCCACCTGTACCCCTTGAGCCGTTATTTGGACCTAAAGACGGGACACCAATTATGAAACACCCTGTAGATTATGACAGAGGTTGGTTGGTTGGTTTATAAGAAATTTGGCATCGACTACTAAGGTCATTTTGCACCTTTTACACAAGTTATATCTGTACGCAGCCCGGGACAAACACAAACATCCATGCCCATGGCGGGATTCGAACCCTAAAATACTACAATATTGCTATACCTGCGCCTTTTTTCTTTTGTAATAATAACTAGATGCCATGTAGTAGATGGATCTCGTCATAATTTGACCGTCATGATTTTGACAATAAACAACCCATTTTATTATTAATCTCCATCTCTTTAATTAAAAAGTAAATAAATAACAAATCTTCAGAGCAACAAATAGAATAATAGAGCAGCTTAAAAGCAGAGAACGTTGCACGGAAGGCAATTTTTGCAGATGTACGTAAAGATGCACTACACATGCGCTTAAAGCAATTCTTAATTGCAAATAATTGCTAATTATTAGTTATTATGAGCATGAGAACTACCTTTTACACATCAACATACTAAGATCTGTCAGTTAAGATAAAAATGACGTTTAGAGATGCAGTCGTTTTCCCCGATGAACTGTCGAAAGAATAACCCTAGGAACTGAAATATATAGATTTTTTGAAATCTTTTTAGTGTTTTTTAACTGTAATATAAAAAATCCTTGGAAGTCTCCCCAATCGGCTACATCTATATCTCAGGACAGCGTTTACAATACATTACACTGGCTGATCATAAATAATTCCCTCCAAAAAGTCGTCACAAACAACAACTTTGCTAGCTTTCATGATTAAATTAACGACAATTTCATACAACGATTAATAACAATAAAAATAAACAACAATAAATTGGGTAGGTGAAATGGTACATTCAGCCAGGCTTATCACGAGATAATGATACAGAATCAAACAGAAATTTACGAGGCTGTGTTAGCACACGACCGCTAGTTAAATCGTAGAATACGTCTTGAGGTCATATGGCGAATAAGAAAGAACTTTTTTTTATTTAAATATTGTAATCCAATACGTCCATCCAGGGCCTGTATGGCCAGAGGCCGACGAGTTAGGTTCCTGGATGGACCCGGATTAACGACTGCTGTATGATGGTCGCAGCAGCCAGGGGGGTGGGTGAAGATCGTGTCTCACTGATGGTCGCCCATCCAGTGACTAGCCGTGCCTGATGTTGCTTAACTTCCCTGAAATTATGTGTTTAGTTAAAGACCACCAGGCCTCACCGTTTGTGCAGCATAATTTAAAAAATTTAATTTCTGATATAAAATATACTTGCAATTCATCATAAATTTTTAACCAAACCTTTATGGCATTCACAACTTACAAATCATTGGCCAAAGATAAGAGAAGTATGTTAGAAATTACAACAGACAACAATTAAATTTCGCGCAGATATCAAATTTATAGTACTGCAACCCAATGTAATAGGTGATTCGATGGGTTTGAAAACTGAAATAAAATGTTTCTTCATAAAGCTAAGAGCTTATAAATTTAATTTAGCATCTACATTGATAATGCTAATTGTCATAATTGCAAATCAGTATCCACCTCCATGTTGTCAATGACTGGTCTAGTTGTTCGTGAATATTTCATTATCATACTGAACAATAACATTTCCATATCAGATATCAACACTTTAGGATGAATGTACACTGACTGGCCAGATTATTATGACCACCCCATCAGTACTTTGTTGGGTCACCTTCTGCCTTCAATACTGCGGCAATTCGCATTTACTCCACGAGATGTTGAAAGGTGATGCGAGGAATCTGACACCATGAATGCTGTTGTCTTGTGCTTTCTGGCCAAAATCCGCTTCAAACCCCTTCTGTCTCTATCAGTGAGCTTCTATTTTCGGCCACTGTTGTGCACGGCTGATGATGTCTTTCCCTGCTTCTTATAGGCTGTCATAACAGTCTTTGCCTGATGAATAGCACTGTCCTGTTGTGTGAAATTTCTTGGTTTTAGAACCATCTGTCTGATGGCTCTTTCAATTTTCTCCTACAAATGCACAATTGGATTGAGATTTGGTCATTATGGGGGCCACCTAAGCCAGGTTCGTCGTCGTTCGTGGCAATCACAACAATCTTGCCTTACTATAATTTTCAATTGTCGAATCAACATTTAATGCATTAAAGGTGTTAAAGCATACATTCAGTAGTAAAAAATTTTTGAAGCAATCATCCCACAGGAATAGTTTGTTCTTGAAACTATTCTTGCAAAATACGAGTAGCATGGCATGGCGCATTGTCACGATGGAAGAAGCCATCTCCATTGGGATACACCATCAATATGATTGCATGAACTTGATCAGCAAAGATACTTAGGTATGTTCTGATATTCAGACGTTTTTCTACACAAATTAAAACACCCATATCATGCCAGGAAAACATGCCCCAAACCACAATTGACCCCACGGGCTTGAAGGATTGTACTCATGCAGGTGGGGTCCATGCTTTCATGCAGTTTCCGTTAAATTCTCATTCTGTTATCTGCATGATGCAACTAGAAACGTGGTTCGTCAGACCACATGACTTTATGCCGATGCTCAAATGTCCAATCCTTGAGTTCCTGTGCGAATTGGAGACGTTCTATCTTGTTAACTGCAGACCAGAGGTGTTCGATCTGGCCTTCGGCTCCCATATTCTGTACTATGCAGTGTATGGCGAACAGTGAGTTCAGAGATCATTTGAGAGGATCCCTGATAAAGATTCTGTAAAAAATTGATGCACTGTTGCCCTTCTGTTGTCTTACACCAATCTGGCCAGTCTCCTTTCTGGCCGAACATTGAGTAGTCGTTGATGGCCACAACTGGCACGTTCTCACCCAGTTTTCTGGCACACAGTCCAGTCTGTAAAAATTTAACATCAGTTGCCCTTCAACATTTAACAAATGCAGTTGTTTTGCTGATATTAGCTCCATGGCTCCGAGCGCCAACAATCATCCCACGTTCAAAGGCTGCTAAATCCCGTAGTTTACCTATAATCTTCAGAAACAAATCACGTCCAAAGTCGTGGTAAACAACCTGCTTGGCTATTTAAACAACCGGCTTTCTAACAACTTCAGCGCGAAATCATAGCTAATTTGCTTACAAACATCAGGTGTTCATAATAAACACTTACTGGTATATATGTCACTACAACATTGTACAACACTTTAACAATACAGATATCATTGATACCACTATCAATCAGTCTTCTATAGTTAGACTAGTCTGTCAGTATAGGTTCACATATGTTAAAGAGTTAATGTCACAGCAGCCTGTGAGCAAGGGCACCAGCGGTCGTAGTTCCTTGCAGCATGAGGCATCTGCTTCCAGCTCGAGAACACAGGCTCCGTCAATAGCGTTATTATTAATAATTCCAATGGATTAAAAAAGGGCATATCGCGTCATCTCTCCAATAGATGACAGAGCAAAAAGTTAGTGTCCAGAAGCGAGAGCAAATTACGCAATAGCGCGAATTTTGATAGAAGGGAGAGGCGGAAAAGAAAGTCAGGGAGAGAGTAGGAGCCAGCCACCCGAGGTAGACTCAATGTGCGAGCTGCGAAAGGAAAAAGGAACTTAGCCACAGGAGATATTGTGTGTGAACTTGATGCAGTTATCTTCTAGTGTACGACGAACTCCTTTGAGCAGCAAAACTCGGAGATTCTGGCATCGCATGTGCCCGTGAACTTTGGAATGACGAGTGAGTCGTCACGAAGTGTACTTATTAACAAAATTTTGTCTGTTTGTTTCAATCCAGTAATCCCGACATCAACATCCGACCGGCCGGCGCGAACAGCAGCTCATTCAAGGAACTCAAGGGATGACTTAGCCCGCAAGGAGGTCGACATTGTCGTGGAATCTCAGGCCCAGCTGCCTACGGAGGAAACAACGAGGTTCGCCCCACTAGTAGCAGGATTCTTGAAGGAGATTCACTGGCAACTCTACTCGACTCTGCAGCTGCAGGATATCAGTAACTTGGTGCTGATTATAGGACTGCTGATTAACGGATTTGCCATTGCTAGAATGGACGAACAAACCAGTAATCGGCTACATGGACATTGGTAGCCCCGTGGGCTTAGCAGGATTTCTACACGAAGATTTGGGTGCCTACTACATATCTCAAAGAAAAGCTGGCTCATGTTAGTGTACCTAATTTGCTCTCTTGTAAAGATTAACAGCCGTCACTCTCCTGTGCCGTTCTGCTATTATTAAGCTAACTTGGGGTATATGCTCAAGCCATATATTTTATTTCTTTGCAGGACCAGCATCAGCTGTCCCTGAAATCAAATGCAGTGCATCGCTGTGATCTTTGGAAGAGAGTCCCTACAGCTGTGACATACAAGCAAAGCTTACGAGTCAATCCGAGGAATACTTACGTATCATTTTGTTATTCAATTACATTCTCTGTAGTGTGCCATGAGCGCATTTCATTGGAGTAATTTTTGTGCTTAGAGCGAACTTAATTCTGTTCACATTATTCTGGCCCATTATTCGACGGGCCTTTTTCTGTGAACCCGTACTGGTTTGGTATGAGGCCTTTCATTGTACGCCTTTCGCGGACTTATTTTTGTACATGAGCATCTACGGTCATTTGGCATAACTGTTCATGTTAGAGGATGCGCATGAGGACCCTATGGGGGTTCCCATTTGCGTTTTTCAATTATAATATTGTATTTGCTTTTATTAATATCTTGTTTAATAAATATATTAATGTGACTACATTCCTGTCTTCATTCGCATATTCTTAAGCTATTTCCACTGCGCTATAAAATATCTGTGACAGCTTTGGAGCCATATTCTTCTACAACTTTTCTGGTACCAGAGCATATCTTTCCAGGGCCGAGGGGTTTCATTGTTGGCGTCCAGTATGCATTTCAAAAAAATTATTATTTTTTTATTGTTGTTGTTTGCACTTGGAATATTCCTGGTTGACTCATGCAGCGAGTGCATTTCTAGACAACAGTATTTTTCCCTATTACTCTCGCAACCATTTGTTCACATCTGTCTACTAGATTTTGCTATTCTCACGCAGCGGTTGGCACCAATGGAGAGTTGTGCTCTGAATTTAAAAAAATGTTGTTTTTTTGAAGTGCCTTTGGTTGCAATTATCGTGGAATTTTGGTGCTTCGTTGTTAGTGGATTATTTATTGGCTAATGGGGGTTTCAATAGAATTTTTTTTGGTGCTTTGTAGCCATATTATTCTACACACTTCAAGTATATCCTATTATAGTTATTTTTCAGTGAAGCACGTCGTATCGTTAAGAGTTGGAGTATCTTAGTCCATATATTCCCTAGTTTCTCTTTCGCTAAGCAGTCATGGGAAAAGCTCAAAAAGAAATGAGTATGGAGCAGGTCATTTTTAATATCCTGGCTCAAACAGCTTATAATAGACAGAGCATTTCTCGTTTTAATCAATGCTTTAAAAAGCTAGCTGAGCAGCTACCTGAAAGAGGGGAACAGCAATTAGTGGAGCTGTATATTAAAGCCTTTCCAGCGAACATTCGCAGCATTTTACAGGTAAAGGCGCCAAACAATTTAAACTTAGCAATGCAATATACTAAGTCAGTGCTTGATCAAACAAAGGCTAGCGAGCAGGCGAACTTAACAGGGCGCACAAAGCCAAATCTAAACAATCCCAGGGTTACAAACAAGGGAAAAGTCGCTATGCTTGCAGCGCTCCACGTATCTTATATTAGCAACCCACAACTGTGGGAGCAAATATAAGTAGGTTATACAAAAGATCCATTTACGAAAGAACGCATTTGCAGGACTAAGCCACCTTATTTCATAGAACAGGGTTTATTATATAAGAGAACGCAGCACAAAATTTAGTTGGTTATACCCCATATACCTAGACTCACCAATGCCATTATTACATCGGTACAGAGAGAGCCCACGGCAGGCCACTTAGGCATCTAAAAGACGATTACAAAGGCGTCTGATATGTATATGTGGGTGGGATTGGCATCCGATGTTACCAAGTTCGTGAATGCCTGTGAGAGCTGCCAGGCCAATAAGGTGCTGCATCAAAAACCATTTGGCAATTTGCAGCCATTAGAAGTGCCACTGCAACGTTGGCACACAGTGATTCTGGATTACGTCATGCCCCTTCCTCGTACAAAAAAGGTCAGGACGCCCTGGTCACCATAATGGACAAACTCACAAGAGTCAGGCTACTTCCGTGCCATACAGCCATCACCGCTGAGGACACGGCGCAGCTGTTAGTGGATCATGTATTTAAGATAAATGGGTTCCCTCAAACCATAATTTCTGATTGAGTGTTCGCTTCCAGTCCGCCATATGGAAGCACATTTTTAAGATTTTGGGTACAACCGTGAAGTTCGCCAGTGCCTATCACCCACAATCGGATGTGCAATCTGAGCGAATGAATCAAACGGTCACCGAAATATTAAGAAATTACTTAAATACCGAGAAAAACGATTGTGACGACTTCCTAACAGCAGCAGAGATCACAATCAAATCCGCCGTGTCAGAAATTACTGAAATGTTGCCCATTTACCTCGACTTCGGGCAAGAGGTTCAAATTCCCCCGTCTCTGAACAAATATGCAGGGCAGGCCCCACAGGGCAGTGCTTGTGTCAAACACCTTTCTCAAACTTTGCGGTTAGTGCAGAAGAACATTAAGAAGGCTAACCAGCGGTACAAGAAAGAATTCAACAAAAGAAAGGCCACAAATTATTCAGCAAGTATCAAGGCCCTTTCAAAGTTACTGAGATTCATAATAAGGTTTCACCAAGGGTACAGATACCTCGTAAGTGGGGGGAAGTAGGGTAATTCACTGCTCGTTTTTGAAAAAATTTAAGAGGAGGAAAAAAGAACCCCCTAAACCACCGGATCTGATCCCTGACCCGCAATTCAGTGATGTATATAAGGTACAAGAGCTGTTGGACATAAAGAGTAAGAAGCCACCATGGCAATTTCTCCTCAGATGGGTAGGTTACCCCAAGCCAACATGGGAGCAAGAGGATAACCTCCACCAATTCAAGGGGCTCATCGAGGCTTTCTTTAAAAAACAAAGGGCCCCAGGATTTTCAGCAGCAAAAGCCAGTAAGCAAGATAATTTATCGCAGGTTTAACTGCGATCGGCCAGTGCGAGCATGTCACAGAAGCCTGTGAACAAGGGCACCAGTGATCGTAGTTCCCTGCAGCATGAGGCATTTGCTTCCAGCACGAGGACACAGGCTTCATCTATTGTCAATAGCGTTATTATTATTAATTCCAATGGATTAAACAAGCGCATGGTGCGTCATCATGGCAATAGATGACAGAGCAAAAAGCCTGTGTCCAGAAGCGAGAGCAAATTGCGCAATAGCACGAATTTTAATAGAAGGGAGAGGCGGAAAACAATGTCTGGGAGAGAGTACGAGACAGCCACCTGAGATAGACGCAATGTGCCAGCTCCAAAAGAAGAAAGGAGCATAAGGTACTTAGCCATAGGAGATATTGTGTGTGAACTTGATGCGGTGTTCTTCTTGAGTACGACGAACTCCTTTGAGCAGCAAAACTCGGAGATTCTGACGTTGCATGTGCCCGTGAACTTTGGAAGGACGAGCAAGCCGCCGCGAACTGTGTTTGTTAACGAATTTGTGTATGTTTGTTTCAATGCAGTAGTCCCGACAGCAATGTCTGACCACCCGGCGCAAGCAGCAGCTCATTCAAAAAACTCAAGGGACGATCAAGCCCACAAGGAGGTCGACATTGTCGTGGAATCTCAGGCCCAGCTACCTACTGAGGAAACAACGAGGTTCGCCTTGCTAGTAGCAGGATTCTTGGAGGAGATTCACTGGCAACTCTACACGACTCCACAGCTGCAGGATATCAGTAACTTGGTACTGATTATAGGACTGCTGAAACCGAAGCTTCAACAGATTCGCCATTGTGAGAACAGACAAACAAATCAGGAGTCATCTATGTGGACGTTGGTAGCCCTTTGGAGCTTAGCAGGATTTCTTCACGAGGATTTGGGCGCCTACTACATATCTCAGATGTAAGCCAGCTCATGTTTGTATTTCTAATTTGTTCTCTTGTAAAGATTAACAGCCCCCACTCTCCCACGCTGCTCTGCTATCATTAAGCTAGCTTAGGTATATGCTCAAGCCATCTATTTTATTTCTTTGCAGGACCAGCATCAGCTGTTCCTGAAATAAAAGGCAGTACGCCGCTGCGATCTTTGAAAGAGAGTCCTGTACGGCAGTGCCATGCAAGCAAAGCTTATGAGTCTATCCGAAAAATACTTATGTATCAGTTTGTTATTCAATTACATTCTCTGTAGTTCGCCATAAGCGCATTTCATTTGAGTATTTTTTGTGCTTAGAGCGAACTTAGGTCTGATCACATTATTGTGGCCCATTATTCGACGGGCTTTTTTCTGTGAACCCGTACTGGTTTGGTATGAGGCCTTTCATTGTACGCCCTGTGGGGCCTTATTTTTGTACATGAGCATCTACGCTCATTTGGCCTAACTCCTCGTGTTAGAGGATGCACATGATGACCCTATGGGGTTTCCCATTCCCTTTTTCAATAATAATATTGTATTTGTTCTTATTAATATCTTATTTAATAAATATATTTTTAATATGACTATATGGCTGTCTTCATTCGCATATTCTTAAGCTATTTTCCACTGTGCTATAAAATATCTGTGACAGTTAACATTTCAAAAAATTGCAAAAACGACTGCTGTCCCGTAACTTATAACACCATATTTTTGAATAGTTTTAAATTTGTTCTACAATGATTACACAGCACGAAATCTTGCACACAGGACTGATGAAAGTGATGAAGCTAAGAAATCACACTTCTCAAAACAAAATCTATCACGAATATCCAAATTTATTGTTTATAAATGTAAAACAAAATATGAATTCAGCATCCCAAGTTGTCGCATATATATCGCTCCATACGTAAATCACTTTTGATAAAGATGCTGCTAATGTTGACGGTTATGACTCATTATAGACCTCCATGGCTTGGATTTTATCACTCGATGTTGAAACATATATATCATCAGATATGGTATTTTTGTCAAACTGAGAGGTGGAATTATTTGACGCATTCGTATCTGGCTACAGTTCACTTTGGCTGTGCCACGACTCAACTTTCAGTCGTTCTTGCTGAGCCCATACATGTTCAACATCAGACATCTGGATCTTCGTGGATTCCCAATCTCTGGATCTGTTTACGGTGATGTTTTCTATAATTTTTCTGAGGGTTAATTTTTAAGCTTTTTTATAAAGCGCAAAAAGATAAAACAAATGACACCTAAAATGTCATGCTATCACAAAGGAAGCCGGAGCTAGACTGAATTAATCTCTGCCAGAGAGCAGATTTGCTGGCTGAACTTACTACTGCGATTGCATCAGTCGATGATGTCAGCACGAAGTCGGTCAAATTCTAAAGCAGGCTTTGTTTTATACCGGGTGATCCAAAAGTGTGTTACATATTTTTTACATTTTTTCATGAAATATTGTATAACCATTCTTCGATAACAATTTGTGTTTTATCGTACATCGGTTACAGATTCAATGTGTTTGCCTTCCCTGGCAACCCAAATTGCTGCTCGATGGCATATATGAACCATAATGTCACGGCAAAACAATTATTAGTTTTATGAAAAATGTAACACACTTTTGGATCACCCATTATACTATCGAATGCAATATCATTCATTTTTCTATCATTAACAGTTTTGACGTTATTAAGGTTTTCGTGATTAACACTTTTTGTGACATTCACGATTTAAGCTTGGCATCACAGTGTTGAAACGTAAGACGTATTCTACGTCAAAAAGACAATTGTATTTTTCAATAAGAGGAAGCTGTTCATGACCTTTATATTGTGTTTGGAGCTTTGAAATGAATGTTTCTGCCATTTCTTCATTTTCTCTAAAAAGGCTTAGCACATTTTTATAACAATTGGTCAATGCATAGTTTAAAAACCCACCCTCTGGATTTAAAAAAATTGACAGGGGGGAGGGGTCTTGGGAGAGGGGATAGTAATTAACTCCAAAACGGCTCATCACAGTCAAACAATTCATTTACATGACCAACTGACAACAACCACTTGTCCACAAAAGAATTTTATTAAGCATATACGTATTTCGAACTCATTGAGTTCATTATTCAATGCCGATACAGAGTTTGGTTGAATTACAGAAAATTACCGTATGTCAGCAGGAACCCCCATGGGAAGCTGCCTTAGCCCCATACTAGCCGAAATCTTTATGAGAAAATTTGAAGCCAAGCTTGCTTCCTCCGGACAATACTTCCCAAAGATTTGGTACCGTTACGTCGATGATGTGTTCGCTGTCATCGATACCAACGAGATAGAGGTACAAACCTTCCTCGAGCACATCAACAGCTTCTACCCATCAATAAAGTTCACTGTGGAAATGGAGGAGAATTCCTCTATACCCTTTCTTGACCTTAGAATCATACGAAATAACAACAAGCTCGAATATGACATTTATCGAAAACCCACCCATACTGATGTGTACATTCACCGTGATTCAAATCACTGCTGGAGCCAGAAGCTAGCAGCGTTCGTTTTTATAGTGGACAGAGCACTAAACATTCCTCTATCCAAGACCAGATTTGCTAAAGAAATAAAACACATACGGACTACAGCGCAAAACAACGGATACGACGCCAAACTCGTACACGATTTGGTACGCAGAAGGAGTTTTGTAAAGCTGGTTAGAGAATCGACCACCCTCAACAACACCACGACACCCAAGTTTAGAGTATCGATTCCATACCACAAGACCCTCACGGCAGGATTACGCACGATCTTCAAATAAGCGGATATAGACCTGACGTACAAAAACCCCAATGTCCTGAGGAATCTTTTGGGGAACCCTAAGGACCAAACACCTCCTCTATCACAATCTAGAATATACGAAATCGCCTGCAGTGTATGCCAGAAAGTTTACCGAGGGGCGACTTGCAGGAATGTCCGGACTAGATTCGGAGAGCATTTTGCCCACGCCAGGTTCGGCCGCCCGAATAGATCAGCGGTGGCCAAGCATATGCTTGACACCGGACACGACATACTTCTACAAGACTGCCGTTTGTTGAGACAGGTCAGAAACAGGAACGCTTTGGACGCCTATGAGACGTTGGAGATTTCCAAGAAGGACCCCGACCTGTTACTGAACGGAGACGCAGGCCCGATAGGAGATTCAACACTTATAAAATAAAAAAATTGCTTAAAGAGTAAAGTTAATTTTCTGTATTTCTTAATTTTGTATCTTTGTTTACCTTTAACTTTTTTGATTTTATTCATTGTAAATTTCAATATCGAATATCGATTGTAACGATTGTTCGCGACCAGGAGAAAATATCTCTACTAGGTCCGCGCTTCTGATGTTAAGAGTTTGCTTTTCCCCCATTGGTCTTTTTTATTTTGTAATTTACTTTGTACCTTTTTATTGGATAATGGCCACTCCAGCCGTTATATATATTCTCTGTAATTCAACCAAACTCTGTATCGGCATTGAATAATGAACTCAATGAGTTCGAAATACGTATATGCTTAATAAAATTCTTTTGTGGACAAGAGGTTGTTGTCAGTTGGTCATGTCGTTATCCACAGTCCTTTCCAGTTTCTCAATTCATTTACAAAAAAAACTTCGCCTTAATGAGAAGAGTACGTACATGTCGAGTTTATTGAGTTTTCTTCACTCATTTGAACACTATACCATTATTTTTATTTTTAGAAACAGATTCATATCTCAAAAAAGGCTTACCTAATAGACATAAAACATATGCTATGGCAAAATTTAAGGAACCCTCTAAGTATGTATAATTTTTGTTTGGTTCGGCTATTTGCCATTTCAGAGGAGTTAGCTGCACAAAATGGTAACATACGTACATACATTCGTACAGTTGGGGAAATTTTTTATCTAAATTTCAACATATATTTACGAATCATGAATTTTTAAGTCAATTTCAGCAATTAATTTACTTATTAAAGGTGGTTATACCATTGTTATAATGCATGAATCCGATATACTGATGTCATTAGAAAACGTCATATCCTTTTAATTAAAAATTAATTTTATTTTCGAGGCTGATTGGTGAATTTCAAGTGTTTTTTTTAAAATCTAAACTTAAATATAAAATTTGTTTTTAAAAATACAATTAGCCAAGTGTGTTCGCCAAATGTGATACTTTACTCGTCAGATTAGTTGAAATATCGCCACTGGCGATTTGGCGAGCGGACTGCGCATATATTTAAAAATTTCTCATAAATCTCAGAAAATAATGGAAGCTCCATTGAAAGGATTAGCGAAGGAAAAGATATTTTCTCAAAGTTCAATTTCAGTAAATAAATTACTTCATGCTTGGACACCATCGTTTCTTTCTCATTCGTAAATGATGCATCACTTTTTCAAAAAGTTTTTTCTCATGTCGAAGCAAGTGAAAATAAATTCATCTCGTCCATATATGCTGATGCATTAAGGAACACAGTAACTTTTAACAATTTTAACAATTAATCCAAATGAATAACGCAGTCCTGCATGGGGGCCATTGAGTGTTTTCCTTTCTATGGCGTCCAATTGAAAAAATTATGTCACTTTAAGAAACCAAAGGAAAGCGCATGAAATCGGTTAATTCCAACTCGGTTGGAACTCCAAAACCCGTTTTAGTTGTCGCCTCTAAGCAGCTTTCCGTCGCGATTTCTCTGGCAACCAAAACCGTATTGAAATAAGCAAGATGCGGCGAATGTGGAACAGACGAAAGTTGGGAGTTAACTAAAGTGAATAAAAAACAAGTATAAAAAGGAACGTGATAATGCCTCAGGAAATATATAAATCGACATATTTGCGAAAGTATAAAAAGCATTTCTGGCTATAGCCACTTCAATTTTACTTAGCCTATCCAGTGAGAGATACAGCCTAGTATCACAAACAATTTTAAGCTTTTATCTTTTTTTACGGACTTAAGAAAAATACAAAAAAACAACTGTTTACAGGGTGGCCCATTTAAGTGTAGACATGGAAATATCTTGACAACTAAGCATTGTACGCAAAAACCTCCAAAATCAAAAGTGAATTACTTTTCGGGGGAAATTCATTAGCCAAAAAATTAGCCCCCCTCCCTCCCCTTGTGAGAAGGGGGGCGGAGGGTAACTTTGAAATTTTAAATAGGAACCCCCATTTTTAGTGATATATTCAGATTGCACACAATATTCGAGAAATGTTTAATTCTTGGTATTTTTCCATTGATCCAACCGTTTAGGAGATAGAGGCCCTGAAATTGTGGTACTTTTAATGTTTTGAACCCAATTTTATCGATGATGACTTCGCATTCAATGGTACCATCAATTTGGCTTTCACTAGTGGAAGAGAAAATTCGCTGACATACCAAGAAATCCTTACACAGTATCTTGTTACCCATCTGTGATCATTAGTGTGGCCTGGAATTCGTGCTCCAGCAGGATAACGCTAGCATCCATACTTCACGATCAACAAAGGAGTGGTTCAGAAAACAAAATATTTATATTATGATGTGGCCCCAAGAAGACCAGACCTGTACCCTATAGAGAATCTATGGGAAATCATGTCTCGTGCCGGGGAACGTCAATTTTCTTCGATTGATGAATTGAAAAGAGCAATTGAAGATGCATGGTACAATGTAAGACCAGAATAATTGTTCAACCTCATAAACTTAATGCCGAACAGAGCATTTGAAACAATCAAGACAAATGGTCGTTCAATTTAAGCTGTTGTATAATTCATGCAATGTTTTTTCAGCCGTTCTTTAAACTTTTGAGACACGCAAAATTCCATTTTTTTGAATATTTTTATTTCTATTATGTTTTCATGAATAATTTTTTCAGGAGTTTCTTTTAAGTGATTTATACAGCCAGTAATTAAAGCATTTGTATGTACCTTCAATAGTTTTTTTTCTTTTGAACAAAAACATGTTTCTTTAAACTTTTGAGACTCACCTTATTACAGTGAGAAAACAAAAGAGTGGTATCATCAGTATATAAAATTAAAGAAATTGGAGATAGAGTATATGTAAGGTCGTTAATAAAAAGATTAAATAACAACGGAGAAAGAATAGAGCCTTGAGGAACCCTCATATTATGGACTTGTGTGGGCGAAAAGAATCCATGAATAGATAGATAAATAACTACGATTTGTAAGAAACTCAGTTAACCCAAACAATGGGGGACCATGCAAAGTAAACAAAAGAAGTTTAAAAATTATTAGTTGGAGAGGGATTGAATTAAAGACTTTAGAGTAATCTGAGAACAGAGAAACAACAAACTTAAGTAACTCGTAGCATGCTGTATCGGTACTCCATTTCGGTGTAAAGCCATGCTGTAAAGGAGACAAAAGATTATTATGTATATAATTTGAAAGACGAAGGAAAAAAAAGCTTGTCAAAAATCATAGAAAAGAAGGGGAGAATGGAAATCAGGCGATAATTTTAAAAATCATTGGGGTTACCTTTTTTGAAGATGGGCAGAATTTGAGCAATCTTCAGTGCTTTGGGAAATGATCCCATACTAAGGGGAATCTATCTATATATATATAAAGAAGGATGTTTGTGGGTCTGTCTGTGGGTCTGTCTGTGGGTCTGTCTGTGGGTCTGTACGTTTTTTATACAAATCTACAGTTTTATTCCGATCTTGATGAAATTTCGCATACATGACCTTCAAAGCATGAGGAAAGTCACTGTCTACCTCAGATTTCGGAAAAATAATAATTATCGATAAAAAAATCGATATTCATGGTTATGGCAGGGCATATTAATGAGAAATATCGCATGACCAACAATGCAAGACAAAGTTTTTGCAACAATGGTATCAACACGCAATTCACAAACACACTGCACGGACCAACAATATATATCTCATGACCAACAATGCAAATAAAAGTTTGTGCAACAATAGGTATCAACAATGGTTTCAACACGCAATTCACCAATAACAACGAGCTCAAAATGATGATGCAATGATAAAGCAATCCTTTCCAAGAATTATAACAATGAACATAAAATGATGATGCAATATGGATAAGTTTCAATTTGTAACAATGCATAGAATTCCTGTTATTCAGGTTTTTCTTAGAAAAGAGAGTTCTTAGTACTTAACAATTTCTTGAAAATCTTTAAAAATGATCAGTAGCTGGAGATAATGAAGAGTTAGCAGACTATTGAGAAAGAGTGGAAAGACGACAGAGGAAGCACTCCTTTAGCTCTGTGATGTATTGAGCAAATGGGAAGCAAGTAAATAGAAGAATCGAGAGTTTTGTTTCAAAACATCGAGAGAAGAGTGGAAATTGCAACAACACTAAGTATACATCTGAGGTAAGATTACGTGAGTAAGAAATTATTTAGACTAGCAGTGGCATCCTTGGAGAGGTCCAGCCATTGTGAGCCTTTAAAAAGATTTTTTTCGAATTTTCATTAAGAATTTTTACTGTATTAATTCTAAGCATTTTCATGTGTTTATTTTTAAGATATTGCAAAATTTAATTTAATTTTTTGAGATTGTTCTGTTTACATCCAAGTGTAATTATCCCGGGCAACGCCGGGTACCTTGAGTCTAAAATATCTGGTGATGCTCCGCAGTGGTGAGGCAAGTCCAGAAGAGTTTCGATAAATTCCCGGTTTATCATCTGGACTGCCTGGTATTTTTGGTAGAATGGATTATCCCTTTGCTCTGTGTTATATTGAGTTTTGTTTTTTTTAACCAATTGAGAGTTATAATTTAAATTTTTGAGATTGTTCTCTTTACCTACAAGTGTATTTATCCCGGGCAACGCCGGGTACCTCTGCTAGTATTAAATATATGGGCTAGAGGACAAGCAATACTAGTGTAACCGCAATACCAATGTCAGTTTTTATATCCAAAGGATCGGGGGAGATTGAAAATTTCATATGACTGATTATTTTGGCAACTTCAGAAGGATCTGTAGGTGCAGCAAAAAAAGAGACCAAAGGTAAAGGGGCTTCAGAAAAATATATAATAGAGGAAGAATGATAAGAGGGAGGAGTGGGCAAGAGCGTTGTAATAAATTCCATAAGAATAGAAGATTTAAATTATGCGTTTCCGCAAAAGGCGATTGAGATGCCGAGGTATTAGATAATAATTAATTGTTTTCCGTCTACTTTTATTAGATCCCATTTTACTAAAAAGTTGCGCATAGTAATTACGTTTGGCTAGTTTAATAATACTACGCAGCCGATTAGAAAAAGATTTAAATGGAAGATTTCTTCTTATGAGAAACCAAACGCAAAATGTGCGGGTTTAGCCAGGGCTTACGAAGAACTCTAGAATTACTAGAACAAGAAAAGGAAATAAAAGAAAAATATTGTTCATAACCAAATTTAAAGTGAGTATAAAACTTATTAAAAAGTTTATTTACATCAGAAGTTCATCCGAGAATTTCGGTTCAATTAGTCAACAAAAGATACGAATCAAACATTATAATTCTAAATGGAGTTACTATTAATTATTCTCTTATTAATAGTTTTGCGGCTCGAGGAACTAAACAAAGAAGACTTATAGATAAGATAGATAGGGAAATGATCCGATATGGATACATTGAGAGTTCCACATTGGAGCGAATCACCTAAATTAGAAAAACACTGACCAATAGTGCTATAAGAATTATAAGCCATAGAAAAATGAGTAAAAGAGTCAACCGTGGAATGCAAAGCCCGCTCTCTCGGTCAAATCCATTAAACAATGCAACTTTGTCGAAGGTTTGTGAAAATTAAGATTTAAAGTCACCCACTAATGTGATAAATTTGTTAACCTGCAAAAGACTAAGTAATAAAGAAGTAAGATAAGTAATGAATTAAGAACAAGATCCCGAAGGCGGATGGTTTTCACGACTTTATTTTGACTTAAATAAATTTCGTACTATAATTAGAACTTATCACTAGTCGTGTAAAGAGAAGGGAGAGGAACGAAAAATTGAGTAACTGTAATCATTACGTTTAATGCACTTGATGGTGAAATTTTACAAGCAAATGTAAAAATTTTCATTCATTTAAATATTTGACAAAATTATATGAAAAATATTGAGGTTCATTAAGCATTTGATGAAGGCCTCAATTGATATTTGCTGGAACTGCCAATGGTGCCGGGTTCCTGGGTTAAATGTCACCGCTATTGAAGTAGGCGGTGACCCCTGAGGGAGCGTTGGAGCGTTGCCCAGTACTGCGAAATATATGAAATAATACACATATATTAGTTGACTCCAACAAAACAAAAATTAAAGTTTCTGAAGCAATGAAATGAACCTGCTTCCAGTTAATAACGAGGACAGCTTGGATTAGAGAGAAAGATCATTCGCCAACTTAATGAAACTAATCATTCGTAATGCAACTAGAATTAGCCACTAATGTAATCATTAGTATTATTGTCTACAGTAGCCTGTGCCAGAGACGCTAAAGCCGAGCGCGGCTCGCAGCTCGAGATCTTGGTCTGGCGCGCGCTCGCGAAGCGATCCTTGTCCGAATACGAAAGGTATGGGGTCCTGGGTAGGTGCGATGCGTCGCTTGCGGACGTTGAGCTACTGAAGTCTGTCGTGGCTATCGTGCTATGGTCAATGTCCTCCTCCATTGAAGGGCGAGTCGGGATTGGCACGTTGTTTCTTTGGCCAGTCGAATCTCTCGCGACGTGGTCCTCAGAGACTGATGAGTCGTTCCCTCTTACAACGTTCGGCTGGACAGGCTCGGGTCCGTTGTCCAGCAATGCCCGGTCACTATCTCGGGTTGGTTTCTGGGGCAGCATCGGAATTCTAACGTAAACCCTTCTTTCAAAGTCTGGCGGCGAAGGGCACTGCTGACGGCGGGTTCGTCGACCTTGCGTGGGCGTCCTTCGTCGGAGGGTATAACCCCGATTAGAGGTTAGCTGACTTAAAATTAGAGTAACTTAGCTGTGAAAGTGTGTGATAACGCTGTCCTTTCAATACACGGGCTGGAGATTCAAATCCTTCAAGATTAGGCTGGTTGGAAACGTTCACGCTCGAGACGTATACGTTCTTCGCTTTTCCGAAGCAACTCCTGTCTCTCCCTCGTTCGTTTCTTCTCCTCGGGCTCGCAGAAAGCACCATATTCCGCGAAAAATCATGAGAGTCCTTTCTCTGTTTTTCTTCTATGCTTTTCTCCCCTTTTCTCCTATGGCCATCGTGCTTCCATTTTTCTCCTCCTTTTTCCGTCATTTCTCTCTGGTTCCAGAACTCTCTCTGTCTCTTCTTTTACTTTGTCTCTTGCGCCTCCCCCTTCTTCCCCCATCCGCGGCTTGGTTTCTTCCTTCTCTCTCTCACGCATCTTTTACTTTCTTCCCGGGGTGGCAGGGGACTCGATTTCTTCCATATCGCATATTTTTTTCTCTTGCTTCTTCTTCTCCCTCGATCTTGTTCTCGAGTTAGATCGTCGACTTTTCCTCTCCTAGTTTTTCTCCCAATTCGACGATCTGACACTATCCCTGCTGCGAACTCGCGACGAAAATTTATATTCTTCGTTTGCGATCTTTCTCTGCAGCATCTCTGGGAAGACATTTCTTTTTTGGCATGCTTGTCTGCTATCTCCGCTGGACTTACCTCCTGCTGCTTTGACGAGCATGCAACTGCGAATTGGCCTACATGGCGTTTTCTTCATCGTGAACTACTTCTTCCTCCTCCTTGCTTCTGCAATGATAAACTTTCATTATTATTTATTCTTCTACTTCTTACATTTGCTTTCTTCTTACAATGCTATTTCTTTTCATTATTTGAATCCTTCTGCCAATATCCCTTAGCATAAAATATCTTTGTTTTATATTTCTGTTCTTTGGCACTAACGTTTTCTCTATTCTCTGAATTATACTTAATAACTTTACCCCGTCCTTTAAGCTCGTCTTCAATTTTAACAATTTCCTGATTCTTGATTTATTTCTCTTTCCTGAATAAATCCTTGTTCCATAACAATTTTCTTGGTTACTAGCATTACACTGAGTTAGCAAAACTCATGGGATAGCAAGCACATTGATTGATGGGCATGGCTCACGAATTCACAAGGGTAACGGATTCTGGGAATGGACCATTAGACGTTGTGGGAAGAGCTTGGATAAGTGATTAATCAGAAATGGCACGTCGTCGCGAGTTGACGTCTTTTGAAAGGGGTATGATAGTAGGTGCCCGACGCATGGGATGTTCCATTTCGGCAGTGGTGCAGGAACTTGGCTTTCCCCGCTCAATTGTCTCCAGGGTGTATCGGGAATGGCTAGATGAAGGCATCACAGTCCACAACAGGCACCATACCGGGCATCCAGCTGCCCTGAATGATCGTGACCAGCGACACCTGGGACGAATGATTCAGAGAGACAGGAGTGCAACAGTGCAGCAAATCACAGACCAGTTCAATACTTGCTGCACTAGAAACGTCTCTCAGTGGACAAACCGTCGGAATCTGCATGCCCTCGGGTTTGGCAGCCATCACCACACACGGATGCCAATGCTTACCCAGCGTCATCGGACACTCCGGCGTGCATTTGTCACCAACCATCTTGGCTGGACTCTGCAACAGTGGCGTAACGTCATATGGTCAGATGAGTCACGATATTAACTGTACCACGCTGATGGGAGGCACAGTGTGTGGCGCAGACCTCATGAAACGATGGATCCCGCATGCCAACAGGTGGTGGTGCAGGGTGCTGGGGCGTCAGTGATGGTCTGGGGTGCATTTTCCTGGTTTGGAATGGGCCCTCTGGTTATCCTGGACCAAATGTTGAATGGTCCACGGTATCGTCAACTCATCGGAGACCATCTGCACCCATTTTTGACATTTCAACACCCTGACGACCTAGCAGTCTTTCAAGATAACAATGCTCCACCACATCACTCCAATGTCGTCCGCGAATGGTTCGAGGAGCATGCAGGAGAGGTCCAACGACTGAGCTGGCCAGCCCTGACATGAATCCCATCGAGCATTTCTGGGATGCTGTTGAAGTCAGGCTCCGGGCACTGGATCATCTGCCCACGAACGGGCAGCAACTATCTTCGGCTCTGCAGACTATCTGGTGTCAACTGCCTCCAGAAGTGTACCAGGGACTTGCAGACTCACTACCACGCCGTATTGCTGCACTCCACAGGGCCAGAGGTGGCCCGACCAGATATTAAGTAACTATCCCATGAGTTTTGCTAACTCAGTGTATCTATCAAACTTATATTGGCCGACTTAATCGATATTTGCTGGAACTACCAATGGCGCCGGGTTCCTGGGTTGAATGTCACTGCTACTGAAGAAGGCGGCGACTCATGAGGGTTTATTGGAGCGTTTCCCAGTACTGAAATCATACACATATAATAGTTGACTCCAACAAAACAAAATTTAAAGTTTCAGAAGCAATGAAATAAAACTGCTTCCAGTTATTAACGAGGACAGCTTGGAGAGAAAGATCATTCACCAACTTAATGAAACTAATCATTCTTAATGCAACTAGAATTAGCCACTAATGAATATTGTCTACAGTACCCTGTGCCGGAGACGCTAAAGCTGAGCGCAGCTCGCAGCTCAAGATATCAGCCTGGCGTGTGCTCGCGAAGCGATCCTTGTCCGAAAACGAAAGGTCTCGGGTGCTCGGTAGGCTTGATGCATCGCTTGCGGATGTCGAGCTACTGAAGTCTGTCTTGGCTATCGTGCTATGGTCAATGTCCTCCTCCGTTGAAGGGCCAGTCGGAATTGGAATGTCGTTCCGTTGGCCAGACGAATCTCTCGTGAAGTAGCCCTCGGAGGCTGATGAGCAAACGGCGGCGTCGTCGGGGCTCGACGTCGCGTCGGAACGTGAGCAGCTTATTCCCTCTTACAACGTTTCGTTGGACGGGCTCGGGTCCGTTGTCCAGCTATGGCCGGTCACTATCTCGGGTCGGTTCCTCAGGCAGCGTCGGAATTCTAACATAATCCCTTCTTTCATCGACTTTTCCTCTTTTATTTTTTTCACAATTAGACGATCTGACATGGTAAATTGTAACAATAACATGCTTATTATTAACAAGAATCGAAAGCAATTCATAGTCGTCAGTAGTAGTTGTAAAATCAGGAAGAAGAGTAAAATGCAGAGAATTTGCTACGTAGATGATTATACCTCCTCCTTACCTGGAGGTCCGATGAACAGCTACAGGAGCATATCCTACAAGACCAGGAATCTCCGAAGATGACTGCGTCCAATATTCAACCAAAGATATACTTTGAGGTGAGGAATTAAGTACAGCTAATGAAGCACATAGGATGGAGAAATTCGCTGTAACACTACGGATGTTTAAATAAAACAGAAATTGAAACGTCTGAGGAGAATCAAAATTCAACGTGGTTAATAGAAATAAATTAGAAATAAAACAAAATTCAGCACTATAGAAAGAAAAAAAGAAAATAAATTATATAAAAAAAATTAACAATGAAACAAAAAAGATAAAATTAAAAGGAAAGTCAAAAGCCCAACCCAGTGGGCCAAGAGTACTAATAAGAAATAAAGAAGAGGAAAAAAAAAACAAAAAAAAATCAATCTATTAGTATAATTAAGTTCAAGTTATTACAAGCAGGAAGTTAAATCAAATTACTTGAAGGAGTAAAAACAAAAAGTTGAAAACTATCATATCGTAACATAAATAAAAAATTATCATACAGTGGGTGTAATGTAATAATAAAATTCACAAAATCATGCCATGGTTTGAAGATCATTCAAACTACGTAATATAAATATTTTACCAGACGGGTTTCTTGTTATAATCTTCCCACCGAAGGACCATGCCTGACAAGGGCCGAATTTTTCCTTGGCAGCACGTGGAAGTTGAAATCTCCTAGCTGTAAGGTCCTCGGATATCACGAACGGAGTACCACGTAGATATCGACGGTACTTTATTACTAGATCCTTAATGTCGGAGGAGGAAAATTGAACCATCACTGGGCGTGCTTTAGAGCCCGACCAAGCTCCCACTTGATGAATGGCAACAAATTTTGACGGATTTAATTTAACTTCAATTTTCGAATGCAGTAGATCAATTAATTTGGAAGGGAGATTTTCAGATCGGTCTTTGGGAAGATTAAATACGCGGATGTTAGCACGCCTTGAATACTGTTCTAAGTCATCTATACGTGTTTTCAGCTGGTTAATGCACTCCATCGTTTCAGACGGCGACACTTAATCTGATGCAGATGGATCAGATACAAATTGCATACTAATTGGCTCAATAGAATCAACTCATGTTTTGAAAACGGCGAGAATCGACTCAACCTTAGCGATTTGAGACGAGAGTGAGTTCATATATTGATCCATTCTTTCAACAATTTCAGTAAAAATTATATCTGCTAAGCGGTCCAGTGTGTTGACGTCATCGAAAAATTTCTGAAATTCTCTTTTGATCTGCTTAATAATGGAATCATCCGAAGGAGAACAACAGGGAGAGTCGAGTAGAGATTTTTTTCGAATTTTTATCATCTTTCGGCATCTTAGCAAAAATTAAATGAGTTACGCAGAGTAATAAAGAAATAAAAGCTATAGCAGAGCTTTAAGCAACAATATTGAATGTTAACTGCGCGAACAATATGATAACATTGGTCTTCATATTCTCTTACACACTGATGAACAGGATCGGGTCTTCGAAATGTACTTCCGTGTTTCCAGAACAAAAATATCATTTGTGGAATGTTGCTTTTTCTTCTTATTTTACCTATTACTAGTAAATTATATGATAATTTAATTACTAGTAAATTATATGATAATTTAATTTTAAAATAAAGTCTTTTGTTAAAAGGTTCATTTACTATTATCATACGATTTTTTGAATTCTTAGTTTCAAAATTCTTTATACATAATTATGATTCTCTTCATTAAAAAAATTACTAATATGTTTATTAATGAAAAATCTATGATTCCCTTTGTGTTTTTTTCTTATTATTACTTCCAGCCAACCACAGAGGTAATACCAAAGCTCTGATCTCTACATATACAGGGTGATTCAAATCGTGTGTTAAACAATTTAAGGGGGTATTATAGAGGTCAAGGTAAACACAAAAAGTCCTATGAACATGGATCCTAATTTGAACGATAACTGAGATATGAACAGAAATAAAAATGCCACCCACTAAAATCAACAAGAAAATAACTCAGATTCTGTAAAAACCTAGATTAATGAAATTTAAAGGAATAACAGGGCAGATAAGCCTGTCTATACCATTAAAATTTGATCGAATGTCAACCAAAAGTTTCCGAGTTATGCAGTGCTTGTTAGTGCTCACAAGTGAGCATGTGTTAAGACGTTGAATGAGTTGTTGGAATTCGATCAAATTTTAACTATATATATAGTTTTAGGTGCCCTGTTATTCCGCCAAATTTCATTAATCTAGAATTTAAAGAACCTGAGTTATTGAGTTGTTGATCTTGGTGGCAGCATTTTTATTTCTGTTCATATCTCAGTTATCGTTCAAATTCAGACCCATGTTCATAGGACTTTTTGTGTTTACCTTGACCTCTATAATACCCCCTTAAATTGTTTTACACACGATTTGAATCACCCTGTATAAAAATGGATGTTGGTAAATATGTATGACATTGATAACCTACAACATCGTTTGACCGATCACCATGAAAGTTGGCACATGTAAGTGTTTTTTCATGGATAAGGTTTTTATGCTATCCATTTTACTTTAACTCTTCATGTTCCGTTAATGTTCCTTTAAATCCCCAATAGATGGCGATTCATTACATCATCGAAAATTTCATCAAAACAGAGCCCGAGCAACGCTCTATAAAAATGGTTCACAAGATACATGTAATTCATATCTATGGAAATGACCCTTTAAGAAATGAATAAGCATTGGTTAGAGAATCATCTGAACAACGAGAGCTTCGTCTACAACAGGAAATTGTACAATTATATAGAACCAATCGAGTTATGGTTTAACTTCTGGAGGTTGTTCTGCTTACCCGTAACTGTAATTTTCCCGGGCAACGCCCGGTGCCTCTGCAACAGAAGAGACGGCGACTACTAGATCACTCAAAGTGATGAATGGCCAAGTTTTGCTTCAAGACATCGAAAGCAAAGTGCAATTGAAATTACAGATTATCAAGTAGTGAATAACCCCTACTCAGATTGTTGTGATTGGAGAGCAGCCAGCCACAAACGATCATTTACATCCACTGCCACCCAAGCTGTTGCTACTTATTGTTGATATATATTTCCACATCAAGGCGGTGGAATATTGTTGCCATTGAAACCAATGTAGTGAAGTTGCAAACAAAATTTTCAAGATGATGCAATGAAAAAAATGTTCAGTTGCCTTGGCAATAGAAAAAAAAATTTATAAACAATGAGCAGAAAATGAGTATAATAGCATGATGTAGATAGGGCAGAATCTCTAGAGGAGATACACATGTTTCCCTTCAGCTCCTTAATGCATGTTCAAACGATTTGATGTCTGGAATTTTTGTACAGTGTGTTTTGAAATTGTAGAACAAATGTTCACGGGCGACAGTTACGACATAACCGATAACAAAGCATACATCAAAATGAATCAAATCATTCAAATCAAAAAGCACGCTCTATTGTGTTCTTTAATAGTCGTTCGCAGGAAACATGTTTATTCGTATATATCGAAATGAGCCTTTAAGAAATGAACGAGTATTTGTTAGAGAAGAAATAAAAAGTTATCCGTGCATTGGAAAATCTGAACAACGGGAGCTTCGTCTACAACAGGAAATTGTAGAATTACTGAAAACCAGTACGAGTTTAATTAACTTCTTGAGCTTCTTCTTGATAATTTGCAAATGTAAAACATTTATAGAGATAGCACAGTACTGTTACAATGGATGTTGTTTTTACATTTTTTTATTAGCCAACAAAGCCTCCATTAGCGTAATTTAGGTTAAATTCGCGTTTGGGCATAGTTTCTATTAACTTCTATAAATATTCCAACTTCATTTTCTCCCAACAATCATAAATAACTAACGTCAACTCATTACATGAATGATATTGCATATACAAGTTTGGTTAATGCAGCGCAGACTTTCTCCATAAGATCCTTATCAGGACTTCTAGAAGGCCAATCCAACACCCTGATTTTTTTCATTTTTAAACCATTGTCTCATGTGGACAGTGGAATAAGGTCAAAATATTTTAATGTATACGTTAAGTCCGTCACGTTAATGAAGTGTGAGAAGAGGGGGATTAAACAGCAAAGGAATGAGTAGATCATTAAACTTTAATGATTCCATCTAAGTTCAAATTATACAGGTAATTCCGTAATATAAATTGATGAGTAATCACTGATTCCCAATAAGTTTATTAAGTCCATACACAAATGCTTGATTAAACGTTCTCAATAAGTTTACGACATGTAATGTCCTGAGGTAGGATTTGGATTGACTGTTCGTGATAAGGTAAGTCGTCTGAGGGCAGGATAGTTTCGAGAGCAAAGGGCAATTGTAATGGTTTCCTGAATAGCCAGGAACGCGGCCGCAAATCACGTGATAACGATAGCCCCCCCCCCCCCCCCATTACCTGCTATATTATCTGAGAAAGAATGCTCTCCGGTTCGTCCCTCATCGCTGAATATCTGGTTCTCCTCTATAGGGATGTGGGTCGTACCGGCGTCGTCCTCGGTGAGAGCTGATGAAGCTAGCTAGCGGTGGACCTTCTTGTCGTTGGTCTCTGCCTCTTCTTCAACGTGTTGGACTGGGCTTTGGAGGCTGCCTCGTCATGGCTTCTGTACGCTGTAGGGCTCCAACCATCCTCGGTATTTCGGTGGGCTTCTTAACGTGAGACACCCTCGGCTTGATACAATTTTCCGTGCGAGGCAGCAGCTCATCTCGTGTCCGCTGACGGCCTCCTCTCCTTTCCTCTCTTCAGAGCTGCACTGGCTTTCTCCTCCTTTTCTCCTTTGAGTTCAATCCGCTTTCCTCAATATTTCTTTTTCTTTCATAATCTCTTTCGTTACAATCTTGCTTCCATCCAACTTGCTCACCATTTTTTCTCTCTTAGCTTTTCTTCCTCTCTCCAGAAGTCCCGTGTTTCCTGCATCGCTCAGTCCTGTCCCTCATTAGTTTATTTTCAGATATCTTTACCAATGGGCGATTGGTGCTCCCACATCTCTCAGCGGGGGTGGGCAGATGGTGATCACTGCGATCATCTGTCCCTATCGCCCCTAAATTCGCTAACATAATCCCCCACTGCGAACGATGATTAAATTCATCATGTTTTCTTCCACGATCTGTGGTGACGACAATGGTTACTTCTGTCGTGTCTGCCTTTTGTTCTTACTGATCCATTTTTGATCTTTGCTTTACTCCTTTCTTTTGTTTTTTGAAGAAGTGAGCAATGAGCATGGGGCACCTGTCCAAGTTTGCTTCTGGCTCCCATGTTGCTTTTTTATAACCCTACCATTTAACCAAGAATTTTCGATGTGGTTTCTTGCCATTTATATCAAGTTATTTCCGCATCCTGTAAACATCGTCAGACTGTGGGTCTTTTATCGGTCCCGGAGCATTTTGTCTTTTTCTCTTGCGTACATAATACTTTCGCAAAACGACACATGGAATGTATTATTACAGACTTTCCACTTAGGAGGAAATTTTACTTGAGCGGTCACTCTCCTTATTATTTTCTTTCTTTCTTTATTTATTTATTTAATCTAAAGAAAGATACAAGTCGTCCTCCCAGGGCCTGTATGGTGGGGGCTGACGAGGTAACTCCCTGGATGGGGAGCGAAGAAACAATATTTGATGATTAAAAGTTAAATTTTAAGGAGAGAAAGGGGGAGGAAAGGAGAGGAAAGTTAGTTTGGTTAATATTGAGGAAAAGAGAGAAAATATTTCTTTAGACGGTATTTGAAAGTGGCAGTGTTTGGTGATGAATGGAGAGCTGGGGTAATGTGGACCAGAGACTATTCCCAGCGATTGAGGCACTTTTGAGTTGGAAGTTTCATCTTATCTGAGGGATTGAAAGTGAATCAGAATATCAGGTGTTATAAGGGGTTCTAGTAGTGGCAAATAACTGTTGGGAGAAGGTAATAACTATGGAATTTTTGAGGGCTAGGTTGCTAGGTTAATATTGTAAAGTTGCTAGGTTAATATTGTAAAGTTGCTAGGTTAGTATTGTAAAGTTGCTGTATGGGAGTAATGCCCACGGAATTAAAAAGGTGAGAGACTGGAGTAGGTTTACGAACTTTTAGCAAAATGCGTATAAACCATTTTTGAAGTCTAAATGAGCGCAATAAATTAAATTTAGTGGTTGATCCTCAAAAAAGGAGGCCATATGAGAGAGAGGAATGGATTAAAGCATTATACAGTAAAAGTTGGATTTTGGGAGGGAGGAAATGAAGACGAGAAAAAGTCCTAATCGTTGGTTTAGCTTAGAAGCTAATGCATTAATGTGAGTATCCCAGAAAAGGTTATGAGATAAGTGAACTCCTATGTATTTAAAGGATTTGCACGAGTCAATCTGTTGAGAATTATAGCTTAGCAAGAATTCGTTCTTAGCAAGTTTTTTGTTGTACTGATGGAAGATGCTATATAAGGTTTTTTCTAAATTAAGGGACATAAGGTTGGTTGTGTTCCAGAGTAAGAGGTTATTCAAGACCGAGTTAAAGGTTTCTTTGATTGAACTTAACGAGGAGTCTGCATATAATAATGTTATGATGATAGGACCGACATATCTGGGTAATAATTTCCCCCCACACTTTTAGTTTCCATCTTGTGTGTCTGCGATCGAAAAACCCTTATACTTCCTGTTTGCTTTTATAATGTTGTCTTACTTGCTTTAATAGTCCTTTTAAAGATTCCTTGAAACTTCCTAATGAATTAGTTCCTTCATTACTCCTCTCATTGCTAGTGACCATCGGAATATTAATTCTCTAAAGGCAATTATCCTTTCTGCTTTGATAAAGGATAGTCTCTATCCGAAACGTCAGCTTTTTATTTGATTTTATAGTTTTATTTTGATTTTACTTATTTTTTATTAATTATTTTGTTAATTGTTAATTATTATTTTATTTTTCATTTTTATTTAATAACTATTATTTATTGTATTCCAGGATTTTTGTGTCTCGTCCTTTTCTCTTATAAATATTCGTTCTTCAACATCTCGTACTGGGCTTAGGAGGCTACTGTATGCTTTAGGGCTCCAATAGTCCTTGGCGTTTCGGCGGGCTTCTTAACGTGAGACACCGTCGGCCCAACGCACTTTTCCGTGTGATGCAGGGGCTCGTCTCGTCATGGCAGCTCCTCGTCTCGCTTACGTGGACGTCGTTGAGTCGGCTGACAGCCTCCTCTACTTTCCTTTCTTTTGAGCTGAGCTGGCTTTCTCCTCCTTTTCTCCTTGGCATTCAATCCGCTTTCCTCACTATTTTTTTTCTTCATAATCTTTCCCATTACGATCTTGCTTCCGTCCATCTTGGCCACCATTTTTTCTCTCTTCTCTTTTCTTCATGTCTCGACGCCATGTCGCGTGTTTCCCACGTCGCTCATTCCTGTCCGTCATTATTTTTTTTTCAGATATCTTTACCAATGGGCAATCAGTGCTCCCCCATCTCACAGCGGGGGTGGACAGATGGTGATCACTACTATCATGTCTCTATCGCCCTTAAATTCACTGACACATTGTTTTGTTGCTTTTGATGCATGGCATGGGGCATTGTCTTGCTGATAACACCATTCATCTCCTCCAATGAGTGGGCCAAATGAGATGAGATGATATAGCATCTGGTGATATAGCTTTGATGGGTATATAATCATAATTGTCAATCTTTCCTTCATAAGCAAATGCTGCCCACACACGAGTCCACCACCTCTTGCTTGCCTGCTGAAAAAGTCAGGTTTCTCCATTGTTATTTCTCCAGAAATGCCTGTTTCCATCGGGGCCATCCAAATTAAAGCTTCTTTCATCCGAAAAAACAATTCTATCTATTGATCTTTCAATGTCATCACTCCTTTTCGCCA
Organism: Rhysida immarginata; assembly: GCA_023313115.1. Taxonomy (NCBI): domain Eukaryota; kingdom Metazoa; phylum Arthropoda; class Chilopoda; order Scolopendromorpha; family Scolopendridae; genus Rhysida; species Rhysida immarginata. The sequence continues at coordinate 1,802,784 of JAHWFO010019727.1, read as the reverse complement.
TTGCTTGTGCACTGGACTTAATTTTGTTTTTGCCTTCAATTTTACGTATCCAGCGTTATTATTGGTGCATAAGCATTTTGTCTCTGTTGTGTGTGATACAGGGATGCTTAACTCTTGGGCAATGCTTCGGGTTGACATCTGTTTTTTGGTGGCAAAGTGGAAAATGCGACACTTTGTTCTTGTGGACAACACAGGTTTTCGTCCAGTGCATTTTTCTTGTCCATATTGGTCTCCTTTTTTCCACACATTATGAACTGCACTCATGGATCAGTTGAGTGGTGCATCAATTTCTCTGTAGAATTTTCCCTGACCATAGATTTTCTCTCAAGTACACTTTTTGAATCTCGCATTCCTTTTAACTGACTTCCTGGTGGCATTTTCGTTAATTTAACTTTCTGTTCAGCTAGTAAGTTTATATGGCTTATTTGAGTGCTTCCTTGCCGTCGAATAATTGAATGTAATAATCTATGGTGTGTCCCATTCGGTTATTACTTGCTTCTGAAGAAGTGTCTATATATGATTTACACTTGCAAAACATCAAACTATAGCTTTTGCGTATTTCTTAAAGTTTTTATTCTTTTGCATTATTGATGTTTCTTTTGTTGGATTATTATATGTCATAATATTTTTTTTGTTTAAACTCTGTTCTTTAAATAAACCAGCATTTTGTGAAGTGTGTCTATACTTTCTTTACGCACCTTAATGCAGGAAAAGTGTAGAATTACTGAAAACCAATTTGAATTATTATTTATCTTCTTAAGTTAATTCTGTTTACCTGCAACTATAATTATTCCAGTTGACGCTGGGTGCCTATGCTAGTTTAATGTAAAAGTTAATTAGATGAAATTTAGGAAAATATAATTATTAATAATTTATCGTCATTTTGTGTTACATGGTACCACTTTTGATGTCAAGATGATGATCAATTGTTGTCTAAATTTTATGTCGAAATTGATATAAGTTTTACTTATTAATTACTGATGATAACGATGAAATATACATGGGGATTCTTTTAAAAAATTACAAATAACGTTTTCAGGGGAACGCCTACTACTATCGTCAGTTTTTTAAATAATAATGAAACAATAACCATGAAATCTTGTAAACATTCCAAGAAGGATTAGCTGGACTTGACGGGTTCCACGAAAAATCTTGAAAAGTTGATACTGCCTAGCTAAGACCCTAATGGTCATATTTCTGCATACAATATTTGAAAAAGTTAATCCGTTTTGAAAAAGTTATCGGGCAAACGGCAGATGGCCGGTCGGATACACTTACCAACAAAGCGTGCATTTTTTTAAGTAGATTTTGTTGATATTTAATTCAAATTGTATTTTTAGTCTTAAATGCCATTTGCTTGAGAGATTGAATGGTACAATAAATCAATATCTTCTTCCAAGTATATAATAAAAGTTCTTTACTTAAAGTAATAATATTAACAGTAATTACATTCAGTATTTAAAGATACAAATCCTATAAAGGTTAACTTTACATCGATGTTGACAGTTACAAGACAAAATAATATATAAAACATTCCAATTATTCGTCTTTCGTTTTTTTACAATGAAAAACTATTTTGGTATTTCAACAATTCGCAGCCACTCGATCTTCAACAACTATTGCGTGTTTTTTCTTTCTTATATTTACGCCATCTAGTGACATGATCTATAACTTGCGGACAATTTACTTATTATTTCCATCAGATTTTTTTCCTAATAAACAGTTTGAAATAGTAATTTAAATTAACAATGTGAAAGAAGGTTGAAATTGAAAAGAGGTAACAATAGAAATGCAGTAATTAATGAAATCTTGTAAAAATTCCAAGAAGGAATTTTAGCTGTAAAGCAGAGATTAAATTATTATGAGCTTAGAGTTTTTCGTGCATCCCTTCAAGTCGAATTCATGTGCTAAAACACTGGCCATAACGAATACCAAGAAAATGGCATAGAATGAATATAATGTTAATTTCTGTTCATCTTTAAGCATTGCGGACATGGGCACGCGCACTTGATAAACGTTTTATCCAGGCTCAATAAGTCGATAACTCAGTGATTGTCCTGTGTTAAGCAATAAAATAAATGTAAATTTGGAAAGAATAAATAATTTTTTGTTGTTTATTTGTAATTTTAGCTAGACTTTAAATTCTCAAAAATAATATTACTTCTACATCACAGCTAAAGCTCCGTCTTGGAATGTTGAGAATTTTATTAATGTACTAGCTGTCTCCCGCGACTTTGGCTGCATGAATGTTTAAAAATTCTAAACTGTAATATAGTTTAAAAAAGTTCCATAACGTATATCCGCGAGCACTCAGTGTTTCACTTAACAATTTAACGGTAAACCAAACGATAAAGCGTTTTAATTTGCTTGTATCGACATCTGTTGTTTGTTTTGTGAATTTAAGTTATATTTTGAGCACAAGCAAGCTTGTGTACAACTTCCAGCTTCTCAGAGTTTAGTCTAGAACTCGGCTTCTAGATGGTGTAACAAAATAAATATTACATCATTTTAAAGTTACATCCAAATCAATACAAATGAGAAAACCGCCTTAATTTTTGTGCAGTAGTTTTTGCGTGATGAGGTAACAAACAAACATACACACAGACAGACAAAAATTCTAATAATGATTGTTTTGTCTTCTGTTATTATTAGTAAGTCCTTTGGCATAAGATTTACTTAAGTATTTTCTATGTACAGACTCCAAGTCCGTTACAGTTTTATTATAGGTTCAGAAGATTATGAGCAACTGAGCAATCGTACATCGACAAATCGATCATCGCGTACGTCTGCTCACTATTAATTGATTGTTATATGGCATGCCATTATCTGGGTATTCTTTATGGTACATAAAAAATCCTAAAAAGTTTATACAGCCGACCTAAACCATTGATGATCAGATTTCTTTGGTAAGGTAATTAAAATAGAATTTAAAAAGTTAATACTTTTCAAGTTATCATGTAAATGGCAGATGGCCAGTCAGATAAGCGTACAGGCCTTTCGCAAAATTTCATCAAAAAACACCCCGAGCAAAGCCGTGTTGTGTTTAACCGCTAGTGCTCTATAAAAATCGTTCGCAGGATACATGTAATTCATATCAATCGAAATGACCCTTTAAGAAATGAATGAGTATTGGTCAGAGAAGTAAGAAAAGTTATCCGGGCATCGGAAACATCTGAACAATGGAAGCTTCGTCTACAATAGGAAATTGTAGAATTACAGAAAACCAATTGAGTTATTATTTAATTTCTTGAGGTTGGTTCTGTTTACTTGCAACTGTAATTTTCCTGGGCAACGCCGGGTTCCTATGCAGCAGAGGAAACGGCGACTGGTAGATCACTCAAAGTGATGAATGGCCAGGCTTTGCTTCAAGACATTAACATCATAACAGATTATCATTAGTGAATACCCCACCTAGATGGTTGGGATTGGAGAGCAGCCAGCCACAAACGATCAAGTACATCTGCTGCCACCCAAGCAGTAAGATGCTTTGTCGAATTTATTGTTGTCATATGTTTCCATCTCAGGGCCGGGGAAATATTTTTGCAATGAAAACTGATGTGGTGACGCTGTAACAATATTGTCAACATGATGCAATGATAGAATGTTCGGTTCTTCATGTACGGCAGGTAATTATAGAATAACTGAAAACCAATTTTGAGTTATCATTTAATTTCTTGAGATTTTTATTCTTTGATCTGGAGTTAATTGATAGCAGACTATTGAGAGAGAGTGAAAAGGTAAGAGAGGATGCTGTCTCTTCGCTTTGTGCTGTATTTGTTTCGCCTGCACACACATGCGCTAAGCAAGTAGTGACCGAAGAAAAGAAGACTGTTATAGCACACAAAGTAATGAATTGCCAAGCTTTGCTTCAAGACATGGAAAGCAGACTGCAATTCCAACAACAGGATACCAAGTATTGAATAACCCCAAGTATTGTGCCTGTCAGCACACAGAGATCAAGTACATCCACTGCCACCAAAGAAGAGAGTTTTTTTGTTGAGGTTTTTGCTGCCATAGATTTCCGTATCTGCACTGGAGAAATATACTTGCCATAATGATGATGCAGCAATATTATCAAGATGATGCAATGAAAAAATGTTCACTTGACTTGGCAAGAGAACATAAAATTATTAACGTACGGCAGAAAATGGGTATAATAGCACGCTGTAGATAGGCCAGTCTCACTCGAGGACATATGCAAGTCTCCCTTCAGCTCCCTAACATATGTTCAGACGATTTGTGTGTTTTGAACCCTTGAACAGTGTGTTCTGAAACTGTTACATAAATGTTCTCGGGCGACAGATTATGATATAAGCAATAAAAAAGCCTAGACCAAAACTACTCTTCAAATCAAAGAAGTTTAAACAGAGAAATGCTCTTTAATAATCGTTCAAATGTTTGTGGGTTTGTTTGTGGGTTTGTTCGTTTGCTTCTTATAGTAATATATAGTTTTATTCTGATTTTGGTGAAATTTTGCACACCTGATCCTCAGAGCCTGAGGAAAGTCTCTGTCTGTCACGGGGTAAACCGCACCGTTCGAGATCCGTGATGGAGGAAGAAATCACCGAATCAACTCGAGAAGATCACGTGAGGAAGCAGAAACAGAGGAGGAGGAGAAATAGCAACGGGAACAGTGGCAGTCATTGGGTATGAGCAAGGGACGCTGTAAGAAGTGAAGGCAAAGGCCTAAGCATTGCTGGATTGAGAAAGTTGCAAGCGAAGACGAAATCTTCAGCTGGAATGGAAAGTGGACGCTGACATGCTCGGCAGCGCGAGCGACACGGAAGCGAGAGCGCTTTGGCCATTCGACAGGGAAGAGACAGAGGTTGTCCGCTGAAGGAGATGCACGTAGTAGGAAACTACGCCACGGAAACGACGGGAAACGTCTCCTCGAAGACTTCCCAGCTGAAGAATTGCAATATCAGCCTGCTTGCAAATTGTTCTATGAGTAGTGTTCCTGCCTCCAACCTGAGAGCGGCAAATGAAGATTACCTGGTGGTGGAATATTCCACAGCAGTAGCAGCCACGAGGAAAGGGAGCACCAGACACAATTCTTGGATTCCTTTCGTTTGTTCCTAAAGGTAGGAGAACTTGAATTAGGTTTCCTAACAGTGGTAAATTATGATCAGTATGAGGGTATCAAAATCTTTGCCTATACCTCGCATACTGAAGCGAACTTTGCTACGGACACATCTGCTGGGAATGTTCCCATTCTCCATGAAATCTTTATTCATCTTAAGAACAGGGGGAATATTTCCTCAGCCGTCAAGTTTAGTGCTACCTGGCTCTGAATTCCGATAAGGTCTCTCAGTGTAGTGTGCTTTCAAATGCGACTACTTTTTGTCAATATTAAAACGAGTCAGGAACCCCAATCTTCTTACTAACCTGGTTAGAGAACTTTCATTGACTTTCCTTCTACAATCTTGCCTAACTGTCCGTAGTTGAATTATTTGTCTTCAGTTTTGACATTTCTCTCTTCGACAGCTTCATTAAACTAACTACGGCAGTGACTGTTTCTTTAGTAAACGTTGCATCGGTGTGTGCTATATTATTTTACGCAATCAAGAACCTTCAAAGTGAAGTGTTTGAGGTTTGTGATGATATTTTCTCCTGAATTGTGTTGCATAATCAGACGACTTCCAAACGTCTTCTATTATATATTTCTAAGTTCAGTGTCTCACTAGATGCAATCCATGCCACCGAGTAGTGTTGTGATTCTTCTGTGTAATGAATATTGCTGCTACTTAAGTGTTCCTTGGTTTTCTAAATGTATCGTAAAGGTGCATCTCTAAGTGCATCCTGTCTTTTGATTTAGAATAGAGCTATCTAAATCTCTTTAAAGTATTAATTGTGATTGAATTGTTAAGTATATAATTCCTGGCCTGTGGTGATATGAGGTAATTTTTCAATCTCCTAAACAGCATTAACCAACCCTTGTGATTCTGTAGTGAGTGAAGCCTTATCGGCTCCACACTCGTGTGTTCATAAATCTGAACTACAGTTATCGTCGATTTCATTATTTACTGTGTATGTTTGTGGTTCAAACCAATGTATTTGATCCTTCTTCAAGAGTACAGTGTATCACCCTGATGCTATGCCAGTCTGTGAATGTCATCAAGTCAGGGAGTTGCACTACAGGTTCTACCACCTCATCTACGACACCGTTAGTTGTTCTAATCTAGTTTATCGTCTATAAAGACGCATTGGTCTATTCCAGAAGAAACAATGCCTAGACTTCAGCCCAGTATTTTATTCATTTTTACGCTTCCATTGTAAAAGTTCTGCAATAAAGCTTTTCTGTTTTATCCTTAGCCAAAGTACCGTCTCTGTTCATTATCCCACGTGACAGAGCAGAACGTTCTGATAGCAAGAACCTGTTTGTACTGTATCATGAATATTAAGACACAACAGTACTCGACGAAGGCTTCGAAGAGACTTTTTCCTGCCCAACCCACTCGATTTGGACATTTGAACACTTTGCTGTTGGCAGCACTCAGAAAGGAAAATTTACCTGATTTTCAAGTGGAACATATAAAAGCATTACTCTTTAACTCTACTGGTCACAGTAAGTAATGGAAACAAACAGGCAACGGGCACTACATAAATTAGAGAAGCAAATAAGAAATGGGTTGTTCAAAACAAAGTTCCGCACCAACATCGATTACTTCAACCAGTGTTTCTTGGCTTTAGTTTCTGAATTGAAGAGTTCTACCTAAGAAGATAAGATGCACCTATATCTAAACACATTTAATGAGCAGAAGCTGAAGGTAATAAAGTAATAGAATAGCAGGAAGCTAGAAGAGGTTACGGGGGAAGTAGCCAGGATGATAAAAAAAAGGGAAATTAAAGCAGCTCAGACCATAGTGAACAGGCGGAAAAGAATGAAAGGCAGACTAACGAACAGCTCGATAATACCCTAAGAAAGGTGACACCACATGAAGTATTGACAGCTATCTCCCAATGGAAGTTGACAGACAACATAACAGCCAAGATCAAAGTTGCTTATATGGAAACCATTGGTACATGAAGGATGCTACAAAATGTAAAGGCAACCATGGTATGTACAAAATGGCCTAATTATTTTAATAAGGCTTCTTATGAAACAATATATAACCAATAAGCTGATCAAAGTGACCCATTATGACCCATCAGCTGGACACCTGGGAGTTAGGAAGACAGCCGACAAATTAAGGAAGATTTATATGTGGAAACAGTTAGAAAATAAGTTACGAGAATACATCAACACCTGTGAAGCCCTGTCTGCATAACAAGGTTCCACGAGACCTTCCTTACAGAAATCTACAACTCCACCATGGAGGTGGCACTCCATTAGTTTGGATTTTGTGATGCCGATTCCTAAATCAGAACAGGGTAACAATGCCGATTCCTAAATCAGAACAGGGTAACTCCTCACTATTACCGATAAGCTGTCAAAGAGGGTAAGGCTATTCCCTTGCCAAAACACGATCATGGCAGAAGAGACTGCAAAAATTCTAGTGTTACAGGTATTTAAGATTCATGGCTTTCAGAAATTTATAATCTCCGACCAAGATGTGCGTTTCACCTCTTCAATTTGGAAAGATTTTCAGACTGCTGGGATCAACATTCAAATTCACTTAAAGTACTACAAAACTACTTCCATCCGCAGTTGGACAGTCAGTCCAAAAGGACAAACCAGACTGTTATCCAAATACTACAAAACTACATGAATTAGGACAAGAGCATTTGGGAAAGCTATTTAACATCCAACGAAATAGCAATCAATGCGGCTATGGTATGTCGCCTTTCTATTGTGATCTCGGGAGAGAAAAAAAATCCCGACTTCCATCAGTGGATTCGAAAGTCGCCCTGCATTGTCAACTCCCTTCATAAGTAAATTGCACCAAATTCTGAAATTGGTGCAAAATAGAAAAAAATAGCTAAAAGCAAGTATAAAAGGGGTTATAATCGTAGGCACAAACTCTTTATAATGAAAATAGCAGATCTGGTACTCATGAAAGCATCACGATTACAACATTTGAGAGGTGTTATTGGAAAGAAGCTATACAAGTTCCTAGGACCATTTAAAATTAAAAAAATAGTTAGTCGAGTCTGGGCTCAAATGGATATACCACAACAATTGAAATGTCGCAACAAGCATTCCATTGAGAGTGATTTGTTTGTTCATAACAAATATGTATGAAGGAAAAAGGTATCGCAGAGAGTCCCCAGACCGATACAGGATCCCCAATTTAAAGATGTGTATTGGGTCCAACGACTTCTGGACGTCAGGGTAAAGAAACCCAAAAGAAGGTTCTTAGTTAAATGGATCAGTTACAAGCAGCTGTCCTGGAAACCATAAGAACACCTCTATAGATGCCAAGGGTTGATCAAAGAATTCAACAAGAAACTAAGAACAACCCAAAGAAAGGTGCAGCCAATTCACGTGATCGACCAGCAATCTCGGTAGATAGAGGCAGCGGTGAGCATGTCGCTTGGTAAACCGCACCTTTCTATATCGGTGACGTGCTCCAGCTTCCGTGACGGAGGAAGAAATCAATGAATCAACTTGAGTAGTTCACGTGAGGAAATTGAAACTGAGAAGAGAAAGAGGATCGGTGGCGAACAAGGCGAAGGCCTAAGTGTTGCTCGAGTAAGCTGGAAGCAAAGACGAATTCTTCAGCTGGGATGGAAAGCAGACGCTGACATTCTTGGCAGTGAGAGTGATACGGAAGTGAGGGCGACACAGCCATTTGATGGGGAAGAGACAGAGGTCGTCCGCCGAACAAGATGCACGTAGTAGGACACTACACCGCCGAAACGACATAAAATGTCTCGTCAAAGATTTCCCGGCATATAAGGAGCTAAGTTAGCTAAATTCCTCGCTAGAAAATTGCAAGATCAGCCCACCTGCAAATTGTTGTACGAGTAGTGTTCCTGCCTTCAACCCGAGAGTGGCGAATAAAGATTACCATGTGGTGGAAAATTCCAACAGCAGTAGCAGCCATGAGGAAGGGGAATGCCAGAGACAATTCTTGGATTCCTTTTGTCTGTTCCTAAATGTAGGAGAACTTGAATTAGACTTCCTGACAGTGGTAAATTACGCCCAATTCTATGGTAACGGAATCTTTGCCTATACCTCACATACCGAAGCGAGCTTTGCTACGGACGCGAAACTACGCCTGCTAGGAGTGTTCCCATTCTCCATGAAATTTTTTTTCACTGGAGGAGCATGGGGAATATTTCCTCAGCCGACAAATTCCCTGCTCCCTGGCTTTGAATCCCGATAAGGCCTCTTAGTTTAGTGTGCTTTCATACACAACAACTTTTCGTTGATATTAAAGCAAGTCACGAACCCCATCCGTCTTACTAATGAGGCTAGCGAACTTTCATTGACTTTCCTTCTACAATCTTGTCTAAGTGTCTGCAGTTTAGTTATTTGTCTATTTTGATATTTCTCTCCTCTACAGCTTGAGAAAACTAACTACGTCAGTGACTGTGTAATGCCGTGGGTAACCAATGTCTAGCTGACATACCTGTGTTTTGTGTTAGTGCCCAATTAAATGGTGCATCAGTGTGTGCTAAATTATTCTACGCCAACTTAAGTGTCTTCAAAGTGTAATGTTTGATGTATGTGATGTTATTTTTCTCCTAAATAGTGGTGCATAATCAGACCAAGTCCAAATGTCTTCAATTATATATTTATATGTTCACTGTCTTACTAGATGCAACACATGCCACCGAATAGTGTTGTGATACTTATGTGAAATGAATATTGATGCTATTTAAGGGCTCCTGTGGTTTTCTAAATGCATTGTAAAGGTGTATCTCTAAGAGTTACCTATCAAAGCCCCCTCCACGGCAAGAGTCTGTATAGGCAACTTTGAAACATCGGTCACGGCGAGCATGTTAGCTGAGAAACTTTGGAAGCAAATCATACAGGTGCTAGAATGTGGAAGATGGCTAACCAAATACGGAACCCCCTCCCATTACTTTTTTATGCGCCTCAGACAACAAGCTGATAAACCACCATGGGAAAATCTTGGATGGCTGAGAGGCCTATCAGGGTAAAACCCCTAACTTAATAGATAATCCTTTTTTGAAATTACTTATGCGAGGCATCCTGGATCAAAAACAAAGCATTAATTCTAGGGACAATAAATCTAAAAATAATAACAAAGGCCTCCGGCCTGCTTATACTTACATTCGCTCACAATTTAACAAACTGACAGATCTTGAAATATGGCTTCATACTGAGGATATCCAGATATGTGCCCTGGTAAAAACATGGTTGACCATGGACATTGAATCTAAATATATATGCCCCGATTCTTACACAATCTATAGAGCAGACCGACCAACCAGAGGAGAGGGAGTGGCTCTCTTAATTAAAGACTGTATTCCAGCACAAGTCATTTGGAGTGGCTCAACTCAAGGCTTTGACTATCTATTAGTGGAAGCTTAATAATGTGCAGGTTAGATTGTTAAACTTCTATCGACCACAATATATACCTGTACAAAAAAATAATTGACCTTATACAAATGTTAGATGATCATATAATTTTGGGAGGTCTAAACATGAATTTTTTAAAGTACACGTTAGAAAGGCGGATGATCATAGAAGCTTGCGAAATATTACAGCTTCTGCATTTAATTGATAAACCCAACACGAATTACCATAAAAACAGCTACTACTATCAATCAAATTTTTATCCCAAGAAATTGGAATGTAAATGATGTTGCCTTGACACTACTGCCTAAATGCGATCACCAATCTATTTTAGTTAAGCTGAATATGAACTTAGCCTTTCAAGATAAGAATTTACGCAAGGAAAATCACAAGAATTATTACAAATTTAACACCACAGAGTGGTTTAAATTCAAGAAACTCGTTCAGTCGCATAATTGGAAAGAATATAAACAAGCAAATAGCCAAGAATTGAAATTTAAACGTATTAAAATGTGAACTCACGGAGCTATTGATGGATGCAGGAATGACGATCTACAAAAGTACTCACGTTTCTCAGTATCATCCTTAGTGGAACCATGAAATCTTACATATGAGTAAATTGCGTAAGAATCTTTGCAAACCATATATTGAAAACCGAACAGAGGATATACAAAAACAATTGAATGTAGTCAACAAGCAATACAAACAGAAAACTCGAGATGCCAAAAGGAAATATCTGCTACCTCCTAACAATCAGTTTGATTTGTGGAAGTTCACAAGAAGTATGCAAAGTGTTGTCAATTTGAGATTGGCAGAAGGACTTGCTAAAGATAACCTGACATGGATTGATAATCCATTAAACTAGCCATTACCCGTGATATGCCAGACGAATCATATAGTGATGAAACGCAATTACATTGCTCAGGTAATCTCCGGCAAGAGATATTTTGGACTATAAACGATATTACCAAAATATTATGCGAAGGACGACATTTTCAATTATAATGTTGTTAGAAATTGGGGCTATTATGTTAAATGTCTGTTGGCCCACCTTATATCGAAGATTTGGGAGAATGGCGAATTCCCCCTTTCGATGAAACAAACTTTAATTCGTCCAATTTTTAAAGCGGTAAATAAAGATGACCTAAAAAACTACAGGCCAATTTTGGTATTACCGACCTTGTATAAAATTGTGGAGAAGATTATTTTTAAACCGATGGATAATCATTTATGGACATATCTTCCAAGATTTCAATGCGGTGAGAGACCAACCAACTCCCCACAAGACTTAGTGCTATATATAATGATAGAAGCAGTAGAAGCCTTTGATCAACATAAAACTTATGAAATCGTAATGATAGATATCGCCAATTCCATTAATACGATATCAAGGGACCAGCTCTATGTAGAATTAGAAGCTTACGGCATAAATGGAAAAATGATAAACTTAGTTCGAGACCTTTTCAATAATCGAAGTAACTTTTTAAGCCCTTAATAACCACAATTTTCAACAGCTTTCCACACGGGGGATACCTCAAAGTTCTTCTATTAGCGATGTGTTGTTTGCAACATTGTTTGCCCCTCTAACTGAACTTCCGTTGAGTTTTAACTTGAAAGCTTTTGTGGACGACCTAATTTTATCAAGAATTTATGATCAAACCTCGTAATTACAACTGAATCATCGTATAAATAATGACATAGACACGCTACAATTATGGGTTAAACGAAGAGGTATGGAATTAAAAAGGACAAAACTAAAATATTGATTATCGATGAGAAACCTAATCAGATAAATACTTTAAAATTTTTAGGGAGCACACATGATACTCATCTAAATTTCTTTGCTCATATCGAAAACTTAATTTGTAACATAATAAGTTACGGTTCTTGGTTAAGAAATTACGGCTAACTCTCCACAAAAAGGAAATGTTTACTTTACTGAAGACTAAAATTATTCGGAAAATAACATATAGTTTGCCCATATGGGCCAACTCACATAAATTGTTCTTGGGAAGACTTAAATTTACGTATAATAATATCATACGCACTGCGCTAAACATATATGGTGATCACTCAATTACGAAAATATGCGATGATGCCAAATTTTTTACGTTTGAATCAGTAATAGTACGGACGAAACTACGTGAAATTGTGAGAGCATTAAATTATGATAATCATTTGGCATCCTTCATTAGAAAATGTCTCATAAGCTCACCAGCTGTAAGACAGACAAAAATGTTATTGTTTCAACCTACCACTCTTGTTTCGAAATATAGGGAGAAATATTTCCCGTATTACTCCGTTAAATTATGGAATTGAATGCCTTTAACAGAGCGACAGACCATTTGGAAATGCGACTTAAAGACATTTAACAATCATATACAGCACTCCTTTTCGATCCTCACTAAGTATGTCTTATTATAGCAAAAATATGCCAGTTTTTAACTTTATCCAAGAGGACGCATAATAATAATAATAATAATAATAATAATAATAATAATAATAATAATAATAATAATAAGGTGATTTATCAATCTCATAAGTAGCGTTAACCAACCAGTGTGATTTTGTAGTGAGCGAAGCCTTATCCGCCCCACACTTGTGTGTTCATATATCTGAGCTACAGTTATCGTCGAGTTTATTTTGTTTCTGTATGTGTTTGTGGTTCAAACCAATATATATTTTATCCTTCTTCATGAGTAGAGCATATCGCCCTGATATTACACCAGCTTGTGTACGTCATAGGGTCGGGGAGTTGCCTACAGGTTCTACCATTTCTACGACATCGTTAATTGATCTAATCTAGCTTACCGCTAAGGAGACGCATTGCACTATTCCTGAAGAAACGATTCCGGGACTTCAGCCCAGTATATTTTCATTTTTACGCTTCCGTTGTAAAAGTTCTGCAATAAACCTTTTCTTTTTTTATCTTTAACTAAAGTTCCTTCTCTGTTCATTTTACCACGTGACACTCTCTTACTCACACTTCGGAAAAATAATAACTATCGATAATAATCGATATTCTTGATGATAACATAAATACAAATAACAGGCATCTCATGATCAATAATACAAGACAAAGTTTGTGAAATACTATCCCATTGTGTTGTATCAACAGTGATATCAACAGGTAGTTCACCAACAATATGCCTGGACCACCAATATATATATCATGATCAGCTACGCAAGGCAAAGTGTGCAATGTAGATTCATTAAGAATAAAGATGCCATTCCACCTCTGCGTATTATAAAACAAAATTTAATTTGTAACAATACACAGAATTCCTGATGTCTGGGATTTTCTTATAACTGATAGTTATTAGACCTTAACATTTACTGGAAACACTTTAATAAAGGCAAGTAAATGGGTATAATAAAGAGTTACCAGATTATTGAGAAAGAGTGGAAAGAAGAAAGAGAATGCAGACCCTTCGCTCCGGCGACAATTGATGACATAACTGATAACAAAACATACATGACCTCGACTCTTCAAATTATTAAGCATACTGTATTATATTCTATAATATTCGTTCGAAGGACACAAATTAATTCATATCAATCTAAATGACAATGAAGAAATGAATGAGCATTGTGTAGGGAAGACAAAATATTATCCGGGCGTCGGAAAAATATAAACAACTGAAGCAGCTTCATCTTATGCAGGAAATTGTAGAATTACTGAAAATCAATTTGAATTATTATTTATCTCAATAAATCTATTCTTATTTCTTACAACTGTAATTATCCATGGTAATGATAGGTGCCACTGCTAATAAAATATAAATTTTTATTTTTGACATAGATTCATTAATGTCAATCATCTAAAATCATCATCTAAAATTAAATTCATAAATCGATATCATGTTCACATAATTACATCGAAATGTATATCTCTTCAAACGCATACGAACTTTCGCCACTAAACATGATCAAACTAATGAAAACTGTCGTCATCCGATATTTAATTTTAATATTTGCCACAACTATTCTTAGTTAACACGACATGTTAATGTCCTGTACCCTCGCCCACCCAGAGTTTAGCATAAGTCATGCACAGAGAAGGGAGGAAGCGAGAGTTTAATGGATAACATATTTAATTTCGTAAAATAGTGATGGCTTACAATTGTTTAAATAGCATGGGTAAAGTTCATGAAATATAACTGGATGTACAATTGTCTTCTGGCCTCCCTGTTGCTGCACAAAGTGGAGTGATCGCTGGCAAGGTGGACCACACACAATTGATCCACGTGGTGGAGTATCCTCGTCTACCGTAGTAAGTACGATTTCTCGTCACTGCTGCAACAGAACACACTGACCCGCTCGGGTTTGGGAGCTTGAGTACAGCAGCTATGATATAGGAAAGAGAAAAGAACGATATTAGTTGACAACCAATTACTAAACCCCCAGAGTCCTCGCTCGCGGGTTGACCCTCTTCCAACGTCGAGGATGATCGTTCCAGAATTACAAAATATCCTTATCCTAAGTTGTTTTAGTCTAACGTTCTTAACCTACAGGCTTACCCAGCCCTGTGATGAAGAAATCAAAGCGCGACTCGCGATCAGAGCTCTGCACGTGGCCACCGCTTGCTAATGGCTACCCTTGTTTCCTAGGAACCGGATGCCAAATAAGCCTGTGATTTAGAAGTAAATCGTCTGCTTCAACGGTAGCTGGGGCTGCACTGCTTGGGCTATCTGATGTCTGCGCGCTATCGATATCCTCTTTATTGGTTACCACCTCGAGCACGACCGGCTGGACGAGAAGAGGGTGCAACTCAGAGTCTGAATGACCTTCATCCTCGTCTGGGGTAGGCTGCAAAGGGAGCACGTTGGAACCGGTAGAGTCCTTGAAGTCCGTCACTATACGGATAGCACTTAGGCTGGTCCATTAGCGGTCTGCATAAACAGTTCATCGGAGTGGCGAGGTTCCTTCCTCGGGAAACGCTCCTGCTTAACCCGTGGCAGACGACTTCTTGGGCGGTAGCACTCGTTAGTCCTTCCTCGTATCTGGCCTCGTCCACGATGCCTGGGGCCTTCAGCTTGAACGGAATCCATCTGTCTTCGCCTGAGAATTCTTTATGCACTACTCTAGCACGTCGTTGGTTAGTAGCTTGGGCTTCGCCGTCAGCACAATTATGTCTAAGTTCATTCGAATTATTTTTAGAGTACAATATCCTAAAATGGCCAATATGTGTACCTTTGTGCCATGAGGAGCCTGGGCGTTCATGGGCCTTTCCTGCTCTGCAATGGCTATCATCAGTGGAGAGTGGTGTCCAGGGCTCAAGGAATGCGACTGGCTTTCTTCAGTACTGGTCGGCTGGGCTTCTCCAAGACTCTCCCTCTCTTGGTTCTCCATCGTCTCTTTTTATTTGCCAAAACCAATTGCATATTTTCATTCCTAACGAAGGAGCGGCTGCCAGCTTTCCTTACGCACTTTTGGTTGCCTCGAAAAAGCTACGAAGGAGGAGGAAATTTGTTGACGTAATTCGTCACCCAACCTCCTTCTAGCACCGCTTGCTCTTTCTTGACTAATGCGGACTTCGTCTCTGATCATCTCACTTGGTCTCTGCTTCTCGCGCTCGAGAGAAATGATCTGACACCATCCTCCCCCCTATCCCACAACAAACTAATTTATTACGTTTTATTTGCGGGTTCCTCTCATAAAACTCTTCGCTCTCTCGCAAATACCTCCTTGCGTAGAATACCCTTGTTTTATACTTTCGGTCTTTATCCTTGTTATACTTCTCCATCCTTGCTTTTGAGAGTTCTGTCGTCCTCTTTACTTTTGGGCTTTTCTTTTCCCTCATCTAAGCTTATTAGTTTAGCTTGAAGACACTCTACCAAGTCTATGGCGTTATTAATTTGTCACTGTTGAGAATCTACTATCTCTCCTATTCGCTTCATATAGTTGTTTTGTTCCTTTATACATTGTTCTAGGTCATTCAACTTTTGACACCAGCTTGAAGAACTATCCTTCGTTTTCTGGCAACTGTAGCCGTTTGAGCCGTCTTCTTCCTCCTGGCTATCCTCTTGTTCCTTTGACCCTTGTATGAACGTATGTTTGTACACAATTTCAACTATATATACCTTTCTTTCTGGCGCTTTCTTCGTCCAGTTCTTCAGCCTGTTTCGCGGCTCATTTTCCAAATATCTCCTCATGAAGCCCTTTTCTAGCTTTTTCGCCTTCATTTTCCAAATGTATTTTCATTTCTTGGCCACTTGTTGACGCATTTTTTTCAAAGAGATTTTTTAACTTTGTATATTCACAGCCCCAAAGTTCTTTGCAATTTATTGGCCTTTCTAATAGTTTTAACTTTTCGATTTCCTGCCTCTTGACTTCTATCGTCCCTTGTGTTTTTCTAGAACCCAGTATTCTTCCTACTTGTTCCTCCGAAAAACTTCCTTCTTTACTCAGCCTTTCCGGAATTGAACTTACTACTTCTGCTAACGCGTCTAGAAGTGTTTTCTGGTTCAACATTCCCCAAGCATGAGCTACCGATAGAGCCACTGATTTCTGGTAAAGATTTTGTAGGCCGCTGCATTTCAGTGCATTCTTTAACTCGTTTATCTCTTCATCTAAACGAATCCATTTTATATCATCTTCTTAGACCTCTTCGTTATTTTGCGTATTTTCTAATATATTTAATGCTAGATCCTTAGCGATGTTATCTTCCCCCATCTCGCTTTCATCTTCTTTAAAAACCTCGCCCCTTTCCTCCGGATTCAATTCTTTATAGTCGTTTTCTACCAACTTGTTGAATGCATCCTCATCCATCCAACCGGTGTCTACTGCTTTTTGTAACGCCTTTAACTTCTTAATTTTTGCCGTGTTCTTACTTCTTAATATCTGCTTGATGGACAGCTGTACTGGGTTATACTCTTCTCTTATGCCTCCTGCTGTCTCTTCCACTTTAATATTTTCTGGGACGTCGAATGACGACTCGTTGCTATTTTTATTTAAACCCCTCTGATTCTTGTCTATCTCTTTAAGCTGTGCTTCCCCTTTCCTCTTTTGCTTTCGCTTTTTCCTCTTACGATTTTCTTTCTTCGTGGAAGCCTCTAAATCTATGTCTGGTAGATTTATTTGTAGATTATTTTCCCGCCTGGCCTCAAAGTCCTCCTTAACATCTGTTGATGTCACTTGAACAATCCTCTTAGCCTGAGCGAATAATTCGTCTATATTATCTTCCTCTACTATGTTAATTATTCGTAACCGTAAATGGAATGGAAGGTGTTGCGAATAAATAATCGTTGATTAACTTGGGGTCACTTACTTCAAATCTATTCATCAATTTTTGAAATTTACTTATCTGGTTGTCCAATGACCCTTTCTCGTAGGGCATATTTTGAATGTGGAAGACCACTTTTCTTGAATTATGTGGCCGCATTTCCAAATTATGCGGTCGCCCTGGGTCTGTCCACTCAATTTCCATTTTAAAGTCTAAAAGTTCCAACTTTTTCGAAGCACTCCTTGCGCGTAATCTTGCAATCCAATTTGCTAACTAAGCATCTCATTTCCCCGCCTTTTTCTGTTAAATTTTTCTAATTCACGTCCTGCTTAATCAGTCTTGTAATTCACGCTTGTTGCTTCTTATATTACTATTCTCATACCTAACTGTTGCTCTTTATTCTTCCGTGCTGTCTCCTTCTTTACTTTTGTCCAGTCTTCTTGGCACCTCAGCCTCTCAGACGTTTCCACCGAAGATCTTCCAGGTATGCTTCTAGCTGGATCTTCCTAAGCTAAAACAACCACACAGAGAAAACAAATTGTCTATTATTTGCAGTAGTTTTTGCAATGGAACCTTGCTGGTTGCCTTGGGTGCCGTCCGTGTCATCACGTGGCCTGCTCCAATCACCTCCCCCCTCTCTGTTACCCCCTATTCTTATGCTGGGCTTGGGTTAATGACCTGTACCCTCCCCACCCAGAGTTTAGCATAAGTCATGCACAGAGAAGGGAGAAAGCGAGTGTATAATGGATAACATATTTAATTTCGTAAAATAGTAATGGCTTACAATCGTTTAAATAGCAGGGTAAAGTTCATGAAATATAAGTGGATGCACAATTGTCGTCTGGCCTCCCTGAGGCTGCACAAAGTGGAGTGATCGCTGGCAAGGTGGACCACACACAATTGATCTACGTGGTGGAGTATCCTCGTCTATCATAGTAAGTACGATGTCTCGTCACCGCTGCAACAGAACACGGTGACCCGCTCGGGTTTGGGAGCTTGAGTACAGCAGCTATGATATGGGAAAGAAAAAAGAACGATATTAGTTGACAACCAATTACTAATCCCCCGGAATCCTCGCTCGCGGGTTGACCCTCTTCCAACGTCGAGGATGATCGTTCCGGAATTCAAAAATATCCTTATCCTAAGTTGTCTTAGTCTAACGTTCTTAACCTACAGGCTTACCCGGCCCTGTGATGGGGAAAGCAAAGCGCGACTCGCGATCAGAGCTCTGCGCATGGCCGCCGCTTGCTAATGGCATCCCTTGATTCGTAGGTACCAGATGCCGACTCAGCCTGTGATTTAGAAGTAAATCATCTGCTTCAACGGTAGCCGGGGCTGCACTGCTTGGATTATCCAATGTCTGCGCAGTATCGAGATACTCCTTATCGGTTACCACCTCGGGCACGACCAGCTGGGCGAGAAGAGGGTGCAACTCAGAGTCTGAATGACCTTTGTCCTTGTCTGGTTTAGTCTGCGAAGGGAGCACGTTGGAACCAGTAGAGTCCTTGGAGTCCGTCTCTGTACGGATAGCACTTAGGCTGGGCTCTGGTCTATTTTCGCCTGAGAACTTCTTTATGCACTACTCTAGCACGTCGTTGGCTAATAGCTTGGGCTTTGCTGTCAGCACAATTATGTCTAAATTCATTCGAATTATTTTTAGAGTTCAATATGGCCAATATGTCTACCTTTGTGCCATGAGGAGCTTGGGCGTCCATGGCCTTTCCTGCTCTGCGATGGCTATCATCAGTGGAGAGAGTGGCGTCCAGGGCTCGGGGAATGCAGCTGGCTTTTTCAGCTCTGGTCGGCTGGGACTCTCCCTCTCTTGGTCCTCCGTCATCTCTTTATATTTGCCAAAACCATTTGCATATTTTCATTCCTAATGAATGAGCCAGCTTTCATTACGCACCTTTGGTTGCCCTGAAAAAGCTGCTGTAATTCGTCACCCAACCTCTTTCTTACCCCGCTCGCCGTTTCTTGACTAATGCGGACTTCGTCGTCTGATTATCTCTCTTGGTATCCGCTTCTCGCGCTCAGAAGAAATGATCCGACAATATTGTTTTCAGGGCCGCAAGTACTAAGTCCAACATTATTCTATTGACAATCGCATATAATAATACGAGGGCAGTCCGATAATAAAGGTACAAGTCAAATTATCCAGGAATATTCAAAGAAACAAATGTCGACACAAATGTCATGTTTACTACCAAGGTTTGTTTATTTTTAAACTTAGTCGCCGTGAACATTGAGGCATTTGTCCCAGCGCTTCACCTGTTTAATCATTCCTTCACGATACGTTTCTCGTCCCAAATTAACGAGATATTGTCGAACTGCAGCTTGCAATGCTTCTTGGTATGGGAATTGCTTGCCCCATAAAAAATTATTTAGAGGGCTGAAAAGGTGGAAATCGGACAGGGCGAGGTCTGGAATGTAGTGGTGGGTGCTTTATGATTTTCCACTTTCTTACTTTCAGCCAGGCTTTCGTCTTGTTCATACGTAGCATGAGGTCGTGTGCCATCATGCATAAACCTCACTCGAGTGCGTAATCGTACTGTCCATAAACTTTAACCAACCTGCGATGAATTTCACTTTGATTTATTCATTCAGCTTGGAGAAATCTGATTACTCCTGGAACTTCGATTATGATATATTTGTCGATAACACCGATCATTCTGTCAACTTCCTGTATGCCAGGTATTGACTCAACGAACGAACCATTTCAATGGTAACTACTAGACATTAAAATGCATGTGACGTCGTAGCTGCATGCGCAGTTCTCGTAAGCCCGTCCCCAGTATCTTTATTATCAGACCATCCTTGTATCATCCATACTGCCTTTTAAATATCCAATTATGTGTTTGTCACTATACACTGTTGTTGGTTAAATTTATTCACCCTTCTGACCACACCGCTCATTTTATCAAACACTACCTTCTGACCAGTAGTGACTAGCATCATAATTGACTAATGCGCTTTCAAATTAAAGAAAGACTATCATCTTTCCAAAAACATTTTCCATATAATGCAACTTATACCTGGAATGAATTACCACTAAGTCTTAGATGTTTTGCTATCAATTGCAACTTCGACACGTGCATAAAACCTTCCATACATTTTTAATAAACGATTAAGAAGTTATTTTACGACTAGACAGAAAGACGACATCTTACAGTCCGGATCTCTTGTCCAGTGACTATCACCTTCTCTGGTACCTAAAAGAGTTTCTTAGCAACCTAGGTTTCTGAGTGACGATGAAGAAATGAAAGTTTCCTTACAGGCAGCAGATTTCTATTAAGTTCGCATGCAGAAGGTCATTAAGTTCTAATGCAAATGTTTATATAAACTTAGAAACTATGTAGAAAAAAGTTCAAATTAGGTAGAATCTGGTAAAGAATTAATTATTACACAAAACGGTCTATTAAAACAACCCTCGTGTATTGTTTCAATTTAAATATTAAAAAATTCTTCTCTGTACGTTTAAGAAGTTAAAAATTTATTATGTTCCTCCCTAGAGAGTCACCAAGTGTTTGTCATCCATTTGTCTATCGCCCAGTTAACCAGTGCCCAGTTGGCTCTCGCCGAGTTCTCTATCCATCGCCCACTTGTTTATCGCCAAGCTGTTGTATACCCGTTTTGATAAGGATGCTGTGCAAGTGTTCAGTGTTTCCCGTACAACTCCTCATGGCGTGAATCAGTAATACGTGGGAGTCCAGAACCATAGAAACATTAGGTATATATACTCTCTCAAATTGCCGAAAACACCATCAGTTTCTGCAGAGGGGTACGGCTGCTTGTGCGGGGAATGACAGGAGTTGAGAACATTCTATATCGTGTCACAAAATTATATGACCAGATGGAAATTGAATATTTTGAACATGCTATAATGATTTTAATTTTCATCTATTGTAAAGTATTAGTAACAGAACATAAATGTTGTTTAAGAACAAATTACCTGTTTATTCATTACTAGCTAAAATGCCTGGCGTTGCTCAGGCTGTTTGTTTGATGGAATTTTGCAATATATGAATTTGAATATAAATGAAAACCTATTAATAGAGTATACAGGGTGTTTCATAATTTGTGTCCCGTCTTTAGGTCCAAATAACGACTCAAGGGGAACAGATTGGGGGAAAATGAATATTGATTATTTGGTGTTAATGTCCCCTAATTCAGAATAAAAACATTTCGCGTCCCTGGGGGTGAAGGGGTAAAATTTGAAAATTTTAATTTTGTAGGAGTAGGGGTTAGACCACATGTGCTATTTAGGAAGTTGTAGAGCATCATGTAAAATGTGGGTTTAGCAAAAAACCCGGTGAAAAAATCTCATCCCCTGCCCTTTTTCGAGTGGGTAAAGTAAAAGGTATGGCTGGCTAATGTAGACAAATTTAGAAAAACTCATTAGAAACTCACATTTTACATTTTTACATTTCCCATTTCCCATGTACAGTCAGGAAAAGCCCAGTTAGGTTTATTAGCTTTTCAGGGTAATGATTCATTCTCATTAATTTTTCAAATGTAGGCCCTACTGTTTTCTAATAAGTATGGTTTTTGTCCACATTGGCTAGCCGTACCTTTCACTTTTCCCACTCGATAAAGGGCAGGAGGTGAGATTTTTTCACCGGGTTTTTTGCTAAACCCACATTTTACATGATGCTCTACAACTTTCAAAATAACACATGGGGTCTATCCCGTACCCCTACAGAATTAAAATTTTCAAAATTTACCCCTTCACCCCCAGGGACACGAAATGTTTTTATTCTGAATTAGGGGACATTAAAACCAAATAATCAATATTCATTTCCCCCCCACCTGTTTCCCTTGAGCCATTATTTGGAGCTAAAGACGGGACACCAATTATGAAATACCCTGTATATTCACTTTGAAAAAACGAAAAGTATTCTTTAAAGTGCTCACACTGGAGTTTTGTGTCTAATTGGGTTTGCCTAGGAAAATTCGACACTGCATCCTTAACATTCTAGAATATCATAGAAATGCTATGTGTACTGAGTTATTTCTGTCTGTATTCAAATACTTCATAGATGGATTGAGAGAGTTGAGTAACTCTGTTTACTGCGTCATTAGATCCCCAATCAACATGTAACCGTTTCAATAGAGTTGTATTCAGTCAGAGAGCGTGGAATCATGTCCTGAATGTGGTTGTTTTTATTGACAATAGCAGTTTTAGCAGCAACGATTGCCCTCTTACACAATCAGTTGAGGTGTTTATAAGTTTCTAATATATTTAGATAAACATTATCTATGACTTCTCTAAAGTAAGTTACTACATTACAAAAACCATATGAAAAAAAAAAGTTTCTCTAGTTATTAGCTCATTAGGGAAAGTACCTGCACCTTTCCAGCAAAAGCTTGAGCAGCAGCACGCCTTACTAGTTCTATACTCTCATTCGTTTTAGAATAAATTCTTACATCTCTCCAAAGATTTTAATAAAAAAATAATAATAAATAATTTGTTTATTTATTTATTTATTTATTATTAATTTTTATAACATTATCCCCCTTAACCCTTTATCGTTACCCAATAAAAAATTCATGAAAAAAAATCTGACTGTTGGTTATTATCAGGATTACAATTATCATAAAAAATAATTTTTATTACAAGTAATTATTTGTAAATATCTTGTTGCCATTATGGCAAAAAAAACATTTGTGAACCAATACATTTCATTACATAAATTGCTTTTTTTCTTACAAATGTCATGACTGATGGGACCATTACAGATAAATGGCATCCTACTATAGCAAATTATCGATAAAGGGTTAAAATGTGAATCATTAAGGCGAGTATCGTAGCTGACGAAAATGCCAGGACCTGGCAGTGAAAAGTCAACTGATTTTCTTAGTCGAAGCAAGAATGTAACCTTCATTGTTTCTAACAAACGAAAAAACACTGATTGCTAAAATCAAAGATGGAAACAGTGAAGATTAATTGCTGCTTGAACTAAGACGATCAGCTGACTTTTCAGGCAGGGCCTGTCCAATACTACCTAGACAATTGGCATGATAACGGAAACGTCATCCATTTTTACATCATCATTAGTCGACCATTGTTAATCTGATTTCTACCAATAATAAGCCCTAAATTTGGTCGACTGTCACTTTCGACTATACCTTGTCTCAGCTTCAGTTGTGAGTGACGTCACAAGTGAAGCGGTTACAGTTCGCCCGAATGAACAAATAGTTCGAATAATTTTTTGTATAAAAAGTTCAAATTCTTTCTGGAATCATATTTCATATTTTTCTCCTCGATATAATAAAAAATCGGCGGATAGAAAATTCATTTGACGAAATTTAAAAAAAATAAATAAATAAAATGAAGTCAATCTGTAGTCGAGATTATTTTATTGTAAAATGGCGGCGTCTCTTGTTCCTGCGTGAAAGAGATGAGTCAGAAATGAAAGATGATCGAGTTTGCACGAAGAGGATTAAAATACTTTAAACATTAATTTTAAAAATTGATATATGATAAGCACCATTCGACTATTCTTACTTTAGAGAAGCCACGCGATTATATGATGATGTAACATAGCATACATAGCCTTAGAATAACTTATTCTTTTAACAGCGTAAGGATACGATGTTGTACACTATGTCTGGTAAGGGACCTCATTCCATGACGTCACTCTCAAGTGAAGCTGAGACAGGGTATAGATGTATAAACATTCTTTGGGTATAGGCAGATTCCACTATGCACAACAGAATCATTCACTGGAGTTTTAATGATCTTTATCATACAATTATTCCTTCCTGATTTTCGTGTGGTCGAAGATGTAACAATATATGACTATTTCGTTATCAGGTTATCTGTCTAAGTGGTGTGGCCTGTTTCTTCAACCATTGTTGACGCAACATATAAACACGAACAGTAGATTGTTGTCGCAAACACCACGGGCTGATTATTCACGCATGTAAGCAAACAAACAGAAACTAATTCTGCTTCATAGGGGCCATCCATAAATTACGAGCCACGAGTTTCATGATTTTTTGACCCCTCCCC
>JAHWFO010019727.1:1763273-1778018 GCA_023313115.1 Rhysida immarginata | reverse complement strand
CCTCCCCCATCCTTGTCACAGATGGTCACATTTGTGTGACCCCCCCCTCCTCTGGTGTGACGTCACATATTTGCAATTTTAAATTTAGAAATTATTAAATTAAAACAGCACTTCCAAAATTATTTATATATTTCTATTTAAAATCTTTTTTCATATAATCAACATTTTAGAAAATTTGCAAAACATAACCAATCAAATGAACGATCAAAATTTAATCACCTTGTGTACATGGACTTCGAATCCCTTCCTTTATATTAGTTATAACTGGCATAGCAGTTTCTTCGTTCTAGATTTGGATAATGTAAGGAACATTAGATGTCAACATATTCATCCATACATAGCATCGTCATTGTTTATCAAACAAAGAACTTTCCTGGCACGTCCAAAAGGTAAAGCCAGACTCGCTGACGTATAAGTAAAGCCCAGCTTGAACTCGCGCGGCCGCTACGTGCTAAAAAGTTATACAAACAAATTTAAACCTTATAATACGAGGATGAATCAAAAAGTAAGATACACTCAGGACCATCTGTGGTCGAAGAGCACTGACATCATTTGCGTTTTTAAGAATGTTACATCAATGAGAGAGGAGTTCATAATACTGTTTCTATCAACGAAATTGGTATTAACCTTACATTATAACAGAGGGACAACAGAGTTTCCAACTAGTTTCGCCATTTATTCCCGGCTTTATCAAGGATAACGCAACAAGAGGCTTGCAGGGCTTTATATACAGAATCAATGTACAGAGTAAGCAAAGAGATTGGAGAATGGAGTTAGAGAAGTGTGGGTGAAGTTAGAGAAGTAGGGGTGAAGGGGTAAATTTTGAAAATTTTAATTTTGTAGGGGTAGGGGTTAGACCCCATGTCTTATTTAGAAAGTTGTAGAGTATCATGTAAAATGTGGGTTTAGCAAAAACCCGGTGAAAAAATCTCATCCCCTGTCCTTTATCGAGTGGGTAAAGTGAAAGGTTTCTATTGAGTTTTTCTGTTTTTGTCTACATTAACTAGCCATACCTTTCACTTTACCCACTCGATAAAGGGCAGGGGATGAGATTTTTTCACCGGTTTTTTTGCTAAACCCACATTTAACATGATGCTCTACAACTTTCTAAACACATGCGGTGTAACCCCTATCCCTACAAAATTAAATTTTTCAAAATTTACCCCTTCACCCCCAGGGTCGCGAAATGTTTTTATTCTGAATTAGGGGACATTAAACCAAATAATCAGTATTCATTTTCCCCAAATCTGTTCCCCTTGAGTCCTTATTTGGACCTAAAGACGGGACACCAATTATGAAACACCCTGTATGAGTCTAAAAAATTTATTAGGTAGTAACCTAACTATTGACCTAACCTAATCTTTTTTATTTATCTCGTTAAAACTTTAGTACAATGCCAAGAAAAACAAATAAATGTGAAATATTCAACAATTTCTCAAAGTATACCAAAACTTTCGATGGAGCCTGGTGTACTAAATATAGTACACAAGAACAAAATAACCATCGAGCTTATATTTTATAAGTAAATAGGAATATTTCACTTTAAATGAATTTTATGCTTTCTAATTACAATGAAGACAGACAAAAAGTTATGATTAGAGAGACCTGCAGTAACTATTAGAATTGAAACTGAACGTTTACTAAATCTGGTACATCAGGTTCTAGTGCCAGTCAATCATTTATTTAGTTGTAAAAAAATTCTTTAATACAGGTACTAAATATAGTACGTCAGGGCCGAAAGGGTTAATAAAGACATCTTATTTCAAATGAAATAAGGTAAATAAACTGCAAAAGTAGCTTAGAAAGGAACAATCGAAATAACCTTAGCTTTAAGTTGAAGGTAAAGATTTAAGAAAAAATATTATTGTGTGGCCAACATATATGAATTATTTTAAGTTATTGCTATATACAATAATGTAAGGAGACAGTTTTTTCTAAGGAGAAAGTATGCCACAAAGAAATGTATGCCAATAATTGACTGTTTACAGATCAAACTGTAATATAAAAGCAATTGTATGTTTAATTATTTAAATTGCAAACTCATGTATATTCAAAATATTAAATGTAATTTTCTAAGTAGCCATATACTTAAAAAACAAACAGATGTCAAGTTAAATAAAAGCTTTTAATAAGTGACTTTCAATAAAAGCAATACATAAAAATGGGAAAAAATTAAGGAAAATAAGAAAGACTACTTCCTACTGCTAACAGGAAAGAAAGCGAAGCCATTATTATTTTTTTAGGGACAATAACTTGTTAAAAATTAAATCCCCCCTAAAATGGAATAAATAGAGATTTCAAATTTCATAAGGCCTAAAAGGAAGAATAGAAGATACAAAAATTGTAAATTAAACATTTTTGAAATGTTACAATGTGCAGATTACAAAAGACTGAATCCATGCCCTAATGGGGATCATCAAAACGGAAATAAATGTGGCATTAACAGACAATTTAATTTTGAAGAATACAATCAGAGAAGAGGCAATTTGGCATTATAAATGAAAAAGGGCATTCTGCACAAAATACAACGTTATTGCTTTTGTATCACATCAGTGATATAAGTTTCATGCACAAGAACCAAACTGGTCTGTGCCCTAGTCTGCAAAAATTATGTCCATCTCATCAGAAGTAAATGAAAAATTGAAAGTTGTTACATATCCTGTTCGAAAGTTGTGAAAATGAGAAAGTTAGGTGAAGATTATCTTTGAAGAAAATTCATGTATTGGAAAACAGGTGTGGTTTAAAGGTGGCATGATGATCCCATGGCTGGCAGATGATGTTGTCAGTAGCACAAGTAGTGAAATTGTAAGGATACAATTTTTAACCCATGACTTTATACATTTCTAAGTAACAATCTCAAGGCACATGGCTAGCACGTGATAACAAAAGAAAATCATTTCCTAATAGCATGCGTATGCAATATATAAGAACAGTTATAAAGCATGGTTAACAATGATACACAAGAATAGCATTGTAAAAACTAACTTTCAAAATCCTTAAATATTTACATTTTAATATTATTCTTAATCCTAGAATGCTAACTATACGTCTCGGAGAGGTAGTTAAAATTTTAAACATCAGCTGCTGCGCTTGACCTTGAAAGAGCGCCCTGTAACTCCAGGTATGCTTCATCAAACATGTATTCTTTCGAATAGTGGTGTTTCAGTTGTCCAGCTTGCATATCAACAGCGCATATTGCGTATTTTCGTAAACATAGTGCGTCTGTTAGACGTAGAGTTAGTATTCAACGTATATTTTTGTACGTCTAATGGACGTCGAGTTAGTATTCAACACACATTTTTGTACATCTCTTGGACGTGTTATTATGAATGATGGTGCTTATTTATATCCTCTGAGGCGTATTAGTTATTATTAATTACAAGTGCTTATATTAATACAAAATTCTATTGTTATGGATTCAGTAGAAGAAAAAGAAATTGAAAAAATTATTGGAAGTCTAAATATAAATTAGTCTTCAGGAATTGATAGAATTTAGGCAAACAACATTAAAAATAATGGTAAAGGTTTTGTTAACTCATTTATATAATGTAATATTGAAGACAAATGAATGGCCAAAAGAGATAAAAATGTCAAAGATTAGGCCAATCTATAAGAAAGGTAAAAAACAGATTTAAATAATAATCGACCAATATCATACTTTCTATTATTACAAAATATTTTTAAACATTGGATTAAAAAAACTTGAGGAATTTTGGGAAAAGAACAATATTTTGGTAAAGAAATATATGGTTATAGAAAAAAGAAGTCAACCCGAAATTTGAAATGACACAAAAATTAAATAAATGCTTTCATCATGGTCTTAATTCAGCAGTTATTTTTTGGATTTAAATAAAGCTTGGGATTTGGTTAATCGTGATATTTTGTTTTTGAAATTAAAACAGTATGGTATAAGAGGACGATGTTTAAATTTGTTGAAAGGAATGCATACGAATAGAATGTAAAAAATAAAGATAAATAATCCTGAAAGTTCAGTTTCTGAGATCACAAATGGTATTCCTCAAAGATCAATATTAAGTTCAATTTTTTTTCCAAATTCTAGAAATATCTCTTTTCGTTTGTCTTTTAAAACATTTTAGACTATAAAATTCGTTTTAATACATATATTTTTCGAATATTCTTATATCGATTGATTTTTTAATATTGCTATTTTACAGAGTTGTTAAATAGTTAATGAACAATTTTTATAATAAATGTATTGTTCTAAAGTACTTATTATATAGTAAATAAATACACAAAACTCCTTATTTCAATCAATACAACTATACAACTAATCATAACTGCATTTCAATGTGATGTACGTCTTGGAGATGTATAGTTAGTAACAAGGTTATGCTGCTCATGGTTAGTATTCTAGGGTTAAACAAACATGTTTAAAAAATTTGTAGCGTCCCCACCCCCACTATGTAAATCATATAGTCGTCGGACTTATTGTCCTACGTTCGAAGTGGGTGAGCGCTAAGGGTTCGGGACCGATAATTGGAATAAAACCTACTACCACTGTGATTAGGTACCTATAATTTATTTACTTTAATAATCTTACATCAAACACATCCCACATTCCTCTTATAAATACTAAAAATCGCTATGACTAATGGGCCCATGAAATTTGCATGCTGCTAATCAAAATAGGTTAATATATTCTTAATCAACCCCAGCGACTTAACCCAGCAAAGCCGGCACCTTGGCTCACTAGATTTAGTGACAATTAACCACTGTAGGTTTGGGTGTAACGATATTTACACTACTAGCGATTTGGGATTGCTCTGCCCATTCATGACCCGAAACAAATATTCCGAAAATTGGCACTCGATAGCGCAACGTCACTCCTTTATTATCGCAAACTAAAGGGGGGAGAGACAGTGACCCCTCTTGGGCAATCATGAATGAGAGATGGTTACCCACTGGCAGTATCGATCATTAGGCTATCCATATTGAGCATAGTGAGCGCATGTGCCAGGTTCGCTAGTCAGCTAAAACTAAATATATCCTACTTCTCCCAACCATAAGTTTATCAATGACTAGTTACAAAGTGCTTAAAAAAAATTTCTATTATTTGGCGAATAGTCTTTTATCGGCTTGCCGTGCGCTCGGAGTTCCGTTACCGCGAACACATTCAGTTCAGTCTGATTAAAGTTCTGTACAGGTGTGACATCTGTTAATACTCATCTCGAAGTCGGGGCTCCTGCGGCATTGGTACATACGTTACGCTCCTTGTAATTCAGTTTTACGACTTAAGTTTAGCAACTAAATTGGGACGAACTCACCAAATTTTCGCATGTAGCCACACTATTTATTCTCCCAAAGATCTGCTCCATGGATACTACTCCGTTCGGCGTGGCAAATTTTCCTTATCTGGTTCACACGGCTCATCATTCGAGGTTCCACGGGCGTTCTCGTTCCCAGTCTACTTCACTCCGACATAGCCATATGTCGTGCATCAAAATGAAAAGGCACATTGAACATGGTTATTATGTGAAAGAAAATAATGTCAATAGAGCATTTGAAAGGAAATACTTAGGCAATGTCGTCCAGCTGCCACGAAAATGCTGTCGTATTACTCCTTTTCGAACGCTCATTAAATTACTTCACAGTATCGGGGTGGCTTCTTGAGACGATATATTTTGAACGTTCCGTTTTACAGAACATAGAACGGTTCCGCGACGAGTCATTACGCTCTGGACTATTCTTTTTTACTTATATTTCCAAAGCTCCCTTGATCAACCAGTATATAGAGAGGAACAAAAACAACATCATACATAATAACAAACATTTTTTTTAACAAAGGCGTTGACACGCTCATCGTTTTCTTCGAAAACGATCTCAACAATCCTCCGTTGGAAGCTGAGCTATATTCCGGGAAGGCATCCCAACAATTCAGTCCCAACAGACGACCATTGTCGATCGCTCACGGCCTTAACCCCTCAACCCGACAATAAAGATAACTTAATTAAACCCCTAAACAATCACACTCATACAACGACACAGACTTAATATAAACACAACAGTAAATAAAATAAAACGACAAATAAACTAATTATGAACGCACCCACGAACGAACAAACGTGACTTCTTCTTAACCTGAACGTCACAAATTAAAATTAATAATTACTATATTATAAATATTTTGTTTATAAACTGCAATGTTTTTGTTTAATAATTGGCCGATTCTAAAAAGAAAATTTCCTTCAAGACAAAATTCGTTCTTAATAAAAAAAATATAAATGTGACGAAGAAAAGAAATATTTAATTTTATTTGGAACATCACAATGTGATCAAAAAGGAATTAATTGATCGAATAGCGTTTCCTGGTATTTGACCATACTGATTTTTTTCGTATCTTATTAAAAAAATCAGCTTTCCCACAATAACCGATGCTGCCCCATACAATCACGGATCGACCACCCTGTTGATGGCGGAATCTCTCTGGCTTTTCCTTCTGTAAATCATGCCAATAGCATGAAAATCCGTAAGCAGAACTTTTTCTCGTCAGAAAACACATTATTGTGCCATTTTGATGTCCAATTCACCATTCCAACCGTGCTGCTTTGTGTAATCTGTGGCTTCACCTTCATCTTCTTCTTTTGGCCAACCAAATGATTTGTTTCTAGGTTACTCCAAACTTTTGAGTGACTGGTGCTTATCCCTAATGCAGTTGGAATTTAATGTGTAGATATTTGTTGGGTTTGTTGCAAAGGAAATAATATAGTATTCATCTCGGGCAGTGAGGGATTTCTTGCGGCCTCGGCCTTTTGCCGTGGCATAATGCTCATGCTTTATCAGGACTTTCTGAACTGCAGTCTTGGAACGACTAACCAAAGTGGAAATTTCTCTTTCTGATTTCCCAGATTCATGCAAACAATGGATTCGGCATACTTCAATCTCTGAGAGCTCTGGGATCCTAGGGATCATTGTGTTGTTACAATTTTTGCACTATTTACCATATATACTGGTTGTATCTGAAATTAATAATATGCAAATTTAAACTATATGGTCAGATTCCATTAGCAAAAGGGGAAATCAGTGTGTCAGTCTTATAACTTTGAAAAAGTGAGATTTTATGAGTTTGGATGTTTTACTAGATAGTAATGAATATACAGTTTATTTCTTCACAAACAACATTTAAATTCTGTTACGAATACTTTAAGTTGGTGAAAATTAAAATTATTTCAGCCTTTTTTCCAAATTTTCAATTTCCATCTGGACGTTTAATTTTGTGACGGTTTTATAGCCTTTGTGTTATGATACAGATTCCGGATTTTATAAAAATTAGGGATGAAGCTTTCTTTATGTGGAGAGACTTTTGGAGCACCCTCTACCAGGATCCTGTGCAGATATAGCATTGAAATTTAAATCATATGGTTTATGTCACCCACACGATGCTTTTTAAAATTTCATTAACATTGACCCACTCCTTTCGTATGTTGCATTTTCTTGCCGACAGTATATATTAATTATTTAGATATGTTATAATTGTATTATTTTTTAATTTTGTTTATCATTTTATAAACTGTTTTTTTATTTTTATTTCTATCCAAAAGCTTATTAATAATGCATACATAAGTGTGCATCTATGTTGTAACTTGAGTAAAATGTAATGAAACACGTGACAAATTTATAAAAACGAAAGAACATAACTGTCTTTGTTTTTGGTTACATAACAGAGTTATAAACATAAAACTGTATCAGTTTTAAAAAAATTTTCCAAATTCGTGGAAAAAGTTAGTTAATTCTTATACATCCTCTATACTGAAACAGATTTATTCTCAATAGCGAGATTATTTACCTGTTTCTCCAGTTTGTCCAAAGCCTTTTGAGGATCGCCCTTTTTCAACTTATCCATTTTCTTTCCTATAATCCTGTAAATAAAATAATAAAATTATATGCAATTTAAACATATAATATTAATTAAAATATTTTTAAATACTTTTGAACCAATAAATATTTTTGAGGAACATTAAAATCCCGTTACAACATACTCCAAGAGAATTAGAATTTTGTACGTTAATTTGAGGTGTATGTTATTCTGAACGATGCACGTGTTACACGTAAATCATGAAATCCCACATTTCATGATTTCATGAATTATACAACACCATTGCCCTGTATCTTAGAGTCCTGTCTCCCCAACTTCTAACCTGTCCCAAAAAATGAAAAACGTGTTTTTCAGATATTATTTTTTGATGTCTGCAGAGGCTTTCAATCGTAATATAAAAAATAACTAATGTAAGGAACTCTTTTTCTTAATTTGAGAATTTATTCGGACATTTAGAAGCAAAATTTAAACTTAAAAATAATTTTATTGACAAAATTGATCATAACAAAATTTCTTAAAGCAGCTGTAACCCTGAAAAAATTCCCAATTTATAGGGAGAAATATCAAAACATAAACATTGAATATCCGCCATCTTTTGAGGGCATCGAGACCCATGGCTGCCATGGCTCTGAACTTATCCCATTGTTATACAATACATCCAAACACGCAACAACTCGTTGCCATCGTTATACAATAACAAGTCGGGCAAAAACGGCGCACTTCGATGACTAGCAGTATAGGATTACCTTCCTCTTGCCCTCAAAAAATGGCAGCTGTACCCATCATTCAATGCTAAGATATTTTCCCCTATTGAGAATTTCATGTATTATATTTGAGAATTTCACATAAATTTGCATGTGGTGCTACATATTGAAAAAAAATAAAAAAAATAAATTTTATTTTTTAAACGGCACATTTTTATTACTGTAGACCAGTGTTTTTTAAAGTGCAGCTCGCAAAATAATCTTGGGGTGGGGGTGCGCAAAAATTTTTATAGATAACTAAATTTCCAATTATTTTATAAAGTTTACTTACTAAGTAGTATAATTATTCATAAAGAAATAAAACACTTGATAATACTGTATGCGGCTGGTGTACATTTAATGATGAAACTTCACAATTGTTTACACTGATCAATTTCTGTTTGTAATAGCATAATACAAGACCAATGTTGAATATAAACATTCGTATTCATATGGATAAAACACATTAGAACGTGGAAAATATTACTATTACTACATAGAGCCACCATTTGGTGTAAGTATTACACTTAGTATTTGGGGAAAACTTATCTGTCCCATCAATATAAAAGATACTTATCTGTCTTTTAAAATGATGACATGATAAAGAGCAGAAGTGTGCTTAACAGTCTTAAGCTAGTCATCTAATTTTCATCTAATTTTGAATGGCATACTCTTCCAAAATTTATAGCATTAAACGGAAAAAGTTGTTCCAGATTTTTAATTGTATGGTATGGCATTTTCTAAAATGGCAATCTCAAATGCGCATGGGATGCCAGAAACCGTGGACAATGATTCACTAAAAAAATCAAGAAAAGAAAAAAACACAAATCCACAAATATAGTTTAATACTAATTTGTATGTACATTTCGCTGACAATGTCAGCTTCATCAGCAAGACACTTGGAAATCAGTAGTTTGAGTGAGAATAAAACAGTTGAACAACCGAATTTATATCAAAAATTCAGACAAACCGACGAATCAGAAAAAAAAAACATAATGGTGGCCGCAACCAATCCGGAGTCAAGTGTTTAAAGCATATATTACCCAATGAGAAGGGAAGACCAGATAAAAGAGCATTCTTACAAGCGATCGAAGAAAGCAGCAAAGCAGACAAAAACAATGCACAAAGACGGCATTATGTGTTCCTTTATTAATGAGGAGGGATATGTTATTATTGTAACGGGCCAAAAATGGCACGTACAATCTTCAATCGACCTACTGATATGAGAGGAAAACTCCGCTGTGAGGTTCACGCAATAGGGGTCCAAACGAATCGATATTAAATTACCCCAAGAAAGAAGTTAAAGATAGTTTAATTTTATCTGCATTGCTACGTTTAACAGAGGTTTATAAATTCTATAAGATAATAATTGAGAAAGAAAGTAAAGATCGATTTTTTTTAAGATTGGATTAAAGCTAAGAAAAAGGGACTTGTTTTATTACTGGGACTTATCGTTAATCAAGTGGATAATTAAATGAAGAGTAGAAGCGTAAGTCCAAATCCAAGTAAAAAATAGAACTTTTATTGCTTTCTTTTTATAAATAAAGTTAAAGAGAAAACAGCTTTGCCACAGAATAATTGGTCTTCACAACTGGCTATAAAATTGGGTGTAGGTACAATTTGTGAATGATACAGCTGGTGAGAGTCACCTTCGGCAAAAGCGAAGAACCAAGGCAGCCAAAAACGTTTATCGGACCGACAGGTCGCTATCTAACTTGAAAATAAAAAAAGGCAGATAATATAGGTTTAGATTAAATAATTACAATATAAAAAACAGGATTATTAATTCTAAACTGAGAAATAGAGAGAGAAAGAAATTAAAAAATTATAATTGAATACAGGAAAAAATACAAAAAACACAATCACTGGTCGTTTCTGAATGGTAAAACTTGAGGTCGATTGCTTGAGTTTAACGACGAAGTATCAATGAAAACCTGGGGGACGCCGGGAGTTCACGGGCTCAAAGAAAACTCCCTTTCCTGTGACGCAATTCTCGCCAAAGCTTTCCAAATAGGACCACGAAGGCGAATCAAGAACAAATAGACTTTTCTGCCAAGTGTTTACATAATAAGAGAATAAAGTCAGATACACAAAAGCAACTGAAGGAAAATTAAACTTAATGTTCCAAAGAGTTAACCGACAATAGCATATAATTTTATCATAGTAAAAAAATGAAGAGAAACAGTAAAACTCTTACCCCTGGAGGAACGTGGAGCAACACAGGACAAAGAAAATAGACAAACGTAAAAGCGATTTAAATAACAATCACTGTATCACCTATAAATATACAGACTACAGAGGTTGGGGTAAACACTCGTCCAAGGAATCATCCACACGGGGAGAGGAAAACACCGCAGAGCGTAAGAGAAGCACTAAAAAAATTAAAACGGAAAAACAATAATAAGAGAAAATCAGAAAAATACAAAGAATCTTAAAAGAAAAAACAGGATTCGACATCAAAACAGTAGTCGATTGGCTGTTAAGCTTCTAAAACATCAACAATCGAGTTGAAGTCTCATCGTATATCTTCTAGGGGAAAGAATAAAACATTCGTGTTAAGCATTTTTAATAAGGGTAAGAACTTGGCGAAATTCAAGTGCTTGGAGGTTCTAAAGTTTCAAAAGTTTTCTAAATTACTTGTGAGTCCTCAAGGTAGACGAAACGGCAATCCGAGACAGGAATTTGACTTCATAGTCAGAAGAGGTTTTCGAATAGAAACGGTTCCGGCTCAATTCTTAGACAGCAATGGTGAGAGCAACGGGAGATTACATGGACGCAAAGTTTTCCGAAAATAGAGATGGTTGGGCGGGTCGAACACATTCAGTTCGGTAAAAGGCATGTTCTCTTAACGAAAACTTCACCGACTTAATCGTAGTCGCAATAGACTCGACTATTTATCCATAACACGCAAACTGTTTGTTCAATCGATCCATACTTATTATATTGGATTCCACAATCTGCAGCCGAAATTAGCCATCATATTCAAACCATGGAGTGATGTTCCAATTCTCTTGGAGTAACGACTGGAAGTCGACTAACGCTTGTTCACTTGCTGGAAGCGTAGACGCCACTGATCAAAAAACTAAGCGCTTGCAAAAAGAAAAAAACTTCACGCACAATCAACGTGAAACTACGTCGATTTAAAAAGTAACAAAACCTCGAGAATAAATAATTATTGTTGCCTAACGAGAAGCAATAAAGGGAAATATTTCGCTAATACAACAATGAGTCTTTTTCACAAAGCAAGCTCATTTTCAAAATTAAGAAACTTTAAGTATTTAAATATATAGATTCACTAAATACTTACTAACCGACTGGAAAGAAAAAAGGAAATTCTTTTGTCATTTTCTTTCCTGTGATTCAAAGAAAAACTATCCCCAGCCAAATGCGTCACAAAAACTCCAATTTGCGTATTGATGAAGGAGGAAACAACTTACGTGGTCACGACAATTGTTTTCTTCTCTGATGATTAAACGATAACTTGTAGATAAGTTTTGCACGATTAAGTCTGGCCAGACTAGAACGAGGAAAGAGAATCCTCTATAAGAAGTTATTCGTCAACCAAGACAAAAGCCATATAACCCAAATTAACACTCAAGAACGCGTCATGTGCACCCTTTATTAGAATCAGTGCCTCGGGAGGGGGCCACAGTAGCCTCCGTAATAAAAAATTAAATGTATATATAATCTCCACCAACACCAGAAAGCGATAATCGAAGGTGATGTAGTAAAAGACGGGGCAGAAGGGGTAACAGATGGATGGTAGTCCGACAACGAACAAAAAACGGAGACATTACAGTGGTGGAACCTGAGCCAGGAGTCAACCAAACCGTGGGTACAATGTGCCAGAGTAAACGTGAGCACAGAACTTAATTCTGTAAAAGAACAGAATCGAAAGAAGGGGACCATAAAAAACTGGAACTGGGGCGCGAACAGTTAAAATAGGGGACTAAAATATGAAAAGTAACGGTGATTAAAAGGGACCGTTACAGACCCCCCATTCGAACAAAAAATATTTTCACGTCTAAACGTCATATAGAAAATTTTTCTATTAGTTTTTCGAAATCTGAATACTTTGAGTAGAAGGGGTCAAGGTACTTTACGATCTTCTACATAACGTTTCACATCAGTCAGCGAAACATCCGGACAAAGAGTCCTCCAACTAAATCCGAATGACATGAGGACAAAATTTGAAAAGTTAGGAAGGGGTTAGGTACCAGACCCTCCTGGATTTTTGTTCTCAACTTTTTTCCTTTCTATTATTGTTCGTGGTTGGTGGTGTTTTTTTGACTGACATTTATAGTCTTTGACCTTGGTGTTCGGTCTCCCACAATTAAAGCAACGGACTCTTACTTCTGGTTCCACATGCGAAGTTGGATTCGAAGAGCTGGTGGCCGCCCGAGGTGAGCCGTTTGGTTTTCTTTTATTTTTTGCTGACTTCCCTTTCAAAAGGGATTCCCATTCCGAGCATTCGGATAACCGCGCTTACTGTAGAGGGTCAGATCCTTCCATTTAAAGGTTCCACGGCGTTCATCAACGCTATAGGGATGAGTTTCTCAACTGCCAAGGGTTCTACCAAACTCGCATTTAGCTTTCTAAGATTCGCGCAAAACAACACAAATGGTTCATTTTTCCTTTGTTTGAGATTATACAATTTCCTGATTCGTGTTGGTTTCGAATCCTTAGACCCAGATGGCCTATCAACAATCTTTTCGCGTTCATCCAGTCAGGTGCGGCAGCGAGAAGGTCATGTATCCAAAGTGATAAATCGGGACTGATTAGTTGAGGGAAAATTTGTTTTAGAACACGGTCGGGGATTCCATTAACACGTGCTCGTTAATTAACGTCTTGCAGGGACAAATTAATGTCCCATCCACAACACAAAGGGCGGAAGGTTCAAATTTCTTTGATGCTTCTCTAGATCATCCCTACGTTCATGGAGAAGGCCCATAAGCGCCGCGTTTTGTGTCCTCATGACTTGCGTGAATTCTTCTATAAAAGTTCGATCAGGGAGATGCATATGCGAGGATAATTCATTTTGTATAAATGCCTTAACATCGAGTTCCCTCCAACAAACGTCGGGGGGCAATGGTATATCCACGTTTCCGCGAAAGACTTCTAATGATTATTCTATCGCGGCTACTAATGCAGGCCTGGGTAGATCTACTCTGATGCGAGTCGCAATGGCTCGTAGTGAAACGTCTTTCATTAGGTCTATGGGATACAATTTTTGCAACAAAATTGCAATAAGGAAATCGTGTTGTCTTTTATCCATAACTCTTCGTCAAGACCAGATCTAAAGGCTGTAGGAGAAAAAGGTTTAATAAATCGATTAAGCCCAAAATAAATCAAAAGCTAACCAACTATTCACAGGAAAAATTATGTAGGGTCAAAGTTATATGTACATCTAACATAAGTACACACAATAATTATATTTTATACTTGGGAAAAACTGAGAAAGAAGATCTGTTACAGGCCAAAAATGGCACGTGCAATCTTCAATCGACCTACTGATATGAGAGGAAAACTCCGGTAGTGAGCTTGACGCAATAGGGGCCCAAACGAATCGATATTAAATTACCCCAAGAGAGAAGTTAAAGATAGTTTAATTTCATCCCGAAAACTTCACCGACTTAATCGTAGTCGCAATAGATTCGATGATTTATACATGACACTCCGCAAACTGTTGGTTCAATCGATCCATACAGATTATATTGCATTCCACAATCTGCAGCCGAAATTAGCCATCTTATTCAAACCACTGAGAGTCGACTAACGCTTGTTCATTGTCCACTGACAAAAAACTAAGCACAATCAACGTGAAACGACGTCGTTCTAAAAAGTAACAAAACCTTGAGAAAAAAAAATTGCTGTCGCCTAATGAGAAGCAACAAAGGTGAAAATTTCGCTAATACAACAATGAGTCTTTTTCAGAAAGCAAGCTCATTTTCAAAATTAAGAAACGTTAAATAAATAAATATAAAGTTACACTAAATTCTTACAAACCTACTGGAAAGAAAAAAGGAAATTCTTTTGTCATTTTCTTCCCTCTGGTTCAAAGAAAAACTATCCCAAGCCCAAAGCGTCACAAAAACTCCAATTTGCGTATTGATGAAGGAGAAAACAACTTACGTGGTCACGACAATTGTTTTCTTCTCTGATGATTAA
>JAHWFO010019727.1:1737456-1763263 GCA_023313115.1 Rhysida immarginata | reverse complement strand
GGAGACATTACAGTGGTGGAACCTGAGCCAGGAGTCAACCAAACCGTAGTGCGCTAGAGTAAATGTGAGCACAGAACTTAATTCTTTAGAAGAACAGAATCGAAAGAAGGGCACCATAAAAAATAGAAGTGATGTGCAAACAGTCCAAATAGGGGACTAAAATATGAAAAGTAATGGTGATCAAAAGGGACCATTAAAATATGAATACTTCTTCACTCCCAATTGGGATCACACTGGCATATGAAAGAATGTCTTCACGACAAAAATGTACATTCTAAGTTCGATCATGCCCTGGAATTTATTTATTGTATACATTACTGGGAAACCTGAAAACATCACCCTTCAGTCTTTTAGTTTTTCCCCACGATATGGAAACATTATGTTGATGACACATTTATGATTATAAACGCTAAAGATCACGACATTCAGTCGCTGCTTAGTCTTTCCATGTTTGATGGTGTCATCTTTCTTGGTCTACAAAAGGCCTTTGATCAAGTCTGGCAGGATGGACTCATTTGCAAGGTAATTACTTGTGGCTTACCTGACGACCTACTTGCATTGGCTCCCTCCTTTCTAACAACAAGGACCTTTTGTGTTAAGGTTAGTGACTCCTTGCGATGTAAATGCTAGAGTTCCCCATGGCTTTGTCCTGGGGACAGCCTTATTTAATTTCTTTATTCACGACTTTCCTAAGTTTGCAAAGTGGAAACTTTACTTGTTTGCTGACGACAGATCCATCATGACTTGGGCACGCAATCTGGCCCACATCACTAGTTGTCTACAAAAGGCTTTATGCCAGAATGATCATGTCCAATATGCATCCTTGGAATGGACTGATAACTTTCGTTATACAAGGTAGTGATTCGTGCTGTTCTACTTCACGGTATACCTGCTTGGGCTTCTGTCTGCAAGTCGATGTGGAGGGATCTTCAGACCTTCCAAACTGTTACCCTCCAGTCCATTGCCCATCTTATTTTATAAGCAGCTCCTTAGTCAACAGCATAGGCAGTTGATAGCCAAGGCACTTATCCCTCTAAGGAATATTGCGCCAAACCCTAATAAAGTCCTTAGAATACCGACAGCCTTAGACGGACTTAAAAATCAAGTGAATATCTCGGGATCCAGGTTAATATCTTCAAGAAAGGTTGAACCAACCGTGATTTGACGTAAACGTGCCATAGCGACACAATCAAAGAGAATGTGGTAGGCCGTTTCTTCGGCCAAACCACATTTCGAAGATAATGGTTCTTCCTGAATGATTCTCTTTCTATATAGATGTTTACATAGCAAATGATGATCACTAAGAAAGCCAGTAATGATCCGTAATTTTTTTCTATAAAGTGTAAAATGCTAGATGTTAGACTAGGAGATGATCTCTTAAACATGAGTCTGGTATGTTTTTCATCGATGGTTTGATCCCATCTATCCATCATTTCTTGATGAGAGATCTTATTTATCTCCTTAGCTGCAGATTGTTTATGAATACCGCAGAAAGGTTCAGGACGAATGAAAGTAGATTTGGCATCCTGTTTAGCTAAGATATCAGGAATCTCGTTACCGCAACACATTTATGTGCTGGAACCCATCGTAGGGTGACACTGTTATGAAGATACAGGACCTTAGGAGCTGTCGACATTCTAGGGTGAGTTTAGAAGTAATCCTAGAATATTTGACGACCTTAAGAGCTGCTTGACTGTCGCTATGTATAAAGATGCATCTATGTACAGTCATGGACAAAAAAAACGCTCCCTCACTCTGTACTGTTATATTTTTAAATGAGCGTTTAATACTTTGCCACTAGGTCTCTGATATCCTTTAGTTCAGTCAGAAAATAATCTGAATTTTTAACCAATAAAATCATACCATCCTATTTTAAACGCTCATTTAAAATTATAGCAACACAGAGTGAGGGAGCGTTTTTTTTGTCCATCACTATACTTAGAGTTTATCAAAACACAAATGCGGACAGTAAATAATTGCCATCAACTCTGCCTGGAAAACCGTGGCCCAGTGACCCAACTGACGAAAACAGAGAGCTCTGGGGCTGCCACAATAAATGCCCAGACCCGAGAGACCATGATGATGGGAGCCATCTGTATACCAAATGATGGCCCTTTTGGGGAAATGCAACTCACTAACCTAACCTAACCTAGCACTGCCATGGGGTCTATTATGACCTTGCTCAAAGGCTCAGGGAGGGTTCGAGTAAATGTAATATCAGAAGGCATGTGGAGAATATGACTGGTTAGATTCTGGCTAATGAAAGTGTGAGACTTCTCCCCAGGGAGTCAGAAAAAGTATAACCTTCCAAGTTAACCTACTATCGAAGATAGCCCCTAAGTATTTGACTTTTTTTTCAAATTGATCTTCTCACTCAACAATTTTGGTATTAGATCATATGAAATAGTTTCTTTACGGCCTGTAAAGGGAACTAGAGTGCTCTTTGTGGGATTAACTCTTAGATTTCTCTGCATTGCACCATGATTAAACTTTATGCAGAGCCATTTGCACAACATCAAAAATAGTGAACTTGTCAATCCCAGATACGTAGACAAGAATATCATCAGCGAAACCCTGAACTTAAATACCCTGGTTATTAAGAAAGAAACCATTTCCTGTTTCTCAGAATCGTTGCATCCAGTTTGGGGATGGATAGCACAGTGGTTACTCCTTGATCTTCAAGTTTGAGGTAAAAGATATCCCATTTTGTAGATGATAAATCTTTGTTCTGGATGTCAATCCTATTCAGGTTTTCAAACCAGAATATTTCTTGAACATCACTGGGAGCTTCAGAATTATCTTGGTAGTTTTGGCGATTGTCTTCACCCTACCAACCAAGAGAACCTGTCCTCCCAGGGGGTAATACACTTGACTGTTGAAGTCAGCCAGTCTAAAGTTGCTTGGTCAGCACAGAGTACAATAATCGCTTCAGCCTCCTAACATCAATATTGGAATTGGGTTCCAGTGCCAGAAGACATGTTCCCCATATAGTTCATCAGCATTTCCTAGAAGGCGTTCAACTGCTGCTGGTTGAACTGCTTGTCTGGATAGCCCTCCAGAACTACTGCCATTTTAATTGTAGTAAGAGCTTCGCGAAAATTCCCAGTTTTGAGTTTTTTCCAAAGCTTCTTCCCGTA
Source organism: Rhysida immarginata (assembly GCA_023313115.1). Taxonomy (NCBI): domain Eukaryota; kingdom Metazoa; phylum Arthropoda; class Chilopoda; order Scolopendromorpha; family Scolopendridae; genus Rhysida; species Rhysida immarginata. Next base: position 1,760,126 of record JAHWFO010019727.1, on the reverse strand, counting down.
TGATGAAGGAGTGCTTTCCACTGATATAGGTCTTTTAGTCGGCGTATGCACCTCCTTAACAGATGACTGAGGGCCAAGCTTAGGTGTTGCAGCCTTAGTGCCCTCCAACCTTTTCTTTCTCGATATGCAGTATTTAGCTGCCCAGAAAGAGGTTTGGATAGAAGTTTGCTACTACCCTCAGCTAAGGCCTCCCGCTCTGCAGCAGGTGGTGCCTCAGGTTTGGAAGCGACAAACTTATCAATGTCAGATGACTCAACTGAGGTCATTACAACCTCATTGACGTCATCTGTAATGTACTGTTTGCCCGAAGGGTCTTCAGGTAAGGTGAATGACGTACTAATCATAAACGACAGTAGGACTGATGGTCCATCCCGGGAGTGCCTGCATGCCGGGATAAGGCAAAATACTCCTGAATGTTGCCAGGTAAACAGGAGGCTCCATGAGGGACACTTTAACCAAAGTGCCACCTACCCATTGGCACGGGTCGCATAACACCTTGGGTTCGGGAGATGGTCTGCATCCCTTTATTGGTTATTTAGGGATATCCTGAGTCTGAAAACCTAAGATTTCCAGCTATCTGCCACCTGCCAATGCACCCAGTAGCCGCTCAAGCCTTGGGATACCAAGCGTATACCTGCTACCCTATTTTCATTCAGAAGTGATAGGTCCATTCTAATCTGACCTGATTTTATAATCGATCAACATCCAGTGCCCAACATGACAGTTGAGTTGCCAACAACCTCTCCATCTATGAGGATCTGGCCCATATTGGTTATTATGTCCAATCACTATATTATTCTCGGGAATATGCTGCCCAAGATGGAAAATTATGAAATTTCTCTGGTTGCTTGTGTTCTGGATCACTCAGTCGTTATTAGGTTTCACCTCAGGCTTTGAACACCCCAACATATCTTGGATGTGATTTTTGAGAACATAAGGCTGACTTCCCCAACTACTGGATCTCGTACAGCCTATTTTTTTAGGCTCGCTATTCATCAATCTGCAATCTGGTTCTCGTCCCAACCATGAAGTGACTCTTCTAAGGATGACTTAAGAGGTTATCAAGCTTCTTTCCCATTTCAGTGTAACTCATTTGGTTTACTTTTTGGGCGAGCGTGTAAAGTGAGCTAGGCTCCTGAACCACTCGTGCTACTTTTTTCTACACTGTTCGATTGTTATTGTCTAGTTGTACCCTCATAGTAGTGAGCGAAATGTACATACAATTATTATTAAACTATTTTTGTGGATCTGTGTTTTCTTTTTTCTCTTGATTTTTTAGTGAACCATTGTTCACAGTTTCTGGCATCCCTTGCGTATTTGAGATTGCCATTGTAGGATTAGAAATGGAAAACTATAAATACCATACCATACAATTAACATTCTTGAATATCATTTTACGTTTAATGCTGTAAAACTTTGAAAGGATTTACCATTCAAAATTAGATGACTAGCTTTAGACTGAAAACCACATTCCTGCTCCTTGTCATGTCATCATTTTAAAAGACAGGTAGATATATTTTATATTGACGGCGGGCTTAATTTTCTCCACATTTTAAGTGTAATACGTACATCAAATTGTGTGCAATATGTAGTTATAGTTATATGTTCCATGTTCTTCTGTGTTTTATCCATATAAATACGAATATTTATATTCAAAATTGTTCTTGTATTACGCCATTAGAAACAATGAAAAACAGAAATTATTCATGGCAACAGTCTAAACAATTGTGAAGTGCCATCATTAAATGTACACCAGCCGCATGCAGTATTACCAAGTTTTTATATCTTTATTAATAATTATACTACTTTATGTATTGTTTTTGTTTGCTTTGCTGTGATCTTCGATCGCTTGGAAGAAAGCTCTTTTATCTGATCTTCCCTTGTCATTGGGTGATTCATGCTTTAAACACTTCACTTCGGATTGGTTGCAGCCATAATTGATTTTTTCTGATTTGTGGGTTTTTCTCAATTTTTGATATAAATTCGGTTGCTCAACAGTTGTATTCTGACTCTTGATGATGTCTTGATGATGAAGATGACGTAGTACATACAAATTAGTATTAAACTATTTTTTTGGATTTGTGTTTTCTTCTTTTTCTGGATTATTTTTTCAATGGCAATCTCTTTAAAGTAACCATTGTTAGATATTAGCTATCAGATGATCACCGCAACGTATGGTATTAGATAACTAACTAATCAAGCCACTTTTCCTTGTATTTTCAAGAGGAATTTATAAAGGTAAAATATGTTAGTTATCATTCATATTTATTTAATTTGTAAGCCATAGGAATGACTTCTGAATGACTTCCGCTACTATTACAAAATACTGAACATAACAAAACGTTCTTACGTCTAAATCGCATTGGGCCTCTAGCTGTTTTGTCGAAATATTCCAAGGAAGTAAAAAGCCCTTGCAATGTTTTAATTGCTTACGTTTCAGGCACATATCTCAAGGTTCCACTGAATCGCCCCACTGCAATAAGCGTGAAGTTGACCACCAATCAAGAAATTGAATTAAAGTTAAATCAAAGATCCCCAAATGCATTAGTTGTGAAGGTCAACACATATCTGGTTATACAAAATGCCCAAAGTACCCCCAGACTAGGAAATTCAAAAGCACCAAAACAGTAGATGGCAGAACATTTGCTTCTGTCACCTCCAGTTCTGTTTGTAAAGGAATTATAGATCAACTAGAGTATACAGATATGAGGGGGAAACTTGATGACACTCATAAAGGAAAGAAGCAAAGATTTGCCTCAGATTATCTTAGTCAAAACAGAAATTAACCATGAACAGACACCCTTAATAAGCAAGGTAAGCTTAGTTGCACTACTTGAAATGTGAGGGGTCTCTCGCAATTGCATAGAGTTTTACAACTTCTTTACATTTGGAATATTGATATTGTCTTTGCGTGCGAGGCTCATCTCAAACGGAGTCAGAGCTTCAAATCACCTGGTTATTCTGTCTACCGCAAGGATAGAACCCTTACAAATGCTGATGGCCCTGCGTCTGGTGGGGCAGCAATCATAGTCAAACAAGGCAATGGTCATGGCGAGACCACCACTACCACTTTCGTGGAATGGATGTCATATCAATGATCATAAACGAACTGGACATAGGAGAAGTTAAATTTATCTCCTTGTATAACTTAATCTCCCAGGCATAAGCTTAATCGCTGCAAGTTCGATGATCTGCTAAATGGGCCCATTCGTTATTATGGTGGGTGACTTGAACGCCAAACACCCACACTGGAATTCCAAACATATGAACCATAACGGCTTTATTGTCCATGGTTACTTGAGGAATCAAATTGATACCTTAGTCACCAGTCCTCTTGAAGACACCAACTATTGCAACCACTCGCATGTCAGTCACGCACTTGATATTGCTGTCCTGAAGGGGTTTTCTAAGCCCTTTAAACATCTTTACTGTGAATGTTTTATCCTCAGATCATCGCCCAGTCGGACTAAACTTCGAAGGCTTGAACCTAGAACTGAGGGTCAGTCTGCGCTGTAAGCAAGATTGGAAGTTATTTAGAAAAATATTCAAGGAAAGCAATATTTCATATAAGGATCCTGCGAACAACAACGACATTGATGATAATATCCATGCTGATATTAATAACAATGAATCCAGCACCACTGCCATCAACTGTAAGTGACCCAATCATCTCAATTTTTCCCTGGCCATCAGGCAACTCATACGTGAAAAAAACTCCTTCAGAAGGTTCTGGCAACGTAATAGGTGCCTCCATTTTAAGACCAAATACAACAGGCTAACTCGCAAGGTTAGTGAACAGGTCAAGGAGCTACGAAACCAAAGGTGGGATCAAAATCTTGTCTGTCCAGGACAAATCCCACTGGTGTACAATCAGGCTTGCTTCATTTTCGAACAGTCCTCTCAATTACTCGATATATGGTGGTCAAGTTTTTCTTGATGTGCATAAGGCCTTCAACCAAGTCTGGCACGATAGACTCATCTTCAAAATGATCAACTGTACTTTCCCTGACGAACTGATTGCTCTGGTTCACTCCTTCCTGTCACACAGATCCTATCATGTCAAGGCTGGGAACTCCTTGTCTGACCCCTGCGATGTCAAGGCTGTTCTTTTGTTAGGCTGGTGTTCAATTTTTTCATCCATGACCTTCCGGAGTTTGCAAAGTGTAATCTCTACTTGTTCGTGAATAATGCGTCTATCATGACATGCGTGAGGATCCCAGCTCATGTCATCAGTCGCTTACAAAAGGCCTTGCACCAGTGCAAAGAATGGTTCAACAAATGGCGACTGAAGCTCAGTGTTGACAAATGCAAAGCCATGTTCATCACCCAGAAACACAAGTATCTGCCAGGGCCTCTCGTCCTGTTTTGTAGACACCTTGACTGGCTTAAGAATTACAAATATCTTGACATTAAGTTTGATTATAATTAAACTGGAGTGACGAAGTTCAATACGCTCTCAACAAGGCTAAAAAGGCGAAGTTCAACCTGATTGCACTGTCATGGAGAAACAGTGCACTTGGTCTGTCTGGATAACAAGCTCTTGTGTACAATGTTCTGATCCGCTCCATCTTGCTACACCTAATGCCTGCTTAGGCTGCTATGTGCAAGTCAAGTTGGAAGGAACTTCAATCCTTCCAGAATGCAACTCTCAGGACCATTGTTCAACTAGAGAGAAGAACTGCAAACAAGTACTCGATATATGATGTCCTTGGTATGGTCCACATTGATAGCTACGTTCAAGTGCTCCTCAAGAAGTTACTTATCAAAATAGAGAGTCATGATATTTCCTTGTTAGCTGGTATTTTGGATCACTCTCTAGCCTTTAAGGGTCAGTTACGATTTTGTAGACCCCGACTTGTCCTGGAAGTCAACCTCGACAATATCAACTAGGGCATCTTCCCCGACTTCTGGATCTCCTAACTGCAGATGGGTCTTAACAGACCAAGTGCACGGTCCGGGGGCGCCACCATCGAATCAGTTCGAAAGCGAGGCATACTAAGCAACGCTTCTTGCTCAGAGCCTCATCGATGTTGTTAGAGAGTAACATCAGTAAACGAATGAGCATTTTTTTGTGAAAGAATTGAGTTAATGTGTACTGATTGGGTTAAACGTACAATGTCACATTGTTGTGTACCTGATTGTACAAATAATTGGTGTTCCAATAGGAGTAAATCATTTCATAATTTCTAAAAAATGAAGAGTGCAGGAAACTGAACCTTAAAAATCAAAAGAGACATTGGACCTTTATTTCATGTTGGTTCTTTTTATTATTGTTATAATTTTCTGTTATTGTAATCAAATTTCATATTCCAAGTACGCATCACTTTTAGAAAGATTATTTATAATAATTGCAAAATTTTAATACATTTTTTCAAACAGATTACAAAACGCATTTTTGTGAAGTTATCATTTTCCTGATAATCAGAAAAAACGGACACCAAATGGAAAGGGTGTTTGACTGCAGATGCGTTTCCTTCAATATTAAATTAAAATACGAAGAAGCAAAAATCACCCAAGAAACGAGTCTTTATATAAAAAATAGTAAGATTTTTGTTACCTTGTTTTAAGAAAGTTTTAAAAATATCTTGTTTACCTAAATATATTTTTTTTAGTTAATGGGATCCAATACGTCCATCCAGGAACTGTATGGCCAGAGGTAGACGAGTTAGGTCACTGGATGGAACTGGATTGACAACTGCTCTATGATTGTCGCAGCAGCCGGGGGGGGGGGGGGGAGACTATGGTACACGAATGGTCACCCATCGAGTGACAAGCTTGCTTGATGTTGCTTATCTTCACAAATGTTTTGTGTTCAGTGAAAGCCCACCAGGCCATAGCCTCCCCCTAGGAATGTTGAGAATGTTTTAATCTTTTTTCATTTAGTAATGTAATTTTATTTTATACATAATATTAGAGAAACTGGAGGAAGCAAAAAAGAAAAAGCAACATCACCCAGAAAAAATAATATGCAACACTGAGTATGTGCGTATCCACTGAGAGACAATGAAATGTAATACTCCATTACAGCATCATAAATGGGGCAGTTTTAGCACATTCATTGGTACGAAATAGGCTACGAATAATATGCGCTAAATTTGCCCTATCTATGATGATGTAACAATGCACGTATTACTTTTCATTGCAGAGACTTTCTCTCTCGGTGGTTACGGTATGGAAAGTAAGGTTACAATCAATGCAGGCAGACAAGTAATATTATAGTGCGTAAGTTGGCTATGCTAGATTTAACTGTTAGGCTTCCCCTAATCATCTCGCGGAGGTTCCTCATCGCTACGTGGAATATAGTTCGAGTAACATGTATTTACAATGGCTCTGCCGATTCAGAATCTCACCAATTGTGAAGTGCACTCCATCATTTTTGCAAGCATAAAGTAAGCTCCCAACAATATTCGCAAGGCACTTGTTCCTGTTTAAGGAAACATTATAAGTCGACAGCCTATAAAGAAGTTGTGTCATGAATTCTCTTGAGGCAGGACCAATGTTCATGACGAACACAGGAGCGATAGGCCGTCTGTCATCTATCATGAACTTCTGCACTTCTTTCTTCACCAAAAGAAATATCTTGCCAGGCAACGCTTCCATGACAATGTAGAGATCAAGTACGAGGATGAAACGTTCTTACAGAAGCAGGCACCAGAATTCTGTAACTGTGAGATATAGAAGCTATAACCCAGACTTTGGACAATGGCGGCAATTACGTGAAAAAATAACCCCTGTTTTACTAAATAAGTTGTTACTGGACAGTTTGTCAAACACTTTTTGAAAGAATACTAACCGTTGTAATTTTATTTTTCGGGCACGCCACATACGATTGTAATGCATAAGTTACATGTTTTTTTTAAAAAAGGATTGACGCAGATAGGTTAGTGAATTTAAATTAAAATTAAGACAACATCAAACATTGACTTCAGATCAGTATAGTGGATTTAGATGATATCTTAAACATCGTTTAAAATTTACATTGCGTTGTGTTATTTTTTAAGAAAGTAAGAAAGGTAACTATCAGCAAACTTGAGTAAATCTCTCTAATTACCTTAAATTAAACGATTGTATGCTTAATATTGCAGATAAGAAAACAAGACAACCAACTCATAAAATAAAGTATTTTAATTTTCATTTGTTAAAATGACCAAAAAATATTCTATTATCTTTGTAATTAAAGTTAAATATCCTCATTTCACAAAAAGTAGTTTTTTTCTAAGTTAAATGAGAAAAATTGAATAAAGGACGGCAGGTTTTTACAAAAAAACTCCAATAAAACAAAAGCCCAAATAAGGATAGAGTATTATTATTAAAAGACAATTAGTTGTTAATGTGGGAGGATAGAAATTGCAACACTAATCAAGAATGGTAAGAAAAGTTATGCTATAAATTCCCGAAAATAACTATAAGAAAAGTTAAAACAAGCGGGTTCAAAACAGAAACCAAATACAGAGTATTAGGAATAAGTATAAACATGGAATGTATGGCCGACACAGTAATATCCAAAAGAAATGAACTCAAAAAACTAGAGTTCAGACAAGTCATACAAATGACTTAGAGAAAAAAAAAACTGAAAAGCAATTCTCGTCCTGAAAAGTTAAAAAAACAGCAGGAGCTGTTTTAGTGATCATTCACAAAATACTGGCTTATTAAATTATGTTTGAAAACAAAAATTCATTTAAGACAAGCAAGACTAGATAGTAACAAAAAATGTTGAGACTACCCCCCACCACTACAAATATCAGAAAAGCTTTGAGGCAAAAATTATTTAACTAAAACCCCCCTAATATTATTAAATGAAATTTAGAATTACTGCAAGCCAAAGGCAGAATAGAAGAACTATAAGGAAAAAATATATATAAACAATTTTGAAACGTTAAAGTGTCCAAATTATTCATAATCCCTGCCCCAATGAAGGGAATTGGCACACAACAGATTTAAGTTAATTTCTAACATTACTAAGGGAACAGTAAATGATGATCACTTCTGGAGAAGAGATAGTTTGGCAAAGCCAACACAATCTGGGTCATAGTCATATAAGGGCATGTCCACCTCTATAGGAGCAAAGTGAAAAAAAGTAAATTCTTACATGTCCAGTATTGAAAATAGTTTGAAGACTAAGTAAGTATTATCTTTGAAGTATCATGTTGAATTGTGAAAAAATTGAAGGGGCCAAAAATGATGGAATTTCGCCATGGCTAGCTGGAACAGGAGTTATTGGAACTGGAGCTGATGTTATGCCTCCAGAGGGGCACCTTTAGATCGTGAAACGGACAGAGTGCCCAGTCGCTGATGCTGAAGGAATACAGGCAGCCCTCAAGGGCTGCACCACCTATCTAAACGCCTCAAAATGAGACCCATCTGCCCACTGGTGGGTCAATGATGTCGAGGGGAAAGGTGAAAAGGTATGGGATGTTGTTTGTGTCCCCTCCAATGACCTTACAGAGATGCTGAAATAATGTATAACATCTCTGAAACATATCTGGGCCAAGGGTGGCCACTCGAGCTGGAGGAAAGATGGAAGGCGCCTCTTTTCCAGATGGCTGAGCTGGCGAATGGACATCAGCAGATCGCTGCTGACGGGCCAGCCAAAGCTCTCTGTTCATAAAGGCGATGGAAGTGGCTAGGTCCAGCTTATAAGCAGCATCAGTGGAGCAGTCCATTAGAAATCACACTGACTGGATTGAGAAGAGTCAGACCAAAGTGCGATGAAAGGCGATCCTTGATGGACTGTGGGAATGAGCACTCAAAGAATACATGACTGATTGATTAAGGAGACCCACAAAACCAGCAGAACCGACTACTCCCACTGATGTAAACGCTGGAGAGTATAGAATCCATGGTGCAGCAGATGCTATTGGAAATTAAATACCGTCCGCTCGAAGGCAAAGATCTTAATGGCCTTTAAGATGGCTGGCCATGGATACACGGGGTGCCAGCACCCGATGTCAGAAGATGCACCCCAGTCGGACTGCTGGAAGAACCAAGATTACGAAGTCTCCCCCAGTCTTGTGGGTCTAGCTGACGTAAAACGGGAATAAAAGTCGCCAGGTCTCGCTAGGAGAACCCAGGAGACCGTAGGTTGATAGTCACTGGCAGCGAAGTAGGAACTGACTGCCTATTCACCTTAACCCTTATCCTGCCGATGGGATGGAATTTGATGTATAAAAAATTTAATGATAAATATGTAAAAAAAAATTGAAAAAATTTGACTTTGTCTATTTTTAGGGGTACTTTCTTGTCATCAAATATTTTTGTGTATATAGCATGTTAATTTTATTATGCCATCAAAACTGTAAGAGTCAATGGACAACCAGTGGGGTCACATATAACCCCATACTTTAGCAATTGTAATTTTAGCCTCTGAAATTTTACTTTCAGTTTTACTGTTTTAGTTTTACTTGTAGAAGTTTTACTTTTACTTCTAAAGTGTTAGCAATACATTTCTCATTGATTACAACTGCGAAATATATTGGTAAGATGGCAAGCTCATCTAAGCATAGTTTGTGTGAATCTGAGATTAGGAATATTCTAGAGAATTCTAGTGAAAGCAGTTTTTCTGAGTCTGAAGATGAAAGAAGGGAAATTGACCACATATCAGGTTAGTCTTTTTTATCATTTTATGTTTACTTCATGTTTATTCAATTTTAGAAAATCCGAAAGTGAAATAAAAAGTGACATAAATTTTAGAAAATCTGAAGTGACGATATTCACCCACCACTTCATTCAATCGTGTTACCTATCGGTTAAAAGAATGAAGTGGCATCCAGATCCAATAAACATCAAGGAGGACGATGATCAGCGATAAACATCATTCACCTAACCCCAGGACCGATAACAAACAATCTGCTTTTAAACTCCTTCTGAAACCAAACGTCAAAGATGACATCATAAACTGTACAAACAAGGAAGGTGCAGATGTGTATGGAAACTGTGGAGACTGTGGACATAGCAGAGTTTGATGCATTATTGGGAATTTTACGAATCCCAGGTGCACACCAATCTAATAACGAATCCATTGAAGAAATGTGGAGTTAAAAATATGGAAGGGCAGTTTATGCTTCAGCATTATCAAGAAATCGATTTCAAGATAATATTCGTGTTCTCCGTTTTGACGATGCTGCATCTAGCCGAATCAATTGTGGCAAAGACAAACTTGCACCTATACGTGACATTTTTGATGACTGATCAAACCACCTGAAATCCTGTTACGTTCCATCTGAGAATGTTACAGTAGATGAACAGTTTCTTGCATTCCGTGGCAGATGCCCATTCAAGCAATATATACCTTCGAAACCAGGCAAATCTGGAATCAAACTGTTGTTTTGTTGTGACAGTGAGAGCTCTTACGTATAAAATATTCAGGTGTACATAGGAATCGATAAGGAGAATCAAGAGAGAAAAATCCAGGCGAAAGTGAAATAAACGTAATTTGTGAAAACTTCTTCACAAGTGTATAGTTAGCGGAAGAACTTCTGAACTTAAAACTGACATTTTAGGAACAATGAGAAAGAAAAGATCAGAACTTCCAATGCAACTTACATCACCTAAAGGACGGGTTCAGTATTCAACAGTTTCTGCATTCAGGGATTGTGTTATGTTAGCATCATACTGCCCAAGAAAAAACAAAATATGCATAATTCTCAGCACTCTAGATGACCAAGCTGAAATTGATGAGGAAAGAGTTGATCAAAAACCACGAGTAATATTTGATAGATTTATAGAGTCCAATGTATCAAGACTGGCATTTTCTCGCTGTATGGCATTCTTTAGCTTAAAGCTTAGCACTGCGTGCAGTTTTATTTCACCCCGTTATTAAGCAAAAGCAAGAATTTTTCACTGTTTTTTCGGGAATGCAAATTTTGTTTCACGATTTTATCTCAAGTGCGACTTTTTAAACTGAAATTTTTGGGTTTCAATGAAAATTCAAGGATAGTGACAAAAGTCAATGATCGATATTTTACATCATTTGATTGGGTGTTTAGTAAGATTTTCTGTTATGGTTTTTCTTTCTTTCATCTGATCTCCATTACTATGAAGTTTGAGCCAAATTGTCCCAGTGGGGTCGGAGTTGTGGTGGTGGCAGTTACATGGTCTTTAGAACTATGGCTACATATGGCATGTGATATATCATTCGATCGTAAACAATGAGAAAGGAAAGAAGATAGGCTTATTTTATAGTTTCTAAATACTACGTTCGAAAAAATCATTGTTTGATAAATAAAAAAAAAGTCTCAGGGCTTCCGCTATTTTCCTATACTTTCCTCGGCAGGATTAATTTCTTGCTGTTATTACTGGATGCATAATGCCTTCTTATTAGAATAATCCTGTGAGATATTTATAGTCTACTCAGCTTAATTTTTTATGAATAAAATCATAAAATTTAAATAAAATTAGATACATTATGGGACATTCTTATTCAGAATATTTTTTGTCTACAACATTAAAAATAAAAATACCGAAAGTCTGTTTAATTTTATTTATTCTTTGTATTCAAGGTGCACAAAACAAAAGATGTTTGGAGTGCACTTTCACATCTGTAGCTTTCAATGGTGCACAGTTCATATTTTCTTTTATATCCACGATATCTCAAACTCTAAAACCCAACTATCTTTTTATATAACCCTCTTCAGTTCTATCCGTGGATAGATACTACTGGAACGTCACCTCTACAGGCATTGACGTTCAAAAATTCTTGTAAGAATTCATAGCCAAACAAACAATTGATCCATTGGGAACAGTGTTTCTTCAATAATGATTGAATAGTGTTTAGAAAATCTCCTTGATTAATCAATGATGAAATGTTTTAGTTCTTTTAATATTTTAAAGTTGCCAACCGTTTTAAAAATTATATTATTTTTTTCGTATTAAATTTTATGAGTAGTCCCTATGGATCATGGATTAATTTATGGCAGTCACGTTATTTCTTGCAAAACTTTTCCTCCATCGAGTCAACAATCCAGTAGTATTCTATCCATCCATGCTTCTATCTAATTAGTTACAGTCATTGGTTAATATTTTAAAGCCAACTCGCTACATACCTTTACCAACGGAATACTTGGGCTATTAGGGGTAAATATAGTTAAGAGTTCGACATTTATCGAAGACACACCAACAATCATAGCTATATTATGGACAATCCCGATCACTGCCCTAGCCTTCCACGCTATGATCCACCTTCTTAATGATCCTCTATCTAATCAAAGATACCAAACTGAATTGAGTATTACCAAACCTATAGCAAAGTTGAATTGCTTTTCTGATAACATTGTCGACAAATTACTTCATAGGCTTTAGCTTATTTTATATAGAAAGGATTCCACGAAGTTAACTCCAGAGACCACTAAATTTATTCGTATTGCTTATAAATAATAAATAATAGTGATTAATTAAAAATATAAAATGAATAAAAAATAAGATATAATAATAATAAAAAAATAATAGAATAAATCAAAATCAAAATAAAAAGCTAACGTTTTGGATTGAGACTATCCTTTATCAAAGTAAAAACGATAATTCTTTAAAAGCAGATAGAATATTAGAGAATTATCCTGAAGTTATGAAAGGAGTACAATCGACAATCGAACAGTGAAGTGAACATTTCTTCAGATGGGACGAAAGTAGCGCTTTCAAAAAGCTCATCGAACCAGAATAAATTCCAAATGAAATACACTGAGGTAGTCAAGAAGCCTAACCAACCGAAGCGGTCTTCCATATTATACAAAAAAAAAATAAGATTGACGACTGTCAGAAACAAAATACAAACGAAATAAAAAGAACAACGAAAAAGAAGATTATCACATCTTCCAGTCGTCCGGGAAAGAAACGTTACTGATGTCTTCAAAGTTGATGTCTAGAATGTGCCTTGGTTTTCGATACTTCATATGCCATTTCATATGCATTCAGTTCTTCAGTATTCCAGTCACTAGGTCATTGTCGTGAATCGTCATCTTCTGCACCATAATCACAAGGAGGTCCTGTATAAATTTTCCGATGTGGATCATGTTTAAATCTGAATAGAAGGATTGGTTTGGTTACTGAGCTACAGTCATTCCAAAATGTTACTCTGAGGATCATTGCCCAGCTTGACAGAAGGACTGTGAAAAATCAATCCATGAAAGGAGTACTAACGGACGGGTTTATATATAGTTTGATATAGTTTGCATAGGTAATAGTAATACAGTATTGGCTGAAAAACAAGAAGAGAAAACAAATGAGATTAATTAGAAGACGTGTTGTGATAGGACAGGACAGAGGACAAATAAAAAGTAATAAGATAACACGAGAAAAATGCAATAGGATAACACATAGGAAATTAAAATTATAAAAAAGGTTAGTAATGATAGGGTGCCTAGCAAATAGATTTCGTAAAATTCCCTGAATTTCCCTTGATCTTTCCTGATCATCAGCAGACAAAAAAAAGGCTGTCATGAAAGAATATTATTGACATTGTTTAAAATTTTCGAATTTATGATTCCCTGAATGTTCCCGGTTACAAAAAATTCCCTGACCATTCCCGGTCGCTAGTCACCCTGTAAAACCCGGCCGTTAGTACTCCTTTCATAACTTCACGATAATTCTCTAATATTCTATTTGCTTTTAGAGAATTATCTTTATTGCTTTGATAAAGGATAGTCTCTATCCGAAACGTGAGCTTTTTATTTTAATTTTGATTTTTTAAGTTATTTTTTAATTATTATTTTTCTTTATTATATCTTACTAGCAAAGGTACCCGGCGTTGCCCGAGATAATTACACTTGGATGTAAACAGAACAATCTCAAAAAATTAAATTAAATTTTGCAATATCTTAAAAATAAACACATGAAAATGCTTAGAATTAATACAGTAAAAATTCTTAATGAAAATTCGAAAAAAATCTTTTTAAAGGCTCACAATGGCTGGACCTCTCCAAAGATGCCACTGCTAGTCTAAATAATTTCTTACTCACGTAATCTTACCTCAGATGTATACTTAGTGTTGTTGCAATTTCCACTCTTCTCTCGATGTGCTGAAGCAAAACTTGGCCATTCATCACTTTGTGCAGTCTAGCGGTCGCCGATTCTTCTATTTACTTGCTTCCCATTTGCTCAATACATCAGGGAGCTAAAGGAGTGCTTCCTCTGTCGTCTTTCCACTCTTTCTCAATAGTCTGCTAACTCTCCATTATCTCCAGTTACTGATCATTTTTAAAGATTTTCAAGAAATTGTTAAGTACTAAGAACTCTCTTTTCTAAGAAAAGCCTGAATAACAGGAATTCTATGCATTGTTACAAATTGAAACTTATCCATATTACATCATCATTTTATGTTCATTGTTATAATTCTTGGAAAGATTGCTTTAACATTACATCATCATTCTGTGCTCATTGTTATTGGTGAATTGCGCGTTGATACCATTGTTGATGCGAACACAATGGGCCTATTGTTGCACAAACTTTGCCTTGCATTGTTGGTCATGAGATATATATTGTTGGTTCATTCAGTGTGTTTGTGAATTGCGTGCTGATACCATTGTCGATACCTATTGTTGCACAAACTTTGCCTTGCATTGTTGGTCATGAGATATTTCTCATTAATATGCCCTGCCATAACCATGAATATCGATTTTTTTATCGATAATTATTATTTTTCCGAAATCTGAGGTAGACAGTGACCTTCCTCATACATTGAAGGTCATGTATGCGAAATTTCATCAAGATCGGAATAAAATTGTAGATTTGTATAAAAAACGTACAGACAAACATCCTTCTTTATATATAGAGAAGATTTTTTATACATCTTGTATTTTTAATTAATAACTGTTATTTATTGTATTCCACGGTCCTTGTGTTTCGTCCTTCTCTAAAATATATATCCATTTGTTGCTTATAACTAACTCAAAGTAAAAACTCTTTAACCACAACATATATAAGAGAAAAATACGACCTGGATGCGCATTTCGAAAACTAGGCATTCATCATTCGGCAGGAACAGGGAGAACACGAGGAAAATCGAAGTGTACAGAACTGAAGACATTCGACAATCAAACAGTGCAGGAAGAACGAAATGAGCGGTCCGAAAGTAACCAGGGGAAATACACTGAAGTAGGCAAGAATCCAGATGAAACCTAGTTAAGTCATCCGCAGGATAAGATGGAGTCCTTTCTTATCAGGACGATAGATTTGTTTGTTGATGGACGAGGGACATGAGGAGCTAGGAGATTCTAGAATTCGGGAAAGATGGCCTTTTGGATGTCGTCGAAATTGATTTCCAGGATGTGACGAAGCCTGCGATGCCTGAGGAAGCTTCTAAAGGTGACTGGATGCTCCAGAATATCTGCAACCAGAGGATTGGGATGTTCCGTTATCTTCGGAATCAATTTCTTCTGCGACTTCTGGACATAGTTACCAAATGGAAGTATATAGAAATCTTCACAAATAGAAATATTTGTTGCGGCTCTCCTGTCAAATTGGGCGATTGTCCTCAGGGTAACGTTTTGGAAGGCTTGGAGGTCCGTACATCTGGACTTGCAAATTGTCGCCCAGGCAGGTACCATATAGAAGAATGGTTCGGATGACCATCTTATAAAGCTAAAGTATGCTATCCATTCCAAGTGCGCTGTTTTGCCCCGGAAGAGCAACTAGATTAAACTTTGCCTTCCTAGCTTTATTGATCGCTTAGGAGACGTGGTCACCCCAATTTAGCCTGGCATCTACCACCACTCCGAGATACTTGTAAGTTATTACCCATTCTAGCTCTACCAGAAAGGAAGAGACGACTAGGGGATTTTCGAAGCTTCTTGTTAATGAACATCGCCTTGCATTGTCAAAGTTTAGGTCGGGTCTCCACTTTGCAAACCATTTCTCGCACTGATGTAAGGCATTTTGTAACCGAGATATGACGTGAGCGGGATTGCAGTCAGTAGTCATGATGGTCGCACTGTCAGCAAACAGGTATAGCTTGCACTTGGTAAAAGTTGGGAAGTCATGGATGAAAAAAAATTGAAGAACCAAAAAATTGGTTTATATAGAGAAATATCTTAAGAGGACTCCAGTCAGAGCGGAGGTGTACAAATGCAAAATTTCTTGATTGGTTAATTTAGACCACCACTGAATCAAGGTGAATCACCTATGGGGCCTGAATCCGAATTGAGTAGAGTGTTTTATTGGTCTTTTGGATGGCCAAGCTTTCGAAAGCTTCTAAAAGGTATTTTTTATTTACTGAATGCACAAGTTTTAGGTTATCAATAGTGATATCGTGTCCAGTATCAATCGAATGTTTAGCAATGGCTGATTGACTGCTTCTTCCATAACGTCTATAGGCGAAGTTTTTGAATCTCATGACCAGGCAACGTTTCGTCTCTCCTTTATTACGCATAGGGCAATTAGAACACTTAGCATCATAAATTCCTGACTTCTGTAGAAAGGGTACTTTGTCCCTGGGGTTGCCTAATAGGATTGTTATTTGGTTAGGATTGCTGAAAGAGTGAGAATGAGATACTGTGCGGTTTAAAGGTTAAGTGTAAATTTTTTATAAGCAATTTGTTGTAGGGGATGGAAATAGTCTTTTTCTTATCTTTGATGGCCTGTAACGTCGTTGGATCTGAAAGAAACTTCTTAAACTTTCTTTTCTTTAGAAGGTCAGTAATAATTTTGGAATTGTAAACATTCTTCTTAGCTATATCTTTAATCAGAAATTTCAGTTTTAAAAGCGGGCCTGCTTAAGGGTAGATTAAGAGCTCTGTCTATCATGAAGACGAAGGTAGAAACTTTTTCATTCCATGGGTGAGTCGAGTCAGCGGGAATGTAATTAAATATCCTCTTCTCTAATTGGCCTTCTCTTAGGGTATTTCCCTATATAAACCGATTTTTTGGTTCTTTACTTCAGTACAATTCGGTTTTCCTCGTGTTCTCTCTGTTCTAGCCAAATGAGGAAAGCCTGGCTTTCAAAATGCGTATTTTTCTGTTATTTCTGTGGTGGTTAGGAGTTTTTTCTTTAGTTTAGTTATTACTATTATCGACATATCCTTTAATTTTTGGTAATTTGTTACAATTTGTTATTATCCATTTTTGGTAGTTATTTTCCTTTGTTTCATCGTGCCTTCTTACCAGAATTCTTATCAGTATTGCTTATGATCCGCAAATAATTAGGGGCCAGAAAAGAATTTTTAGCACTTGCAACTTATGGATTACATTCAAAAAGTAGGAATGTATTGAAAGCACTTTTGGGAAATGATAAAGATGCAACCCACCTCTAGAAAAGTCGGGAATCAATCTATTTCAATGTAAATTTTATGAGAGAAACTATAATGGTCAAAGATCCAGAAATATTATTATAAAGTGGAAAGAGTATTCCGTTCGTGTAACAGCATATTTTAGCTCATATGGCGGGTCGAACAGATCGAGCATCGCAAAATTTTGAAAACTGATCATGGTACGAGTTCCGATTATTTTAAGTTAATTAGGTCTTTCAATTCAAGAAACCAATTAGACAGCTTTAATAGCATAAAAATCATAAAAGGTTATTCTTATAAGTTATTAAATATGGACAGAGGGCCAATCTCAAATTCGGTTTTGTTTAATTTAATGAATTGATTCTGTGTCTTCATGTTTCTTTTCTTTTTGTTTTTTATTATTTACTAGCAGAGGACCTGGCATTGCCCGGGATAATTACGCTTGTAGGTAAACAGAACAATCTCTTAAAGCTAAATTAAACCTCCAAGTTGGTTGAATAATAACTCAATCACTACAATATGGAGCGATGGGACTATCCATTCTAAGAAAAATCCAAAAGACAGGAATTTCCCTCTTCACTGAAAAAATCTATTCTAGGTGATATACCAGGACTTGATTTACCAAAAGAAAAATTTTAAAGTCTCACAATGGATGGACCTCTCCAAGGATGCCTTCTAGTCTAAGTAATTTTTTACTCACGTGATCTTACTTTAGATGTACACTTGATGTAGTTGCAATTTCCTTTCTTCTTTCGATGTCTTGAAGCAAAATTTGGCCATTCATCACTTTGTGTAGTCTAGCAGTCGCCGATTCTTCTATTTACTTGCTTACAATTTGCATAGCACGGAGCTAAAGGAGTGCTTCCTCTATCGTCTATCACTCTTTCTCAAAAGTCTGCTAACTCATTGTCTCCAGTTACTGATCATTTTTAAAGATTTTCAAGAAATTGTTAAGTACTAAGAATTCTCTTTTCTAAGAAAAGCCTGAATAACAGGAATTCTATGCATTGAATTCTATATTGCACAAATTTTGCCTTGCATTGTTGGTCATGAGACATATATTGTTGAACCTTGCATAGTGTTGGTGCATTGCGTGTTGGTACCATTGTTGATACTTATTGTTGCAAAAACTTTGTCTTGCATTGTTGGTCATGAGATATTTCTCATTAATATGCCCTGCCATAACCATGAATATCGATTTTTTATCAATAAATATTATTTTTTCGAAATCTGAGGTAGACCGTGACCATATTCAATTTTTAGTTAAACATTCATCTAAAATGTTTGGTCTTTTTTATGCTTACGGCTGGGAAAAAAAAAATCTTGACAAAAATGTTACCAGCTAAATGAGGAGCTACTATATTCATGTAAAAGCAGTGTACTTATTACCCCCTTGGTAACATTTCCTTTGTCATAGATTGCGTAATTTTTTTACTTAGGTGTATACCTTTTATCTGTTATACAATCATCTCGTGCTTTCTCGACTTAACTACAGGTTAATAATTTGGTATACTCGAAGTTTTTATGTGTCTACTCTCTTGAATAATAAACTGAAAAGAGTTGGTAAATTCTTGTCATCTTCATCCAATTTTTTGTGCCAGATCAGGATTCGAAGAGCATGACTGATTAACATTTTTTGAATTTACGAAAAATATTTAATGGTTCGCTCAATATTTCTAATATTATTACTCACTTTGATATTCGTTGTACTCCCAGTTCCAACCGTTATCGAAATTGTTTGTCAGTTTCAACTTTTTTTTTGTTTCAATCGATAATCTGGCTCTAGTAATAATTAGGGTTATGAAAAAAAAAGATTATTCATATGTTTGACTATAATTACATTAACATCGGGTTGTTTCCATCCAGTTTATTCGTTGGGATACTCCTCCTCATGTTGTTACATTATTATTTTAAAAAATTATTACTGTTATTAATTATTATTGATTTGTTTGTACTGTTTTTTTTTTATTATTTCGTTTTATATGTATTATTCACTAGCAGAGGTACCCGGCGTTGCCCGGGATAATTACACTTGTAGGTAAACAGAACGATCTCAAAAAAATAAATTATAACTACTGTTTAAATAATAACTCATTCAATACAACACAGAGCAAAGGGATTATCCATTCTACTAAAAATACGAAAAACAGGAAGTCTAGCTGACATACCGGGACTTTATCTAAACTCTACTTACCTCACCACTGCGAAGCTTCACCAAATATTTTAGATTCAGGTTTTTCTTGCCCTTGACGTAGAAGCTTTTATACCCTCTTGCTCTATTCGAAACTCCCCATTGTTCAGATGTTTCAAATGCCCGTATAGCTCTTTCTGTTTTAGTTGCACAGTTTCAATGACCAATACTCGTTTCTTCTCTTTCCTTTCCAGACACAAAAATTTTTGCCAGTCGACTGGATGTTTGATAGGGAGCTCAAGAGAGAAACGCGTGATTCATTGCCTCAGCAATAGACGCTGCCTTATTAACGTTCTGTCACTGAATCATCATTTTAAGCTCATTATTAATAATTTTTGGAAACGAACGTTCACTCTTCGCATTATCAGCATCTCAGTTTCCAAAATATACACATTTCCACTGAATATAGTCAAAATGTATTTGTTTATAATGTTTGGATCTGCTGTGCTACTAAAATAAGCTAGGTGATGTGTGGCTCGGACTTTTTTTAGTTAAATTAAATTTTGCAATATCTTTAAAAAAAACACATTAAAACGCTTAGAATTAATACAGTGAAGATTCTAAATAAAAATTTGAACATTTTTTTTAAAGGCTCACAATGGATAGACCTCTCCAAGGATGCCACTGCTAAATAAGGAGTCTATATAATTTCTTACTCATGTAATCTTACTTCAGATGTACACTTCATGTGGTTGCAATTCCCTGTCTTCTCTCGATGTCTTGAATCAAAACTTGGCTTTTCATCTCTGTGTTGTCTACCGGTCGCCTATTCTTCTATTGACATGCTTACCTTTTGCTCCCTACTGCACGTAACTAAAGGAGTGCTTCCTCTGTCTGCTAACTCTCCATTATCTCTAGTTACTGATCAGTTAAGTACTAAGAACTCTCTTTTCTAAGAAAAGTCTGAATATCAGGAATTCTATGCATTGTTACAAATTGAAATTTATCTACATTGCACCAACTTTGCCTTTCATTGTTGGTCATGAGATATATATTGCTGATCCCTGCCTAGTGTTGGTGCATTGCCTGTTGACACCATTGTTGATATCTACTTTTTCACAGACTTTTCTTTGCATTGTTGGTTATGAGATATATATTGTTGCTCCGTGCAGAGTGTTTGTTATTGCGTCTTGATATCATTGTTGATACCATTGTTGATACATATTGTTGCATAAACTTTCCCTTGCATTGTTGGTCATAAGATATTTCTCATTAATATGTCCTGCGATAACCAGGAATATCGATTTTTAATCGTTAATTACTATTTTTCAAAAATCTGAGGATAACAGTTATCTTCCTCGTGTTTTGAAGGTAAAGTATGCAAAATTTCATCACGATCGAAATAAAACTGTAGGTTTGTACGAGGGTTGGGGCACAAGTCATGGCAACTATTTTTTTTCTTGTAGATATGTGAACAGGTCACAAACGTATATGTGTCGTGTGGAAGTTCTGCAGGCATAGTGTGTATGCAGAACAACAGATGGCTCTGTGATAGCTGGTAGTAGTGCAGCGAGGGCTCTGAAATCAGTTAGTTGGTGAGTGTTGTGCGAGATGGAAGTAACCCATGTTGAGCAGCGCGCTTACATCAAAACAGCCATTCATCGAGGAGAAAAATGCGATGGAAGTTCACAGAGAATTAGTGGAAGCCCTTGGTAATAATGCCCTACCATACCGTATAGTAGCACGATGGGTAGGAAAGTTTCAGCAAGGACGTGTGTCAACTCGGAAGAATTGGAGCACCCACCGAACTCTCCCGACATATCGTCCTGTGACTTTGATCTCATTCGCAAGATTAAGGAACCACTACGTGGTAGGCAGTTCACAACATGAGAGGACATTGCTAATGCTGTGTGCCAGCAGGTGACCCGATTCACACATGGTGCGACAAATGCTGAGGCTGATGGTATTCAGTGCCTCCCACATCATTGGCAGCGTGTGGTGACAGTAGCAGGGTACTAGTTAGAGGGTCTTCAGGCCCTGGGGACTACTTTGTTGTCATTCTTTTGCACCGTGAAGGCTATATTTCCCTGTATACTACCTTAATAAATTAGTGTTACGATATTTCAGTGCTATTCAATGTCCACACATGTAGTTAACACCTTTTCCTTTCATCTGTATATGTCACATTGTCCAACTGGACTGGTGTCTTCATGAAAAAAAATAGTTGCCATGACTATTGCCCCAACCCTCGTATAAAAACCAAACCCACAAAAAAACCCACAAACATCCTTCTTTATATATATACATTTTTAAATGAGAAATATTAATGAGAAATATCTCATGACCAACAATGCAAGGCAAAGTTTGTGCAACAATAGGTATCAACAATGGTATCAACACGCAATACACCAACACAAGGCAGGGATCAACAATCAATATGTCATGACTAACAATGAAAGGAAAAGTTTGTGCAAGTGTAATTATCCCGGGCAACGCCGGGTACCTCTTCTAGTCTATATATATAAAGAAGCATGTTTGTGGGTGGTTGGGTGGGTGGGTCTGTTTGTCTGTATGTTTTTTATACAAATCTACAGTTTTATTCCGATCTTGATAAAATTTCGCATACATGACCTTCAAAGCATGAGGAAGGTCACTGTCTACCTCAGATTTCGGAAAAATAATAAATATCGATAAAAAAATCGATATTCATGGTTATGGCAAGGCATATTAATGAGAAATATCTCATGACCAACAATGCAAAGCAAAGTTTGTACAACAATAGGTATCAACAATGGTATCAGCACGCAATTCACAAACACACTGCATGAACCAACAATATATATCTCATGACCAAAGATGCAAGCAAAATTTGTGCAACAATAGGCCCATTGTATTCGCATCAACAATGGTATCAACGCGCAATTCACCTATAACAATGAGCACAGAATGATGATGTAATGTTAAAGCAATCTTTCCAAGAATTATAACAATGAATATAAAATGATGATGTAATAACAATGCATAGAATTCCTGTTATTCAGGCTTTTCTTAGAAAAGAGAGTTCTTAGTACTTAAAAATTTCTTGATAATCTTTAAAAATGATCAGTAACTGGAGATAATGGAGAGTTAGCAGACTATTGAGAAAGAGTGGAAAGACGACAGAGGAAGCACTCCTTTAGATCCGTGATGGACTGAGCAAATGGGAAGCAAGTAAATAGAAGAATCGGCGACCGCTAGACTGCACAAAGTGATGAATGGCCAAGTTTTGCTTCAACACATCGAGAGAAGAGTGGAAATTTCAACAACACTAAGTATACATCTGAGGT
>JAHWFO010019727.1:1704784-1732456 GCA_023313115.1 Rhysida immarginata | reverse complement strand
TTCATCAAGATCGGAATAAAACTGTAGATTTGTATAAAAAACGTACAGACAGACCCAGAAACATCCTTCTTTATATATATAGATAGATTAGCAGAGGACCCGGCTTTGCCCGGGATAATTACGTTTGTAAGTAAACAGAACAACCTCAAAACGCTAAATTAAACCGCCAAATTCGTTAAATAATAACTCAATCACTAGCATATAGAGCGAACGGACTATCCATTCTAAGAAAAATCTGAAAGACAGGAATTTACCTCTTCATTGAAAAAATCCATTTTAGATGATACCGGGACTTGATTTAACGAAGAAAAATTTTTAAAGGCTCTCAATGGATGGATCTCTCCAAGGATGATTTCTAGTCTAAATAAGTTTTTACTCTTGTAAACTTACTTTTGATGTACAGTTGATGTTGTTGCAATTTCCTTTCTTCTTTCGATGTCTTGAAGCAAAATTTCATCACTTTGTGTAGTCTAGCAGTCGCCAATTCTTCTATTTACTTGCTTACCATTTTATCAATACAGCACGGAGCTAAAGGTGTTCTTCTTCTATCTTCTTTTATTCTTTCTCAATAGTCTGCTAACTTATTATCTCCCGTTACTTATCATTTTTACAAATTTTCATGAGATTGTTAAGTACTAAGAATTCCCTTTTCTACGAAAAGCCTGAATAACAGTAATTTTATGCATTGAATTCTATATTGCACAAACTTTGCCTTGCATTGTTGGTCATGAGACATATATTGTTGATCCTTGCATAGTGTTGGTGCATTGCGTGTTGACACCATCGTTGATATCTATTGTTGCACAAACTTTTATTTGCATTGCTGGTCATGAGATATATATTGTTGGTCCATGCAGAGTGTTTGTGAATTGCGTGTTGATACCATTGTTGAAACCTATTGTTGCAAAAACTTTGTCTTGCATTGTTGGTCATGAGATATTTCTCATTAATTTGCCCTGCCATAACCATGAAATTTTATCGAGATCGAAATAAAACTGTAGATTAGTAAAAAAAACATACAAACAAATCCACAAACTAACCCTCAAACAAACAAACATTCTTCTTCTACTAATTCCTAAACATACCTGAGAAATGTTATTAAGACACTGCCATTATGAGATGGGCACACCAGCCGGCTCATGTTATCACTCGGCTGCAGTGCGCCTTGAAGCAGTTCGAAGACTGGTTTAACTGCTGGAAGTTGAACCTTAACGTCGGAAAGTGCAAGGCTTTGTACCTCAATAGGAAGCTCAAGCATCCCCCAGATTCTCTTGTTCTGTTTAATAAGAAACTGGACTGGGTGGACAACTACAAGTACCTGGGAGTTATCATTGACTCAAGACTCTCATGGAACCAGCATATGTCCTATGCTCTGAACAAAGCGAAGAGGGCTAAGTACAGTATCATAGCTCTTATGGGTCGCAACAGCGCTCTCAGCATTGACAACAAGCTACTTCTGTACAAATCGATTATCCGGACCATACTCCTCTATGGCATGCCTGCGTGGGCGACTATCTGTAAAACCAGATGGAGTGAACTACAGTCATTCCAGAATGTTACCCTGAGGACCATTGCCCAGCTGGACAGAAGGACAGTGAAAAACCAATCCATCCACCTCGATTTAAACATGGCCCATATCGGTAAGTTTATACAGGATCTCCTTTTGATTATGAAACAGAAGATGAAAACTCACGACAATAAGCTTGTGAAAGGGATACTGGAGAACTCAATGAATATGAACTGGCATACGAAGTATCGTAAACCGAGGCACGTTCTTGACATCAATTTTGAAGATATTAGCAACGTCTCTTTCCCAGACTACTGGAAGATGTGATAATCTTATTTTTTTTTCCTTGTATTTTTTATTTCGTTTGTTTTTTGTTTTTTTTTTTGTTTCAGACAATCGTTAATCTTATTTTCTTTTTTGTATAATATGGAAGACCGCTTGGGTTGGTTAGGCTTCTTGACTACCTCAGTGTATTTCATTTGGTGTTTATTCTGGTTGGATGAGCTTTGTGAAAGCGCTGCTTTCGTCCCATCCTAACAAATGTACACTTCACTGTTCGATTGTCGATTGTCTTGTTGTATATATCCTTGACAAAGCCGGGAATAAATGGCGAAACTAGTTGGAACTCCTGATGTCTTTCTGTTATACTGTAAGGCCACCATCTGTTTAATCAATAGGAACAGTATTATGATCCACCCTTCTACCGAAAGGATAGAATGCTTACGAGAATTTGCACATTCTAAAATGCCTACCACCATGAGAATATTTTTTTTTACGCAGATATTAATTTTTGGCTCACCTCTACATCCAAAGCATCTCTGGAGACGTTTAGAGAAAATTTAGCAGAAGATTTTATTCATGAAGCTAGATAGTCAATTGAAAAAGAAATCAGGGGTACTTATCGGATTATTGCTCATAAATTAAATAGTGAAATAAGAAAAGGTAGAAATTTTCAAGACTTGGTACAAACATTTGGCATTGATGACACTGACTTCGAGAACGAAATAATGCAAAAGATTGTAAACAGCAACGAAACAGCAGCACTGGGAGAACAAATGTATTGACTTCTTAGAGGCAGGCAAATATAAATCGCAGACACAATACTGCGTGCAGTTAATGATGCAAGTTTTTGAACATAAATGCTTTTTAGTTTGTGGCCCAGGTGGCACTGGCAAAACGTTCATTTATAAAGCTCTATATTACATGCTTAGCTGAATAAATTGCTGCGTGATGTGTATGGCATTTACCAGCATTGCTTCAGTATTGCTACCTAATGGTCATACTCCTCATAGGTTCTTTGAAATCAAAGTACGACTTACACCAGATTCAATTTCAAGCATCGCAGTCCTCATCGCAATCGGATGAGGATACCTCACGGTTCAATGGATATTTCAGTGCAAAAGAAGACGCCAGCCCAGCGCCTACATTTAGCTGCAACATTTCGCTGTCAGAGACGGACGAGATTCATCAACGGAGCTGCGTCGCATATCCATTAGCCGGTAGCGTCGAGGGGGCCCCTTTCGGCCTGCCATGCTCGCTGGGCAGCAATGCATCATATGGTAGCCGAAATTTAGTTCTCTTTCTAACAAGGCTTTTCTTCATGTTGTTAATAGATATTAAGAAATATCGCATTATTAATATTGGCGTTTGTCAGATGATTTCTCGAAGAGAAGAGCGTCAGATGGCGTCGGGGGAGGGGAGGCACGGACTCGAGTTCGTGCCCACCCCCGCGGAAAAAGAATGAGAAAAGCATGACCGGAGAGGAAGGAAGAGTTCAAGTAAGGAAGAGAAGAGGGAGAGTGAAGATGAAAAGAAAAAAGAAAAGATTAGAGAGAGTGAAGAGGAGAGACTCGTGGCGGTCGGCAGGTAGCCGCGACGGCTTCATGTGCGAGCGACTCGATAAGTCTTTAGACCGGGCCGGGCCTTTGAGGCAGTCATCGAAGAAGACGGCGGGTGCAGCTTCCGAGGCAGGAACGGTGGACATTGATGTTCCGAAGGCGGGCTGCGTAGTTGGAAAGAGGTCCGTCGTAGATTCTTCGGAGCCGACTGGCAACGTGACAACGGTCTCCAACGTGTTCGCTTATCAAAACCGGTACCACCAAGGTAATAGAGGATTATTTGTTTTTAGTATTACGCTTGGGGTTCCGAAGCAAATTACGGCTAGTCGGATTAATTGTCTAGCGGTGCTTTCTGTGTTCAACAACGCACAACTGCGTTATTTATTCATCGAGGCACGGGTCTTGCTCGAGGATGAGCCGGTAACGGGCATTTTCCCTGCAGGGGTGCATATGTATCTGCAAGAAGGGCTAGGCGTCATATTGCCCGCGTCGAAGGAGCATTCTTTTATCGTTCGACGTAAAAATTAAATTTTCAAGGAGTTGGGGACGGATATCTGCTGCCATTTATCTGAATACGTTATTGCGCAATTTTGGAACGGGGCAATAATTGCTTATTGTGGCACCCCGCTACGTGAGTTGGTTTTGTATTGGAATTAGTCTACCCACGGCTTATTGCGTTATTGTAAAATTGATAATTGTATATTTATTTTTGACTGTTGTTTAAGTTTGAATGATCTTATAGCGGCCAAGATAAAGAGAGATAATTGCTTATTGCTAATCCGTTTTCTTTATTTATATTTTTCTTCTTGCAAGATGGTTAGCGAGGTCGTTCTGGCCACCGAGGGCCAGTATCCAGCTGGAGCGGAGTAGGCTGGATTCTCCTTTACTTTTGGGACGTCGATTCGGCGTCATCAGTACGGTACTTCCGGATTCGACGCAAGGAAAGACTTACTTCACTTTACTTTTGGACGGTCGGACGTTGGGCGTGAAGGAGCGAGTGGGATCCTGCACGTTTTATCCATTGCGCTGGCTCTCAATTTTAACAGCTTTGGATCCTGTTATGTTCAAATTATTCAGTTTTTATGTCCTAAGCATTATGACTGATGAATGATCAGTGTTTGTCTAACCAAGAAGGTTATTTTGAATAAACATTTATTTTTATTTCACAATTTAGTGTTGTTTGCATTCCCACCTATTTCACACGTGATAGGTGGGGTGCGCTTGGAAGCGGACGACTGTGACGACGCGTGGACCTTTGGTTTCGCCCGCCCAACCCGCCCATAACGTTGTTTCGGAAGGTTACAGTGACGAAGTGGCTGTATGGTGGTGTGCCCTGGACAAGTAAGAGTTGGTACACAAACCAGTCAGAGAAGGCGTCTCCGTAAGTTGACTTTGATTATTTGGATTCTTGTTGCAATAAACGGGATGGAAAATCCGCTGCAGGAGTTAACGCAAGCAGTTAAACAATTGGCTCTGTCGCCTACTCAGAGAGTCATCGAGAACTTGCAGTTTCCGTACTTTTCAGGAAACGCAGGCGAAGACCCAGAGCTGTTTCTTGGTGTGTTTTTCACAACAGCATCCTGTAAAGGTATACCGGCAGAGGATTGTTCTCAGTTTATAATAAACTTTTTGCGAGGACCGGCATTGGACTGGGCCATAAATTTTACGTTCAATAGAGCAGTTCCCTGGAATGAGTTTAAAGCGGCGCTGATAAAAATGTATTCGCGGGGTCAAACGCAGCTTTCAAGGAGAACGGATTTACGAAAGCTTAAACTCAAAGGAAATGACATTGTTGATTATGTAAATAAATTCCGTAAATTGTCCAATGGGTTAGTGGAGTCGTCGGAGGCGGAAAAATTGTTCTTTTTGATTCAGGGGCTACCTAGAAATTTAGCGGCTAAAGTTAAACTCAGCGAATGTGTGACAGCGGAACAAGGAATTGCGCTACTCGAACGTCATTTCAAAGCGTATGATATGGAGGTCCCGGGGCTTGAAACAGAACCCATGCAGTTAGGAGCTATGGCTAAGGAGACGGGTGCCAGAAAGAAGAATAAAACTATTAAGTGTTTTAGCTGCGGACAGCCCGGGCATATAAGACGTAATTGTAAGAAAAAGAGAGAAGCAAAGGAGCGTCAGAGGAATAAAGGTCCCATGAGTTTCATTTATAAGGATAAATCGCAAAGCTTATGTGAGGTTCAATTCTCAGTGGGGCGTGAACGGTGTAAAGCGTTGATAGATACGGGTGCTTTGGAAAACTATTTTAATGAGGACAAAGCTGTAAAGTTGAAACTAAAAATTTCGCCGAAAACTAAGGATAAATTGGTTACGTATGCTAACGGTCAAAAGCAAGCGATCGGGGCGGCCGTGTTCCAGGTTCCCATTAATAGTGGGGCCTACCAAGATAAATTAAAATTCAACTTGATGCCCTTGCAAACATATGATGCCATATTCGGCATGCAATGGATCGAGAGGGTAGATGCCGTGTTTAATTGGAAAAAGAAGAGATGTGGGGTCTCCATAAGAGGTAAAATCAAATGGTTGCCGGAGTGGAAAGAGGATTCAGCCAGTGTGCTGATGTCAGCACAGGAAATCAACCATATGATAGCCAATGGGGAAGGTGACTCTATATTCCTTATGTTAATTAAAAATTCTGAAGCACAAGACGACTTTAAGTGCCATAAACTGTTTTATCCACTAATTTCAGAATACAGCGACGTTTTTCGTGAAGAGTTGCCCGCAGGCCTGCCGCCCAAGCGAGGCACGCAACACTTTATCGAATTGGAACAAGCAGCGGAGCCCTTTAATTCGGCGTTATACCCATTGTCCAAGAAGGAGGAGGACGAGTTGCAGCGAACAGTGGAGGAGCTTTTGGGTAAGCAATTAATTAAGCCATCCACATCCTTCTTTGCGTCGCCAGTGTTATTTGTGAGAAAGAAAGACGGGTCGCTGCGCATGTGCATAGACTTTCGTAAATTGAACAGAATGTCTAAAGACAATTTTTATGCCATACCGAGAGTGGACTCATTGATAGATAGGTTATATAATGCCAAGTGGCTCACCAAGTTAGACGTGTTGCAGGCCTATCATCAGATCAGGCTACACAAAAGCCATACGCACTTAACCGAGGTTCGGACTTTTTGAGTATAGGGTTCTTCCCTTTGGCCTCAAGGGTGCGGCGGCTACTTTTTCCAAGGCCATGAATGAGGTCTTGGGAAGTTTAATCAACAAAGGTGTGGTATGTTATTTCGACGATATCCTCGTCTATGCCGACGACCTTAAGAGTTTAATCTCAATTTCGCGGGAAGTGCTAAGGAGATTACGGGAGAGCCGGTTTCTGTTAAAAAAAAAGCAAATGCCAATTCGGAGTGACCACGGTTAACTATCTGGGATTCACCATAAACGAAAGTGGAACAAAATGCGAACATAGGCTCACGAAAGTGATTCGTCAATGGCCGGAGCCTCGTAATGTCAGTCAGCTCCGCTCTTTCCTGGGTACGGTTCAATTTTATAGACTATTTATACGTGATTACTCGACGATCGCCAGTCCGCTGTTTCAGCTGCTGAGGAGAGAAGAGGATTTCATTTGGGGTCCTCAGCAGCAACAGGCGTTTGATAAACTTAAAACGGCATTTATAAATCCTCCGATTTTGAAGATTTTTAACATATTTTGTGTGATGCCTCTTCAGTGGCCATCGGAGCCATCGCTGCCCAGCAATATGGGCAGAAGCTTTTTCCCGTGGCCTTTGAGTCAAGGCGGTTTAGGGAGAGTGAGAAGGGGTTGTCAGCGTATAACAGGGAGCTGAACTGTTGAGGAAGATGCCCACAATAATTAATAATAGAGAGTACTACAGAGAATATGAAAAAGTGGGCAAAGTTCAACTGTTGGGCAAAGTTCAAAAAAGAACAGATTGGGTGTTATATGACGTGAAAAGTCTAGGAAATAATTTAAAAATTCTAGATTTTATCAGTGAAAAGAAGAGAATTACGATTGAAAGAAAGGTTAAAAATGATAAGTTAACGATACCTGTGAAAGGTAATGAGTTCTACAGGTTTGAAAATGAAGGTCTGAAAAAGTGTACGCTACTGAAGAGGGGTTCAAATTGGAACCATATTTTGAAAACCCTAATTGAAGAAATTCCTTTAATTCACCCAATTAGCGCCGCTAAGAAACAGGATGTTGATGGGCTCCTTACAACTTACAGAGAAAGACTGGAAAAATGAGGACAGCCTGCAGTGTTACTGTTAATGAGTGGCCAACACCTGTGAATAATGAAGATGACGATGTTTTATGTGACTGTTTGGAAGACGACCATGCTATTTACGTCTAAACAAGAACATTAGCGCAAAAAAATAATTTAGCGCAAAAATGTATTAGCAATTATTTATTATAACTGAAATTATTATCGCAAAAAGTTAATTTTTACGTTCATTATATAAGTTAAAATCTGTCCCCAACATTTTTGAATTTATTTATTTGTATTTCATTCATAACAATACTATTTTATACAATAAACTACTATTATTGAATAGATGAGACTGCTTAATGCTTCAATCAGAACCTCACATATCCATATTGTGAATTGTGCATAAGCTCACAGGTACTAATAGTCCACACATAACCACACAAGTCCAAATTTAAATATTATTTATTTAATACACTATTGAGATATGATTTATAGGTGTTAAGTAAGATAATTTCTAAGATCAATAAGCCAATTACCATAACCTTTTTATAAATATCAGCTGTAAGATCATTATTATTTGTGTTTTTCATCTATACTCAACATTTGTATTTCCTGGACCTGTGAGCTTTTGCATGCCGGCTCTTCAATTGAGGAGCAAATCTTTGCAAACAAGTCTCAGCAGTGAGGAGAATCTACAAGGAACTGAGCGCATAGGATGTTAGCATCGCCGTGAAAATTCTGCCAAAATCCAGGCTAGTACAACTTTTAATAGTATTCATATTAACCATTGGAACTCTAAATTAAGTCCAAACTCATTAAACTCTAAATTATTTAATGAGGTCATTCTGAACTTAAATGAAAATGCTAGTCATTCAATTGAACTAGATCGTGTCTTACCAGTTTGCCATGAATATGAGCCAATGAAAGTAAATAGCTCGGTATCCTCTTCAAACGACGGCCAATGAAAGTAAATAGCTCTTCAGGTACACTGACCCCCCCTGTGTACGAACGATACTTCCACTGAGGCCACAACACGGCAGCGGCCCTCATCGCAATCGGACGAGGGTTCCTCATGCTTCAAGGGATATTCCAGTGCAAAAGAAGACGCCAGCCCAAAGCCTACATTCAGCCACAACATAACGCTCTCATTGATGGACGTGGTCCATCGACAAAGCTGCATCGCATATCCATTAGCCAGTAGCGTCGATGGGGCATCATCGGCCTGCCACGCACGGTAGGCAACAATGCATCGTATGGTAGCCGAAATATAGTTCTCTCTCTAACAAGGCTTTCACTTCATGTTGTTAATAGATATTAAGAAATACCTCCTTATTAATATTGGTGTTTTTATCTTTAATTCTAGCCACCTTCTCTGAGAAGTAAACCTGCTAAGTTCGCCGTTTATCTGCTGGATGGTTGCCACACACCCGTACCCGACTCCTCAAAGTATTTATCCTTAGGTTCACATCTTTCAACTTCAGGAAGAAGCCGTCTCGACGACAGCTATAGCATCTGCTCCTATTTCCTGTATCATAACGTATCGTTATAGGACTACTTACGTGAATTTGAAAGATTGAATTATTTAGTAGTACTTAATTATATGCTTACATTAAGCCCAGAAGGGCAATGAAAGTTAAAGAAAGTTAATCAAGTTCAAATTATATACAAGATTCTACATTGTATGAGGAATTGTCATTTATTAAATATTACTTAAATCATATTGATCGTCTCCAGTCCCTTCTGTTTCTGTATACAATGAGTATGCACCCTGATAATTAAATAAGTTGTGACACAATTTAATAAAATACACTTGATAACCTGAAATTTAGTTCGTATTTCCATAAATTTTAGGTATGATCAAATAAATAAAGAAAATTGTTTCAGAGAATTTCAATTAGTTTTAATAAAATTTCACAGTATTTGAAACTAAAATGTTCTTGTGAAGGAAAAATTTTTCGAATGGCTGTCATTGTGAATGGCAACGGGGAAGAACTCTTCTTTTATTTCTTCGCATGTGCATCTAAATCCAATGGACAAATTGTCTGTAACTTGTGTATGCCCAAGCTGGTCGCTTTTATATACGATGATTGGTATATCGTGGTCCAGGTAGATTTTTGACACCACGTATTTTTCAGTGATGTACAATTATATGCTGATCGAACTCTGCAAAATCACGATAGCATACGTTCTTCTGTGATGTCGGCATATCTTCACATATTATGCACTGATACCTAATTTAAAAAATAATATCATCACATTTAAATAATAAATGAATTATCACGAGGGGTGTCCGAAAAATATGTTCTGTTTATTTTTAAAAAATCGACCGTTTATTGAAAAAAATAAAATTTACAAAAATTTTACTTCAATATATAAATTATTTTTCTATGTAATCCCAGCCATCTCGATGCATTTTGTATACCTGAAAACGTGCTTGGAAATTTCCTCCTTATAAAAGCTTGCCGCCATCTCTTTTGTCCCGTTGTTGACTGCACCCTTGACCTCCTCGTCAGAGCTGAAGCGTTCTTCCGCTAATTTCTCCTTTAATTTCGGGAACAGATGATAGTCGGAAGGGGCTATAGGGAGGATGGGGCAGAACATTCCATCCAAACTGCTCAAGAAACTGAGTGGTGACACAAGCAACATGAGGCCGTGCATTTTCGTGGAGGAAGTGCACACCTGCAGTCAACATTCTCCTTCTCTTGTTTTGAATGGCCCGACGAAGTTTCTTCAAAGTTTCACAATAAGAGGTCAAGGAAGTGGTCAACAACTGGACAAAAGAGATGGCAGCAAACTTTTACAAGGAGGGGATTTCAAAGCTCTTTTCGAGTCAATCTTTTCCACGTTCTTCTACCATTAAGTATTGGGAAGTTAATTTCCATCGGTGTTGGTGAATGTGTTTTAAGCACAACATACAAACCTAGCTTTTGCTAGAATGTTTATTGATCGGATTCTTCTCCGACGGTAAAAGAGCGAAATGGCATAAAATATATGGATATATATGAAGACATAACCTTATCATGTTTGTTTAATGTTTTGCAGCTGTAAAGCTTGGACAATAGCAGAACCATAATTGTTTTAACTTATTATTAATTTGGCTTAATTTATCTTGTAGAAATAGTAAAATCTTTCTTTTAATCATTTTCCATTTTTTATTCTTAGTTTCGGTTGATGCAATTTTTAATCAATATTTTTGACCAGTTAGAGGCAATTTTCTTTTAATTATGTATTTGTTCATAAATAACACCTCCAAAGCTAATGTCCTTAATGTACAGGCATCTATCTAGCCAACTAGGATGGATATGTAGTCACCATTAGAAAAAGGTAAAACTTTCTAAATTTTTTAACTCAATTGTTAATTTTCTTTATATTCCGCTTAAGTAAAATGAAATTAATTTTGTATTCTTGTTGGCAGTCGAAATAGAGTAAATTTTGAAATTTCAATTTTATTGCTTTAAGCAACCTTGGTAGTCATGCTCGAGAATGTTCTATTTTTTTCTATAAATGGATTCACCATTTATATACTAATTTAGTATCTTTCCATTTAAAAAAATTTTTTAAAAGTCTTTTTAATTTCTTGAATTGTAGTTCTTCGAAATGAGCCATAGCTATTTAATCTCTTGAAACAAAAGGACATTACTTTTTTACTTGTCAATTGACCAATATAATTACTTCGCAGGGGCAGAGCTTACTGAATGTTGATCGGTTGTAAAATCAGGTCAGATTAGACTGGACCTGCCACTTCTGAATGAAAATAGGGTAGCAGGTATACGCTTGAGATCCCAAGGCTTGATAGCAGATAGCCGGAAATCCTAGGTTGTTAAACTCAGGACATCCCCGAATAACCGATAAGGGGACGCAGACCAACTTCCGAACCCAAGGTGTCATGCGACCCGTGCCGATGGGTGGATGGCACTTCGGCTAAAGTGTCTCTCACGGAGCCTCCTGTCTGCCTGGCGACATTCGGAGTACTTTGCCTTATCCCGGCATGCAGGCACTCCCGGGATGGACCGTCATTTCTGCGTCCCTACTGCCTTTTATGGATAGTAAGCTTTTTACCCTGCCTGTAGAGCAGGAGACCTCAGGTGAGGACAGTGGCAAACCTCTATCCAAGTCACTTTCTGGGGCAGCTAAACGAAGTAGGTCCAGAAAAAAAAGGTTGGAGGGCACTAAGGCCACGACGACTAAGGTTGGCCCTCAGCCATCTGATAAGGAGGTTGTTTTGAAATTGAAGAAGAACGAGCTAATCCCATTCACCAAAAAAGTGTTTTTGACACGTTAAAATCAATCATTTTACTTAGCTTGATTTAAAGACACGGTGAAACACAAAAAGAACTTCAGAACTACGGAGCAAGTGTAGCCTGGACATTTATTGCTCAACGTCATTGACATTAATAATTAACTGAAATAGGCAAATCGACAAGAATAATAAATCTCAAAATATCAACAATGAAAAACGTGCAAAATCATTTTTAAAAACTATTGATGAAAAACAATTGCAATCAAAAATAATAAAGAAAAACAAATACATGAAGATGTAAATTGTGATGCTTGCACTAACATTACTCCCACGCGTTGAAACATTTGGTTTCAACATTGGAATGTAATATTAGTCCTCGATTGGGAGGCGACACAGTTTCACTAAAGGTCGTTTATACAGTCCGGTCTCCGTTTTTACAGTTGCAACACGAACCAATCCATCCTTTCCTGGGTGTACGTCAGTGATTCATCCCAATGCCCACTGTTGAGGTGGCAAATTTTCCTCACGAATAAGAACGAGTTCGCCTCTTTTGATGTCTGGTGCCTTTGTTGTCCACCAGTTGGTATGTTGCAATAGCTGGCCTAAGTACTCTTGGTGCCAACGTTTCCAAAAGTGTTGGTGGATCTGTCGTAACAACTCCCAGCGGTTTAATCTGTTGATGGGTAAGGTGGTATAGTTGGGTTCTGGTAAGGCCATAAGTGTTCTGGTGATTAGAAAATGCCCTGGTGTTAGTGCTTCGAAGTTGTCAGGATCACTTGAGATGGCGCAGAGTGGTCTTGAATTCAGACATGCTTCGATTTGAGTGAAAACGGTGTATAATTCCTCGAAGGTGAAAATGACGTTAATCATGACACGACGCAGGTACTTTTTCATAGATCTTATACCGGCCTCCCATAATCCTCCGAAATGAGGTGCTCGAGGGGGGGATGAAATGCCAATTAATACCTTCTTTGGTCAAATAGTGAGCCACCAATTTGTTGTGCGTGTCACTATTTATCAAGAGCTGTAATTGTTTCAACTCACGATCAGCTCCTATGAAGTTGGTTGCATTGTCACTGAAAATGCTGTTGCAGCGTCTTCGTCGGGAAATGAATCTGGTCAATGCTGCGATGAATGATTTAGTAGAAAGGTCACTAACCAGTTCTAAATGAATTGCTTTTGTTGTAAAGCACACAAATAATGCGATGTATGCCTTTGTTGATTTTGCACCTCTACCTTTGTGTGCCTTTATCATGATTGGACCAGCATAACCAACATCAGTGTTTACGAAAGCATTGGTGGGTATTATCCTTGACTTTGGCAAATCGCCCATCTGTTGATGAGAAGGGGATGCTCGATCTCTGGCACAAGTAACGAAATGATGGTTATAAGTCGGACTGCGGCTCGGATGCCCATAATCCAATAGTGCTGTTGAATTGCTGCTATCATTAATTGATTTCCAGGATGAAGCAACGTCATGTGATAATGTCTGAGAATTAATGTTGTCAAGTGGTGGCTTTTAGGGAGCAACATTGGGTGTCTTGCATCAAAGGGAATAGTTGCATATTTCAACCGACCTCCAACTCGAATCACGTCGTTCTCGTCAATGAATGGGGATAATCTTTGAAATTTATGTGGAATTTGTATGTCCTCTTTCATTGCTGTATGGAGCTCGGGCCATTCTTCTTGCTGTGTGATATGGATCCACAATTGTAACGCGTTTCGTAATTCAGTTGTTGTGAGGAATGCGGTTACATGATTTTGACGAGTCTCCTTGAGGTTTGTAATAAACTGGAGACTGTACACTGTTATTCGTTCTAATTGCCCCAACAAAGAATATCTTTGCATTAGCGATGTATCAGGCACTTGCATTACTTGTATTTGCACTTCCTTATTTCTTCTTTCTTCTATGGTTATGCCCTTTATGTACAGGTTAACAGGCCATTCTTGCCTTGGTCGTGGCAAGAAAGACGGCCCATTCCACCACATAGCATGCATAGGTAACTGTGATAAGATGATGGCTCGTGACGCGACATCTGCAGGGTTTGAATGAGTTTGCACATATCTCCATAAATGTGGTTCGAATGATTCTTGAATTTCAGAAACACGATTTGCGATGAAAGTTTTCCAAAGACTCGGATGACTTCTAAGCCATGCTTAGACTATTGTTCAGTCAGTCCATGCATTGGCAATTGGAATTGCTTCCTTGAACACTTGTCGAACTCTTGAAACTAATCGTGACAATAACACAGCGGCACACAATTCGAGCCTGGCAATTGATACTTGTTAGATGGGTGCGACTCTAGTTTTTGCGCTGAGTAAATGCACTTGAGTTGATTCTGATGAGGTGGATCGCACATAAATGACTGCAGCGTATGCTCCCTCAGAGGCATCGCAGAATCCATGCATTTCACAACAATAATTATTGATGATCACACAACGTGGTATGCGTAAGTTTTCTACAAATGGTAGCTGGCTGATGATTGTTTGCCACTCGTTTTTTTGTTCATCTGATAGTGGATCATCCCAGTCTATGCCAGTGAGCCATAATTTCTGTAGCAACATCTTTGCACGAACAACAATTGGTGATAACACTGTTCTTTTCGTTGGTGGTTGCCTTGCCAAGCGTGCAGTGATGTTGAAGAAAACTCATCTGCCGTGGTGCCCCATTGAATGTCTAATGTCTTTGTTACTGTGGAGTCAACACTTGTGGTTGATTGTGAAGCTCGCAAATGATTTGGGAGTGCTTCAAGGATTTCAGGTTTGTTCGATGACCATTTCCAAAATTCAAAACCTCCACTTTGTAGTAATTGTAACTCTTGCCTTTGCATTTCAATTGTGTTGGATATTGTTGTATTTCCAGACATCACGTCGTCAACATAAAAGTCTTTCTTGAGTGCGTTTTTTGCTTGTGGAAATAAGTGTCCATCATCTCCTGCTAATTGTTGAACAGCACGAGTTGTCAAATATGGTGCACATGCCACACTGTATGTCACTGTATTCAACTGATATGCCTGTAAAGGTAAATGTGGTTGTTCACGCCACAAAATGCACTGTAATAGATGATCGCTTTGATGAACTGTCACTTGCTGATACTTTTTTGCAATATCAGCTGAAAAGGCGACTGCGTGAAAGCAGAAGCGAACAATTATACCAAAG
This sequence comes from Rhysida immarginata, assembly GCA_023313115.1. Classification (NCBI taxonomy): domain Eukaryota; kingdom Metazoa; phylum Arthropoda; class Chilopoda; order Scolopendromorpha; family Scolopendridae; genus Rhysida; species Rhysida immarginata. The sequence goes on along the minus strand of JAHWFO010019727.1, from coordinate 1,717,528 downwards.
ATATCATCTTGGTTTTTTGGGCCAAGCATGATCCTATCATTGAGTGAAATGCCAGAGTCTGTTTTCGCCGACGCATCGAAAACCACTCACAGTTTAGTTGTCGTGCTGTCTTCCTTAAGTAAGTGATGTGGCAAAAAGTTCAGGCTGGCACTTGGTTTGCCAGGTAATCTCGTCATATGTCCTAGGTTTTCATATTCTTGCATGAATCCGCGATACTGTTGGTAACGCTCTGGTGACTGTTGTAGTCATTTCCCAACTGCTAGGAATTGTCTAGTTGCCATCGTTAATGACTATCCGAGCCTTCCAGCTGTTTTTCTGATGGACAGGGCCACAGAGTATCGTCCTGTCTTATCATGATTATGTGTTGCGATGAAGGGAGCTTCACACTCTTGTTCTTCAGTGGTGTAAAATGGTTCTCGTGGAATTTCTTCCAATTCCCAAAATTTACGCAGATCTGTCAAGTGTTGTTATTTGAATTGTGAATGAGTCTTCATTCGGTCTTGGTACCATGCTGCAGATAACCCACCCTAAAACGGTTTCTTGGGCATAAACCTTCCCATTGGACGTGTAACATTTGCCATTTCCGAAAATTTCAAAAAAATAATCGGCTCCAATAAGGATGTCAACTGGGCGTGATTTATGGTATTCCAGTTCAGCTAAGTGTAAAGCTGTTGTGTTCGGACGATCTGATATATGAACATCATGTTTCGGCATCACTACAGAGACTTGTGGTAATACCAATGCTGTGAGATTATGACTGTACATGGGTTGATGCATTGACCAATGCTGAGCTTGTCCACTAGTGATGTTACCTATGCCATTTATAATGGTTGTATTGCGTTGGCATGGCCGGCCAAGTCGTTTTACACATTTTTCACTGATGAGATTAGCTTCTGCACAGGAATCGAGTAGTACACGACACAATTGGGTTTGACTGTAACAGTCTTGCACATGAAAAATTGCTGTTGCAAGTAATGCTCGTTTGTGGTTAGTGCATGTGATGTTCACTACAGCATTACTACCAGCTAAAGCAGCATTGCCCGTGGTGGTAGTCTCTTCGCCTTGACTGGATATAGCTAATGCAGCACCTCCAAAATGCAGCAGCGTATTGTGTTTTTTGTTGCATGTTTTACAAGTGCCCTTCAATGGGCAATCCTTGTTATTGTGGCCAGGACGAAGGCAATTAAAGCACTATGAATGGTCGCGCACTTATTTCGAACAATCACGAGGGTCTAATGCTAGGAATCGAGCACGCTTGAACAGCTGATGATCAGCACCACACTCACCACACACATTTACAACACTGTTATGCACTTGTGCAGTTCCTTGCGAACGATTTCCATGCGTTGATCGATGACTTTTACTTGGTGTAGCCGCTTCAAGGGCATGACAGCGTTGTTCAAGAAAGGTTTTTACATCTTCAAATGTAGGATGTTTGTTTCCTGAAATGGATAGCTCCCACTGACGTCGAGATTCCATATCCATCCGCTCACCTACTATGAAGACTAATAAGTAATCCCACGAATGCACAGGCACCTTTATTGCTTTTAATGCGCGCACATGATTGACTGTCATGTCTAGCAGTTTGCGTAGGTCAGTTGTTGACTCCTTATTCATGAATGGTTGTTTAACCCGGCGTCACTCGCGCCAAATTTTATAACAGCACTACCCGCGCTGCGGTATTTACACCGCACTTTTTAAAAGTGATTTTATTTCATAAAAAAAGAACTTAGTGAGATAAAATAACATAAAATGTTATTTATTATACTTTTATAAATTTATTTATGCCAAAATTCTTCATTCATCATCATAAATCATCATTACTAATTCATCATTACTAATCCCAAAGAGGATTTGACAGGAAGGAAAAAAGAAGAGAGGAGGCTGTCCCCCTGATGAAGAATGAAGCCTTAAAAACAAGCCGTAAAAACGAAGAAACATTGGGGAGAAGACCATTCGTGGAGGAGAAAGGCTGATTCGAAAGCTGATAGGCGGATGCACGGCGCAGAATCGGCCCAGGATCCACCAAGGGGAAATAAAAAGAGAGGAACAGAAAGGAAGGAGGAGAGAGACAATAGTGAGCATCCCAAGAACGATAGACGAAGGACCGATAGGATCGACAAGGGAACCTGGCCTAAGACGAAGGATGGAGGATATGGACCGAGGACAGAGAATTGTAAGAAACACAAATTTCATAAGTCGTTGAATGTGATTTCTATTCGTAGCCTTAAGAAGTCCGTAGAACATAGTCCCCGAGCCCATCAGGAAACGAGAGGAGGTCCGCCTAACCGAGAATCGTCATCATACATCATAGGCAGGAGAACGAGAGAGGGATCGCCGACATCCCGCCCGAGGCACGTTAGAGACCGCCAACTTCTTCGGATCAACGAGGTGCTCCATCGACAGAGAAGGCCGTCACGCCCACCTGCCGAAACCTATGATGGATATGGACGTTCCCGATGTGCAAGAAAGGACATTGCTTTTCAAGCCGACATCAACGACAGGCGTCCAGTGAAATCGTACCCCGCCCCAGGCACGCGAAAAGTGCTATTGCAAACGATACCAGAGACGGCTAGCTATCTGGCAGCTAGTGAGGAATCTCGAGACGACATTGCTGGCGAAGTGACCGTCTCCTTAGAGGACGTGATTTCACCTGATCTCTCAACACCAGCCCACCCAGGACACAATGCAGACGACCCATCACAAAGAATTACAGAACACGACAGTCTTCCGTGGAGGCTGGAGACGCTGGAAATGATTCTCCCCCTTTCCATTATAGCCGGCAGTTGCGTTGGGCTCCCACGCGATTGTCCGCGCTTGGACTTTGGAGCAGCTTCCCCTGGTAATATTAGTATCGTGTTAAGAGTTGTATGCCATTGCTTTGTGTGTCTATTTAGTAAGTAAATTTATCTGCATCGTCATAGTTCTAATTCAGTGTTCTATTTCATACAGTCTCCTCTTCACGGTCGACTTACCTTGAGCGGTTGCCGCTATCCAAGATTGCAGTACCTAGTGGTCCAGGCCTTCACCCCACGTGGTCGGAACCCTTCCTACGTCGACTTACCTCAGAGCCACTTCTGCCCAGTGAAGACCTTGCAAGTCTGAGATATAACAGGGACGCTGTGGATCCGAACCTTTCACCCCAGGCAGCGTTAGCACTTGAATTGGACTGATTGCAGAAATCTTATATTCATTTATTAATACTATTTATCTGGCGAGAAGTCCAGATTTGTATCGTAACTGTTACATTTTATTAAAGTTATCATATCTAATTCATCACCTTGTCCCGCTCTGTTCTTTTAAACAAAAAATCCATGACACTTTTATTTTCTGATATGTTAATGGTAGCATTACCGACATATTTACAATTAGTGGTTAAAGTTGATTAATTACTTATTAAGGTGCATAGCTTACGAGGATTGACATTAGTGATTATAGGGGACTGAGTTGGGTTATTTGAATGTTAATTAGGCCTCTTAAACTTTTGTCCCTAGTAGCATTATTATATAGGGTGTCCATAAAATGAGGGATAATATGTACCTAGTATGATTCTTCACATCAAAGTAAATAAAAAGTTCCTGTTGCAAAATGTCGAAATCTCAAATATTTTTCACAAAAATCTCTAGCACCAAGCTTTAACAGCACTTCATGGCGTCATTATGGCACCATCAAGCGTTATTCCATTTCAGTGAATCAACTGGTCTAGGAGAGAAAAAACCATGATGCGTCAAGTTCCCAATGATGACACAATTAGGCAAAATACATCAAACTTCGCGCTGTTTAGACCCTTAAAAATTGGGTTTTCGACATTTTGCATGAGGAACTTTTTATTTATTTTGATGTGAAAAATCGTGCCAGATACTTATCTCTCATTTTTCAACCCCCTGTATATACAGGTACGTATATCCTTTGCAAATTCCGTATTAGGAGCGGAAGGATAGTATGCAAGTTAAGAATAATTTGGAGTTAATACAACTGCTTCAGTGCATATTTTATTTTCTTGTGTTCGGCCAGGAGCGCCAGATAGTTTTAGCGCTGGGTCCCTTTTTCCGTTCGCTGCCCAAATTTATTGAGTCTTGGCGATGTTTGCTACCAGGTGTAGCATGAAAATAAAAGGATACCCGTTAACATTTACAGGGTTCTATTTTGATTATTTCATCTACTTTGTAATTGCGCCGTTGTAAGGGAAAGCTTTGTTTTTTCCACAGTCTCTAAAGGAAGTCTCAAGAGTTTGTAAGCACGTTTAGTTTTACAAGCTAAGTTTTCTAATTGTGTTGACCTTCGAGGTCTCTAAGTCAAGTTTTACTTTCCATTGAAAACTATTATGTATTCTCTATTTCAGCAGTTCAGCTGATTTACGAAATCATTATTTTAATTTAAGGGCATTAAAATGATTGAGTTTAAACTATTCTTTTGTTTGTGCTTCGGTTAGGAGTTTTACTCTGCTATTTACAGTTATTGTAAATTTTGAACCTAACAACCAGACTCTATTTATCTTTAACTATTTTTCCACATAGTTTCCAAGTTTATTTAAGATTTCTCATAGCGCTCAATGTACTTCCGCATATTCACTTCATTGAAGCTGTCGCCAGTGAAGAAAATCACGCAGTTTTCACTTGTTCGTCGTCGCTGAAATGCAGGCTGCCAATGATCTTCTCAGGCTCCCGGACTGTAAAGTGGATGGTCAAGTTGTTCCCAAGTAATCAGATCTTTTGTTAAAAGATAAACTTTTATCAGTACCTAGGTTGTTATACTCATCCTCTGAACAATTGGAAAGCATTGTTTAATTAGGGCTTGCAATGGAAGAGCTTCTCTCTAATGTTTGTGATACTAGAGCCTAGTTTCGCCGTTGACAACGATCGGAGACATTCAGCTGATAAAAAATGCAGCGCGAGGCCGAATACTGGAAGCAGCATTTTTCACACTTTAAGCACGATTTTCATAATGAAGTAATGGTTTTAAAATTTTTCTATTGCTACAGTTGTATTTATTTGTTTCAAATAATAATTTTATACAAAAATAAATGATATCGATTTTTTTTATGGATTTGTCCTTTAATTTCCATTTTTTCGGAATCATTCAAATTCACCCACCAAAGTTTTGATTAAGCTTCGTTTCATTTCACTTCTAAAACCTTTAACTTTTGATCGATGGTGTTAGGAGATTTGTAGGTCCGTTCAAGGAGCAAAACATTACGAGCTTCAGCTACGTATTTTAAAAGAAGAGGCAAGGGACCACATGCACGGTCGAGCGGCGCCACCGTCGATTTTGTTTCAAAGCGAGGCTGGGCTGGCAAGCTTTACTTAGGGTTAAGCTGTATCCATGTGTTGGCAGTATGGTTTGTTAGCATAGCAGCATTTTAGCATAGCAGCATTTTATTACAAGTAAATTACTGCTGTTTTTGAAATGTCAACTAACTGGACTACGAGTTTAGAGTCTTTACCCAATATTTGTCATGGTGATATTTTCAAAGAGGATACAAATTTTTTGTGGAGTCTTATATACATGATTATCAAGGTTAGTCAAAATTAAATTAGCAAAAGTGAAAATTACTGTGTTGAAATATGTACAATTTAATTCTTTTTATTGTACATTTTGGAAGGTGTTATTTAAACAGATGACAAGAAAATGATAATCTAAAAACAAAAGTTTAGTAAGTAATGGCAATTTTTAATTATGCATGTGCTTTTAGTGTATGTGTATGCTTAACTTGAAAAATAGATAAAATAAATGCTTCATACCCACATAAATAATTGGTGGTGGCAAATGCATAGTTTTGTTGATTGATATGTTTGCATACTTGCCTTCTCTCACTAGCAATATTTATTTCCCCACAAATTAGTGATTTATTGACACAAGCAGTAAATTGTAAACCTTTTTTTAATTAAAATTAATTATGGTTATTTAATTTTAAAAATAAAAATCACGTTAATTATTTATAAATCAGTGTTCCATCTACACGATTTTATTTAAATGTTATTAATTTTATTATGCATGTTAAGAGCCATGAAAATTATTTACTTTAATGTATGTTTAACTTATGAATTTATTTACCTGAAATAAAGGTCCAATACCCCTCTTTATTTGGACTATCCATAGCTTACGACGTTTGTTGTCAGTAGGAAATCGATGAAATATTTTTTCTTTGTTGTAGTGGTGATCATTTGTATATCCAGGCACACAGCAATGTGCCATTTTATATGAGATTAATTATTAGGTTAGCAATAAATAGTGAAAAAACAAAAATCACAACTCACTAAAATTTCACCGTATTGCCAACACATGGGCACAGCTTAACCTTAACTAAAGCTTGCCAGCCTCGCCTCGCTTTGAAACAAAATCGACGGTGGCGCCGCTCGACTGTGCATGTGGTCCAGTGAGGCAGTGTGAGACAGCGAGGTTTTAAAACTGAAGAGAAATGCAATTGTGACGTCATTTTGACGCAACTTCCGGTAGGCGAAACCGATCTCACAGCGGCAAGAAAATCCTGCCATCGTTGCCTTGGTTGCCTTTGAGACTGCCCAAGGGTTTTTTCATCATGGCGTCTTCGCAAAAAAACATGTTGAACGCCATATCTTTTCACGCAGTTTGATGTCGTTGGGCCATTGTGGCAGAAAATTTTTAGCCTCACTTGCCTCCAGTTTTAAAATAGCCCTATAGTTAGCTGTGTTTTGCGTAGACTAGACCATACCCGACGTCACAACATTCTTGTGTTCCTTTGCGCATTGGGGTTGCTATGGCCGCCTCCTTTGGCTATAATTTCTTTTCTAAAAATACTGTTTATTAGTAAATAAACCATTAAAAATGACAACCAAGTACCAAAAGTCTAAACTAAAACATTCGTGGAATCACATTTTTCAACTGCCATTTGTTAACATTGAAAGATTCTAAAGGATCATAATGATACCATTAAACCACGTACCTTTCAAACAATTTGATTTATCATTAATTATATGTTGTATTCACTCATTACACATCAATCCAAATTGTTTGATGTATTACAGGCCATATCTTAGCAGTGAAAAATTCCAGTAGTACAATAGTGGTATCCTTTGCACATGTACCCCTGAATAAATATCGACCATCTTTGTACATTGTAATTAATAAGATAATAAGATATTTTTAATAATAATTTAACTAATAGTAATCCTATGCGTCCATCCAGGGCCTGTATGGCCTGAGGCCGACGAGTTGGGTCCCTGGATGAACCAGGATTAACGACTGCTGTATGATGGTCACAGCAGCCGGGGGGGTGAAGATTGTGAGTCACTGAATGGTCGCCCATCCAGTGGCTAGCCGTGCCTGATGTTGCTTAACTTCACAGAAGTTGTTACATTGAAAGCCCACCAGGCCACGGCCTCCCCCATTATTTTATTCTTTTATATTTTATTCTTTTATGTTTTATTCTTTTATAATTATTCTTTTATATTCGTCCATAACAGGCCGTTTCGAGACGTTTGATATATTACATGCCATATCTTAGTAGTGAAAATTTCCATTGGTACAATAGTGGTATCATTAGCACAGGTACCCATGAATTAATATTGACCATCTTCGAACTTTGTAATTGATCTTATATTTTGTCCACAACAGGTCATTCCGAGTCGTTTGATATATTACAAGCCATATCTTAGCAGTGAATATTTCCAGTGGTAAAATAGCAGTATCATTAGCACAGGTAACCGTTAATCAGTTTAGACTATCGTCGAATTTTGAAATTAATGTTATATATTCGTTCATAACAGGTCGTTCCGAGTCGTTCATAACACATACCTCTTAATAAATGTAGATCATCTTCGAATTTTGTAATTAATCTTATATATTCGTTCATAACAAGCCATTCCGAGACGTTTGATATATTGCATGCCATAACTTAGCATTGAAAAATTCCAGTAGTACAATAGTTGTATCCTTTGCACATGTACCCCTGAATAAATATAGACCATCTTTGTACATTGTAATTATTCTTTTATATTCGTCCATAACAGGCCGTTCCAAGTCGTTTGATATATCACATACCATATTATAGTAGTGAAAATTTCCATGGTACAGTAGTGGTATCATTAGCACAGGTAGCCCTTAATAAATGTAGAGCGTCTTCGAATTTTGTAATTAATCTTATAAATTCGTTCATAACAGGTCGTTCCGAGTCGTTTGATATATTACACTAGTTGTTACCCGTGGCTTCACACGCCCGCGCCATCTGTTGAGGGGAATTACAAAGCAAAAGTAGATAATTTTAAATGAAAACCCCAGAAAGTGAGGAAGGGGGGGGGGGTCGTTGGGCGCTGATTTTTGGCGATAGAGCAGGTCCTTCATTGATAAGCCTGCCCTGAAAATTTCAAGTCGCTAGCTCAAATCGTCTAGAAGGAGATAAATAAATAAATACACGCAAGCGTTTTCGTATATAGATGCCATATCTTAGCAGTAAATATTCCAGTGGTACAATAGTGTGATCATTAGCACAGGTACTCCTTAATAAATGTAGACCATCCTAGAATTTTGTAATCAAATTTTTTATATATTCATTCATAACAGGTTGCTCCGTGTCGTTTGATATATTACATACCATATTCTAGCAGTAAAAAATTCCAGTGGTACAATAGGTGTATTCTTTGCACATGTATCCCTAAATTAATTTCGAACATCTTACTTTATAATTATTCTTTTATATTCGTCCAAAACAGATCCTGCCGAGTCGTTTGATATATTACAAGCCATATCCGCTTAATAAATGTAGACCATCTTCGAATTTTGTAATTAATGTTTTATATTCTTTCATAACAGGTCGTTCAGAATCATTTGATATATTACATGCCATATCTTAGCAGTGAAAATTTTTGAGGGTGTCATAAGTTTACCATTAGAGCAAGTGCCATTCTATCTATTCAGACCATCTTCAAATTAGTTCATGCGCCAAACGATATTTATCAATTAGTGAAAACAGTAAATAGTACCGCTTTTAGTCGTTACAATTTGTTTGATATATAACTTACTATCTCTTCCATTGAAAATTGCTAGATGGGGTCACGAAGGTACCATTTGTGCACGTGCCACTGAACCGATTTCGATCATATTTGTGATTTTTTCGTGCCATGAACCATGTTAATCGACTGACGAAAACAGATATTGAAAATTTTTCATAAATAATAATAGTTATTATAAACGGGAGATATCCCCCATACACAGGTAATAATTTTTCGATTGAAAAATTGAAGGAAAAATTCTGCGACCTGCATTCGAACCTGCCTTTGGGCATACAACCTTGCCAACTTGGGTCTATTTAAGATGCCTTGTGACAGCATGTCTGTCCGCGTGTCTGCTATAGCCCAAATGGTAGAGGCATCGACCAAGACAGTCGAGGTTACTAGTTCGAATACAGGTCCTAGAATTTTTCCTTCCATTTTTCAATTGTTATCTTCCATATCCTTGCAGGAGTTAGAGTTATGGATGGGTAGACAGACTGACACGTTTTCCCCCAAAGATAGCATAAAGCACCTTTTGGTACTTCAGAAACCATTAAGGAATGACATAACAAAGTACCGAAAAGCTAAACTAAAGCAGTCGCGGAATCATATTTATCAACTCGCGAAAACAGTAATTAATCATACACGTCCCCACAGTGTTCGGACGTATCTTAGAATCAATTTGGATTATCATTAATATTACGTTATATGAGGCGTTGAGCGCAAAAGCGGCCCAAGCCGAAAAAAATATGTTCTGAGAAAATCGCAAAACAAAAATACGACATTTTGATGATAAATATTTCAAAGACATATTGTAGTAGATAAAAAAAAACCTTTTTATACTTACATATTTACACTGTAAAAGGCAATCTATCAGCAAGTTATTTCCACATGTTACTCTTTTTCAACATTATTGTTGGTTGGGCCACTATTGCGCTCAACGCCTCATATTTATTCATAACACATCATTCCAAGTTGTTTGATATATTACATGCCATATCTTATCATTGAAAACTTTTGAGAGTGTCATAAGGGTAACCATTAGAGCACGTGCAATTGTATCGATTACAACTATTTTTAACATAGTTCATTCGCGGAACCATATTTATCAGTTGGTGAAAATAGTAATTAATAAACCATTTAAAAATGACATAATCATGTACCGAAAAGCTAAACTAAACTATTTCCGGAACCATATTTTTCACCTACCCTATGTTAACATTGAAAGTTTCTAATTGACCATAATGATACCATTAAACCACGTAGCTTTGAACGAATTTGGCTTATTATTAATTCTACATTATATACATTCATGACATATCTTTCCAAGTTTTTTTATATATTGCATGCCATATTTTAGCATTTAAAGTTCTAATGAAGCATAATAGTTTCACTAAACCAGGTTACTTTGAACCAATTTCGACTATCTTTAATTATACGTTATATTCATTCATGACACGTCATTCCAAGTTGTTTGATATACAACATGCCATATCTTAACATTGAAAATTTTTGAGGGTGTCATAAGGGTACTATTAGAGCACGTGCCATTGTATCAATTACAACCGTTTTCAAAATGGTTCATTCGTGAAACTATATTTATCAATTGGCGAAAATATTAATTAATAGCCACTTCTATCTCGTCATTACGATTTTTTTAATGCATTACTTATTATATCTTCCCATAGAAAGTTGCTAGGTGGGGTCGTGAAGGTACCATTTGTGTACGTACTATTGAACCGATTTAGATAATATTTGTGATTCGTTCGTGCCATGAACCCAACTGACGAAAACAGATTTTGAAAATCTTTCATAGCCTTGGAGGAGTTAGTTACAGACAGACAGACAGACAGACAGATAGACACGTTTCCCAACACGTTCTCTCACTGTAAGGTGAAATGGAAGAGTTCACTTGATCGCGCTTAGTAGGTAGGGACATCATAGAAACAGTATACCTTATATCCTCATGCGCGATTTGTGAGCTGCTTTTTTTCACTCAAGCCTGCACACAAACGCTCCTTGCAACCTATTGTTGACTTAAAAAAATTAGAGCATTTTAAAAAAAATTTCCCTACCTATCCCTACCTATTGAGGGCTATAAATTAAACTCTTTCATTTCACCTTACAGTGTGAGAACTCTAGCATAAAGCACCTTTCAGTACTTAACAAGAATATAACTCGTAAAACGATTTTCAAATATGCTGAAAAGTAGAATATAAAAATTTGTTGTTTAATATTACTGTAATATTTTTATATACAGCAATGGCGAAAACTGCATGTAAATTTACGTATTCGATTGCAGCGCTCACACAAATCTTTCCAAACGCGCGCGAAATGAGAATGAAATCCTCGCACGTCTAAATGTTTTAAACTACTGGGCCTATGTTCTTTCCCCTGCTAGATCAAAGTTATCATAAACGTCAGGAGAGAAAAACCATTGTTTCAAAACATTGCTGGGAAAAATCTTTTAAGCATTCCAAGGAGCTTTAGCTCTGACGCAGATGTAATTTTAATATCTCACTTTTACTTGCACTTGGTTTAAATAAACAGTGGAAATACCTTTGATTCTGTATGCATTCACGTCATTTTAAAATATAGGCCTAACTTCAATTAGCCATTTTAACAATAGGCCTAACATTATTTAGTCATTTTAACTGTAGGCCTAACATAAATTAGCCATTTTTCACAATAGGCCTAACAATATTTAGTCATTTTAGCTGTAGGCCTAACATAAATTAGCCATTTTTAACAATAGGCCTAACATTAATTAGCCATTTTTAACAATAGGCCTAAGATTAATTAGCTATTTTGAACTATAGGCCTAACATTATTTAGTCATTTTAACTCTAGGCCAAACATAAATTATCCATTTTTTACAATAGGCCTAACTTTAATTAGCCATTTTTAACTATAAGCATAGCATAAATTAGCCATTTTTCACAACAGGCCTAACAATATTTAGTCATTTTAACTGTAGGCCTAACATAAATTAGCCATTTTTAACAATAGGCCTAACATTAATTAGCCATTTTTAACAATAGGCCTAAGATTAATTAGCCATTCTGAACTATAAGCCTAACATTATTTAGTCATTTTAACTCTAGGCCTAACATAAATTAGCCATTTTTTACAATAGGCCTAACTTTAATTAGCCATTTTTAACTATAAGCCTAACATTAATCAGCCATTTTTAACAACAGGCCTAACATTATTTAGTCATTTTAACTATAGGCCTAACGTTATTTAGCCATTTTTAACCATCGCCCTAACATTAATTAACACATTTAACAATAGGCCTAACAGCACTGAATTTTAAAATGAAATGAGCACGTGCATCAAGAAAGCTTCATAACGGGCACGTGCTCCAGGCTGCCATCAACAATGCTTAAATGATAAACAAAAAGTAACACATGTATTCACTTATGAATTGTCGGTAGGATTCGATTGATATATTACATGCCTTAAGTTCATATTCTTAACATTAGTGCACGTGCTTGAAGGGGTCCACGAGAGCTCATCAAAAGTTGATATATCGCTGTTAAGTTCTTCCATTTTCACGTTTTCGTGCAAACGATGGCTGGCCAGGCACATAAAGGTACTGATCATGCTTGTATTCTTATATATAGCTTTAGCTAAAGCTCGTAATAAGGGGTCATTGAAGTACTTTTTGGGGGTCATTTTCTCGGACGTAGCATTTCGAAAATCGAAAAGAATGTCATATTCGTCTTGTGCTCGTCATTCCCGTTCGAATGACATATTACATGCCTTATATTGCCAA
>JAHWFO010019727.1:1682072-1699784 GCA_023313115.1 Rhysida immarginata | reverse complement strand
TGTGTGTGTGTGTGTGTGTGTGTGTGTGTGTGTGTGTGTGTGTGTGTCCACGATAGCGTCCAAATGGCTAAACCTATCGAAGCCAAATTTTAAACTTAAGATTATAATCTTCCTCGGCAGGTGTGATTAGTTTTCCAGTGGAATCGGTGAACATGAAATATCAGTTTTCTCCAGCGCCAAAATATAAATTTTAAAATATCTCGTTAACCATTGCGTTTATGAAAATTTTAAAGGGATTGAAAAGTGTTACGTTTACAATCTTAAGCAACTTTTGTTAACAAAATTTTTCAAAATTCCAACCGGAAGTACCAGTTCTACGCTTGTCAAAATCCAGTTTTTCGCTAATATAGGCGAAAGAAGATGGTATATGAACATTTAAAATCTATAATAAAGTGTTTAGCAGCTAATTTGAAGTAACTTTTATTCACACACTTTTTCAAAATTTCTATCGAAAGTAGCCATTTTAGACAGTTGTTTATTTTTTTTCTGTATTTGGGCCAGGACATTTAAGTCTAAGAAACTCGTCTGGTGACCACACCTCATTTTTTTTTCTTGTAGAATACAAATCTTCAACAAAAAATATGAGTTTCTATTTAAGATTTCAACGTTGTCACGTCCCGAACCTTCACGGAGTAGTGATAGGGGGCCGAGTTTGGTATCAGTAGATAGCTTTTTGAAAAATTTAAACACGTGTTTTGGTTTTTCTCGAACCGATGTTTATTTCTCGAGATATTCCACTGGCCCATTCTTTTTGTCACATCCTGTATAATGTGCAAGCCTTTGTCAATTCTTCTAAATCCTTATAAATTTTCTTGATATATTTGTTCCTTTTTTTTCAAATACTAACCTGGGATTGACTTCAGTGACATCATACAAAGTTTTTCTAAAAGCCTTCGCATTAGCAAAGAGAACAGGACCTCCATAGTGATATATTTTAATGCCTTTCTCTTCATGAGCCTGAAATAGCCAAATTTCGATGTTCTATATATGCATAATAAATAAACAGCTATAATAATAAGTTGGTTTGGTGACACAATTACCGTAGGATATTTTCGTATGTCCACATACAAATCCGTCTCCTTTACCCAACCAAGAAGTGTTACGTAAGGTCTGTAGAGGAGGATAAAAGATTATTAATTTAAATTCTAAAAATACTTGAAGATAGGTCTTATTTAAATCGAATGAATTTTTTTTGTGCACTGCTTTAGTTTAAATTTCGTTTCAGAAATTATTGGTGTTATTAAAAAAGGAGTCATGTAATATTTCGTCTTCTTTCTTAATGGACCGTGCACATATATGTGAGAACAATTAGAATAAGCATGAAGATCAAATATTTATTATCATATGAGTACTTGTGAAATTTTTTTATTATTACTAAAATTTTATAGTACAAGTAAATCTAATCCAACTATACTCTCAGAGCAAATTATCATCTGGATATGACAAACAGAAGGTTTTAAATCACCCACTTTCATGTATGCCTGCATTCATGTGTTGTACACTGTTCAAAAGAATTAGGGGAACATAATATACGTACAACGCTATTTTATTCAAATAAATGAAAATATCCGTACAACCCCATGAACACATGAAGTGGTCTCAATTTATTCAATAAATAAACAAGTGTATAGCTTAAATAATAAGAATAATAATTATTTTACAGGGTGTTGTTAAATATCATCACCAAAATGAGAGGGGTGATGAATATGCGATTCTAAGCAAAAAAGTTAATATGAACATGGGTCCAGAATATATGAACATTAGGCCATGGGTCCATGGGATATGAACAGAAATAAAAATTAGTTAAGGCGTTGTTATCCACCAATATGTTATGAGCAGTAGCGGGAGGATTCGCTATATTGCAAATAGAGTTCTTTAAATTCTGTCGTCAAACAATCACACTCTGAGGTCACAAATTGCTCCACGGAATCAAAACTCCATAGACATGAAAGGAAGCCGGTAGGGGAAATCACAAAAACACATGTTTGGCCCACCCTTGAGAATTTGCTATATTTTTCGCACAATTCTCTGTATAGGGTCTTCATGTGTACAACATTTCAATCCTCTACGTCAATCCTTTTAAAAGTTATGGCGTGTGACATACACACATACGAACTGTAACGCCATTCTGAAAGTAACAAAAAAGACTAGGTTTTTTCTAATAAAGAATTTTTTGTGCTAAAGATTTATTTTTAATGCAAGTTTCTTAATGAAAAGCAAAGTTAATGTTTTAGCTGCGATGTTTATTGTTGGATTGTTAATTTTTCCTAGACTTACTACTTTTGACATTTGGACTTCTGCTAAAGAATGCAGTGGTAAAACCTTTTATTTATTCGAATTTTTCTAAAAAGGATAAATGGTATTCATTTTTAAGCCTGTTCAGTACCAATGGTGTTGATGAAACAATACTCAAGACTTTCTTCATTGTTGTGCAATTTCTCATCATGCGTCTTCAGGTGAAACACGTCACGCCCCTTATTCTTTCTCCGATGAGTGTTGCTTCGTATAATTTTTACTCAAATACACTTGCACTTCCGGTTTCAACATGAAAACTTCTTCTCTTCTGATCGTCTACTAGCCATTCGCCATGGACCAGTTTCTCCGTGCGGTATTCGGAAAGTCTCTCAGTTTACACAACCAGAATAATTATTTGGTACTCCGCAAGTAATTCTTCTTAGCCATTTAACCCTAACGACTTCTTTCCACTGGGTTTGATGACGTCTTCGAGGATGAAAACAATCCCTTGGTCGTGTGCGATATTGCCCAATTCCAATTCAAGGTAACTGCGATACTTTTGTTGAGCTTTCCGCATGAAATAACTACCCTCCAGCTTGAGTTGATACTGAACGGCAAACTAATTTAACGCAACGGAAAATCAATGATTAAAACCAAGTGAGTTACCATTTTGATCAAAACTTTTACAATGTTTCTTTATGCACGTTCCTTTTTACCGTTTGAGGATTAGTTTTCTACCCTATAGGTTCGAAAAATATACTGTTTTCTACTATTTCTACTTGTAATGCATCGGCAACCAGAGCTGTCCAATGTCAAACCAGCTGCTCTCGTCGATTTCACCTTGGAGTCCAATTCAGGCCCATGATTTGTTCTTCACATGATTCGTAGTACAGAATGTATTTTGAAGGGTTCAACAAACGTCAGCATCTGATATCATCCGTTTGCATTATTTGATGGCTTCTTCCGTCGTTTGGCGTTTCTTTGCAATTCTACTTTGAAGCTTTATTTGTGTGTTTATTTTATTTTTTATGTCCCTGTTATCGTGTTTTCTTTTATTTTATCCCTAGTGATGGATCAACGACTACCGAGCCTTCGTATCCGGTGACTACCGACCAAGAATGACCCGAGTAAACATGATGATGACGCCTTTAGCCGGCAGCTCCGTTGGATTCACTGATTTCGAGATGACAAAAGGAAGCAAGCACTTCGTTTCAAGCCACCAGGGGATCGCCTGATTTGTTTCTTTTCTTTTCTTCTATTCCCTCTCGTATAGGCAAAACCAGTCTCCAACTGCACTAACCACCCATTTTTGAGACAACTGTGACCAGAAAAGTCAAAGAAAATTCCAATGGCTGGTGATTTATCGATATCAAGAATTTCTATCGATACCATGCTTGCCAATGCCGTGCACCAGCTTGATTTTGCTCATTTGTCTGTTTTACTCTTGAGTCAGAATAATCATCCATTTTCATCCACTGTCTCCGTACGTCAAGAACCAGGAACCAATCGTTTTCCATGAACTGAATCTCACTGCTTCTTGTTAATCAAACTATCCAATTCCATTTTGTTATTCGCGTGGAGTTTTTTATTAAACCTTTTCCTCCAGATTTTTACGTTAACGGACTTATTAATTTTGCTGAATTGTAATTTATTTTATCCCTCCTAATTGAAAAACGAATTTTTTTATGAACTTTGTCTAAATTAATGAAATGAACATTTATAGAATGTATTTCTATTAATCAATATCTTCAAACGTTCTTGAATTTGTTTCTTTATGAATAAAGTGAAGGTTAACATATATTTACAGACTCGTCTTTCTTGTTGTTACCATTAGTTTTAGCCACTTTTCCATTGACCTTTGAAAGTTCAGATAGTAGGGTCTTAAACATATACTGCCCGTGGGTTTGTAACTTTGGCAGTAACTTCAGGATCCCCTTGCTAATTTTAGTAGCAAGCAGAATATCTTTTTTTACGGTCCCGTTCTGTTTTTATGGTGCGAAAAGTTTTCCTTATCCAGGAAAGTGTTAATTCTGAAGTCACACGTTCTCGAGGAATTCGAACGTGTTCATTGAAAGCTGTTGGTTGTCGGAACTGTTAAACTATTAATCATGGATCCTACAGAACTCGATAAGCTTGTAGCGAACCTGTTTCAGAAAAGGTTCCCTGCTCATCTAGTGTTAGATTCGGCAGTAAAAGAAGTATGTCAGAATTGGAATCGCAATTTGCCTCCTAATCAAACTTACGCTGAAACAGTAGAAAACAGACTGGAGATTTAACGAAATCAAGAAGTGGTCACTCCAGAAAATGTTATCTGGTCCACGCAAAACAGAATTTATTACTGGTCGTTTAGTTAAGTATACTAGCGCCGCTGATAATCTTGTTTGGGACAGAATAAGTTTGACCTTCGAAGGCAAAAATGCTGCTTTGAGAAATTTTACTGAAGGGCATAGAGACCTGGACCTTTTTATATACTGCATCAGTTTACTCAAATATGGTTTTACTGATCTGTAAATTTACCTGGATAAATTTGAAACCCCTTGCTAGACTTAATGAGATACTGGACAATTGCTTAAAACGTTTACTTCCCCACTTCGTGGAAAACCATTTGGCCGATTGCTTTAAGAAATTGCTTGAACCCGCTGCTAATTGGGTAGCAGCTAAAGAAGTGATATTTTAATATTTCGGCAAAAAGTGAACTGAAGACGCGAAGAGGAAGAGCTTGTATTCCCGAATTCAAAATAAAATGAGTCTTTTCTTCAATTTTATTCCGACCTTCGTGGATTAAATAATCTTAAAACGCCCTTTAGTAGAAGCAGAATTAGTTGAGCTCGCAATAGAAAACATGAACATTGTTTTAAAAAGGAAATCTACGCCTTCTGAGTATAAAACTAAAGTGAAGCTCTTGGCCACTTGTCCGCGATAAGAAACAACCAAGAGGTCGTTAGTTCAATCAACGGTAGATACTGAGCTAGAGTCCATCAGAAATGAAGTCAGACTCTGTATGGTTTGCAGGTAAGCCTTACATAAAGTTAAACCTGTTCATCAAGTGACGCGAGCGGAGACTATTTCGGGAAACGAGAAACGGACGCAGAGAATGGTACCACTTTGCATCCGGATTGGCTGGGATTTGCATCTAGTATAGTAACATGTCCTCCTAAAGGACAAAAAGACTAATTAGTATGGGAAGAAATACCCATCGTTAATACAACCTCTGACAATTAAGTTCGGTGAATGACCTCATATTGCTAACGGTCTTAAGAGTGCGCTACCGTCGTATCCTGCCCCAGACAGGTCGAAACATGTTTAAACAAATTTGAGAGAATCAGCGCTGCGAATGTGTTTATAGTGTTTAAACAGGACATTGAAGAGTGAAGGTGTAGTGCGCGTGGTCGAAACCCAAAATGTATCAGCGAACGAAAGAGACTCATGAAATGCTGACAACAGTTTACAAAGAAAGTGGTATCACTTTGAAGTGTGGTTACGAGTGGTTTAAACGGTTCCGAGGAGGCCGGAACACCGTGGAAGACGCCCCCTGAAGTGGCCAGACATCCAACATAATGTTACGACCCAACTGAAGGCTATCCCTAAAAACGACTACGCCAGGATTTTCAGGACTTGTACAGCTGTTCCCAGAAGTGCATTACCAACGACGGGATTAATTTGAAGGATAGTAACTGCTGTTTCATGTAAGCCAGCAATCCACTCGCAATATGAGGTCATTCACCGAACTTAATTGTCAGAGGTTGTAGTAAAGGAGCGTGGATAAAAAAGAAAAATTAAACTTAACATTTCCTTACATGGGCGTAAAGAATATTATGCTACGAATTGAAGCA
The DNA here is from genome assembly GCA_023313115.1 of Rhysida immarginata. Lineage (NCBI taxonomy): Eukaryota > Metazoa > Arthropoda > Chilopoda > Scolopendromorpha > Scolopendridae > Rhysida > Rhysida immarginata. The sequence continues at coordinate 1,693,716 of JAHWFO010019727.1, read as the reverse complement.
ATTTCACTACTCTTTGTAGTGGACACGGGATCAGACGTTTCACTTATAAGCGCCGAATACGCGGATAAATTGGTGAAAAGTGATTACATAAAAGTTACCTAGAAAAGCATCTGAGTGGCAGTGGCGCTGAAAGGAAAATAACCCAAGGTATTGACGCGATGCTCACTCAGATAGAAAATATGTGCTGCGTGCCAAAGATGGTAACTCCATGGGTGTTAAATGACCTACCCAGCAGAGGAATCATGGGTCTCGCAGTTTAGTTAGTTAGAACATTAATGCTGTTGATTGCAGAGGTGAACAGAGTAATGATAATTTTTGCTCCATTTTAAAGAAAAATTATGACAAAAATGAGCACCCCGATTTTTTTTGAAGGAATATTGCATCGGAAAAGCAGGATTGCTAACAAGATTGTAGTCCCCAAGCACCTGCGATCGAATATAATCGAGTATTAGCATCGACTGGGACCATTAGTTTATCTGGGGGCCAAGAATATTATTGGCTTCGTATGCGAGAACAGACTTATCTAAGCATCAAGCATTGTATCCCATGTCAGAGTTGCAAGCCCGAAAAACGTAGAGTGGTGGTTCAAAAGATAAGACGTCACATTACCGGACCTATGTCCTTATGGGCCATCGATGTGATTAATCCTTTGCCGAAACATTTTCAGGTTGGGTCGAAGTCACGGCCAGAAAAAAAATTGACCAAACGCAAATTACAAATTTTCTTGTCTCCTGCATAGAAAAACTGGGAGCCCCAGTCTCACTGCTTAAGGACAATGATACCTATTTTCGTGGGGTTAAATTTAAAAAATGACTGATGGAAAAATCCATTTACGTCTTACACGCCATTCTATATCTTCCCAGAACTACAGTTGAGGGCACGAGAGATGACCATTTAGTAGGGGAAGGTGAGGTTGTAACCTTTCTAAAATAAGGGAAGGAAGGGTATTGGTCCTCTTCCCTACCTCCAAGTTGGAAAGTTAAAAAACTAATTTAGATCAGAAAGGTTAGACAGTAAAGCACAGTAAATAATACCAAAGGATTAATCCTGACTATAATCCCCCTACCTCAACCCTCTACCCCCAACCTGTTTTTTATAGACAAAAAGTGTTTTAAATCTGATTTTCAACTCGTTTTTATTTTATTTTTATACAAATTTTTTAATTACTATTCGTGTGGAATAAACTGTGATTTATTAAGTCTGAATTTTTAAGGTATTCCTAATGTGGAAAAAAAACATACACATGAAAACATGCATTCAACCAAATAGCAATTACAAAAGTTTATTAAAGTTAAAAATCAAATAAAAATGATGATAAGAAAATATAATTTATTTTATAAATTAAAATAATTAAAGGAACGGTGAAAATTCTCATGTGGATTAGTGTTTTCAGTGTTTCCTTTAATTAGTATACTGGTGTCCACAGTTTCTGGTTTTTATTGTTAAATTTATAAATAAAATTTTGCACAATTGCAAATGAAAAAATTAAGAGTCTACTTATAATTCCAAACAAAAAAACAATGAATTCAATAAGTTCTTCTTCCCCTACTTCGTCAAGTAAAGGTCTTAGAAAGGATTCATCATAGACTACTGATACATCAAAGCCACCTCGACTTTTTTTGCTTATATATAAATACAATATATAAATGCTAAGTCAAAATCAACAATATCTCTATACAACCAAATGTCATCTTATTGTCATTTTTATTTTTGTTTTTTTATCTTTAATTAACTTTTTGGTTATTTTTTATTAACTTTTGTAATTGCTATTTGGTTGCAATACAATTGGTTGAATGGATGTTTTCATGTGTATGAATTTTTTCCACATTCTGGATATCTAAAAAATATAGATTTATTAAACCATAGTTCATTCCATACGAATAATAATAAAATAAAAACGAGTTGAAAATCGGATTTAAATTGCTTTTAGCCTACAAAGAAAACAGATTGGGGGTAGGGGGATTATAGTCAGGGTTAATATTGTGGTATTATTTACTGTGCTTTACTGTGTAACCCTTCTGATCTAAATTAGTTTTTAACTTTACAACTTGGGGGTAGGGGAAGAGGAGCAATACCATTCCGTCCCTGATGTTCGAATGGTTACATCCTCACACCTCCCCTACGAAATGGTCATCTCTCATGCCCCCAACTGTAATCCTTGTGAAAGATATGTTCGGACGTTAAAAGAGAAATTGAGGATAAGTTTACTGGACGATAAGCAAAACAACTGGGAACGTCACCTTGCAAAATGTATAGTCACCATGCAAACGACCATGCATGAAGAAACTAATATTGCCCCGTCCGAATTAATCGAAGTGAAGGATTATTTTGGACCCATCCTGGATAATCGAGAAAAAAGTCAAAAGACCAGGGTACAACAAGCATTTGAAAATCGCTATGGAAAGATGCAAAGGAAGCAGTCGAAAAGATAACCATCCAAAGTCGCCAAGTTTGCCACACGAGACCTTGGGTGGGTTTGCAGTCAAATAATACCTATACAACGAAACAAGAATCGAAAATTAGAACCGATCTTCCAGGGACCATTTCGAGTAAAGTATAAAAGTGATGGCAATACTTATAAATTATCGCGATTGGATAAAAAAGATGAGAGCTTATGGACAGTAAGCATTTCTGATATGAAACACTATCTTTCAGATTTCCATGTTCCTTGAAAAAGCTATTTCTCTACTAAGACTTAATTTTTATTTGTCATTAGGGGGAGGTCTGCAATGCCCTTCCGAAAGTAACAATAAAGACTAGTTTTTTTGTAATTAAAAAATTTTTTTGTTCCTAAGCTTTAATTGAAGTGAAAAATTTATTTTTAAAATCCAATTTTCCTAATGAAGAGCAAATTTAATGTTTTAGCTGCGACGTTTGTTGTTAGATTGTTAGGTTTTCCAAGGTTTACTACTTTTGACATTGAAGACTGCAGTGGTAAAACCTTTTATTTATTCAAATTTTTATAAAAAGGGTAAGTTGTATTCATTTTTATACCTATTCAGTGCCAATGGATTTGAAGAAACAATGCTTAAGACTGTATTCATTGTTGTGTGTTATCTCGTTATTCATCTTCACGTGAAACGCGCCATGCTCCTCGTTCTTTCTCCGATGAGTGTTGTTTCGAATAGTTTATACTCAGACACACTTGCATTTCAGACTTCAACTTGACCACTTCTCTTCTGATCGCCTACTAGCCAGTCGCCATGCGGTAGTCGAAAAGTCTCAGTTTCCACAACCAGAAAAATTATTTGGTACTCCACAAGTAATTTCTTTTTAGCCATTTAACCCTAATGACTGTTTTCGCAATCGGTTTGATGACGTCTTCGAGGATGAAAACAATCCCTTGGTTGTGTGCGATATTGTTCACAAGCCTGCGCATTCCAATTCAAGTTAACTTCGATACTTTTCTTGAGCTTTCCGCATGAATTGACTACCCTCCAGCTTGATTTGTTATTGAACGAAAACTAATTTAACGCATTTTGAAAATCAATGATTAAAACAAGCTGAGTAACCCTTTTGGTTATTCTTTTACAATTTTTCGTTAATCATTTCCTTATTAAAGTTTGAGGATTAGTTTTGTACCATATTAGATCGAAAAATATACTGTTTCAAACTATTTCTACTTGTAGTCCATCGGTCGATTTAGGCTTGGAGTCCGATTCAGTCCTATGATTTGTTCTTAACCTGGTTCGTAGTGCAGCATGTATTTTGAAGGGTTCAACAAACGTTAGCATCTAAACCCATCAATTTGTCTTATTTGATGGGCTTCTTCTGTCATTCGCGTTTCTTTGCAATTCTAATTTGAAGCTTTATTTATGACCCCCTACTAATCATTGCGTATTTATATTAATTTTTTTGTGTCGCTGTTATCGTGTTTTCTTTTATTTTGTCCTAGGTGATGGATCAACACTTACCGATCCCTCATATCCGGTGATCACCGACCAAGAATGACCCGAGTTAGTGTAATGATGACGCCTTCGGCCGACAGCTCCATTGGATTCACTGATTCTGAGACAATTGGAAGAAAGCACTTCATTTCAAGCCTTCAGGTGACAGCCTGATTTGTTTCTTTTCTTTTCTTCTATTCCCTCTCGTATAGGCAAAACCCGTCTCCAACTGCAACAAACCGCCCATTTTTGAGACAACTGTGACCAGAAAAGTCAAAGAAAATTCGCAATGGCTGATGATTTATCAATATCAAGATATTCTATCGACACCATGTTTACAATGAAATGCTACTCGAGGATGATCGCGTGCAAGAGCTTGATATTGCTCATTTGTCTGTTTTTATTGTTGAGTCAGAATAATCATCCAGTTTCATCCACTGTCTCCGTAAGTCAAGAACCAGGAACCAATCGTTTCCCGGGAACTGAATTTCAGTGCTTTTTGTTAATCAAACTATCCAATTTCCAGTTTGTTAACTGAGTGGAATTTTTTATTAAACTTTTTTCTTCAGGTTTTTACGTTAAACCACTTATTAATTTTGATGAATTGTAATTTATTTAATCATTCCTAATTGAAAAACGATTTGTTTATGAGCTTTGTCTTAATTAATGAAATAAACATATATACAGGGTGCCTGGAAATAAATGGTAAATATTCATACACGTGAGAGAACATGTAGAAAGAAGCATTATTATTCCTATGAACATCATGTCACAAGCCAACCCCCACAGAGATATAGGGGGATTAAAGTACGTTGCGCTGCCTGATTGTTGGCTTCCCGCGAGCGACTAGGCAATGTGGTGCAGCCCACATGGGATCCTAGAGACCTCAGTACTCACGGGCTCTTAATAACTGCATCAATGATCCCATTTGTGAGGGTTCAGGTAGTAAGCTTTTTTGTGAAATGGTCCTGATTGTGTAAATGTATGCAAATCAATAGATGTGCCACTACCAGTGACATTTAAGGTATTAAAGGTTTGTGGAGTGACCTGACAGGGGCAGCCATTCGAGCATACATTGACATCTCCAACTTACCATATTTTTGCAAACTCGATTTTCTTGTTTTTACCATTAGTTCTAGCAACTTTTCCATTGACCTTTGAAAGTTCAGGTAGTGGGGGCGTAATAATACGTACATACTGTAGCATATATTTTTGGTTTTGTCTCCTCACTTGTGCTAGGGGGACTCGTTTCATTGCAAACGCACTGACGCCCACGTATGGCTTCTCCGTTCAGTCCCTACTTCCCTTGCATACTTCTTGCGGAATTCTTCCTTTCCATTATCAGGACCGTATGCTGGCCCTGAAAGAGGGTTCCCAACCCGAAGGTTTTGAGGCGTTAGATTAAAAAGCCCGTTAGATTGTCCGGGGCTGATCGTCCTCTCCAATGGTATGATGGTCTTAAGAGAATATACACCCTCTGGCCCGAACTCCTACCGATAGGATATGGAGAATGATGAAAAGCTCATGCATCACATTATTTCTGGGTTTATTTGACATCCTCTTTATTGGGATAGGATTGGTTGAATTTGTGGAAGAAACCATGGTCACGAAAGGATTACGGAGATATCCATCTTAATGAGATTTTGTTTTGGTAAATCTGTATGAAAATATACAGTTTACGAGTTGTTTTTACTTAAATACATATTTTGAGAAATTTCTAGGTTCGAGTGTCTATTGTTTAAAAACTGATTAGTATTTGTAAGAATTCCTAATTATTGTTTGACATCAGCAACAATGTAGCAGGCAATTAAATGGATATAGGATTTAAAACTCTCGTGAGAGAGCAGCGAAGCGTACTATGGGTCCAGTGAAAGTTTTTATTTTGTTGGGAAAATTGAGCTGGTAGTGGGAGAATGTCTGGAGGGGTGGTAGTTGAGCTGGTTAGCTGTTGAATGGATGTCCTCACCATCCAACACTTCAGACAGCAGATGCCGTGCCTCAGCTGTTGTGTCAAAATTAATTTTCTTCTGTGAGGTAGCGTCTATTATGTGTCCCTCCCCCTTGTGTCTCCGGGGGGAGGTCTTCACCCCACTCAAACTTTGAACTTTTTTCATCATCATCATGGAGAACATGGTGATGATTGCTGATGGCATATCCCCTGCTACTCCGTCTGGCTTCTCTGCTGCTTTTGTCCTGCAAAGGCTTTTCTCCACTGAATCGAGGATGCTTTGCAGGATTCGAAATGTTGCTGAGCGAATAGTTTGTGCTGGCCACGTAAAGCCCGGCTAGAGTACTCGTATGGGGACCATACCTTGCCCAAATCGGAGAAACGAATCTCGGATTTACACTTAGAGCTTATTCGAGCATCCGAGTGAAAGTCAGCTCGCAGTAATAGGACGGCTGAGATTTAGCTATTGTAGAGGAGCGGTCCTTAAGAGGCGCTTCTAGCTAAATGTAATTAAAGGTCACCAGGACTTTTGGAGGAGGGAAAAATTACAATGAATTGAGTCCCCCTTAAAATCTATCTTAAAGCTTAAGTTACTGAGTTAAACTACTGGGAAATAACGCCTAAGCAGTATTTTACTCTAGGACGGAAGAAACGTAAAATTGATGACGTCTCCTCAGGTAAACTGCACGCTGTATACCCACAGCAGTACCGTCCAAAAACGGCGACGCCTCCGCGTTTAAAGCTTGGCTTGAAGCCGTAAAAAACTGCAAAATAAATTAAAAGAAAATAGAATGAGTGCGCAGTTTAAGCGGGAAAACATTAACTAGCAAATTACGTCTAGCCAACCGAGAGCAGCGCTTAAACAGCCGGAGAGGAAAGATTTCCACGCCAGATTTTTAATTATATGCCCGTCTCAACTGCTTCGCGCTTGGCGTTTAAGCAACGCACTCAAACGGGTTGAATTAAACAACTGGAGAGAGAATAGTGAGGACTACAACCGAGTTTACAGTTTAAGGACAGAGATTTCACCCAACTTAAATAGGGCACGAGGGCGCCCAATCCATGATGCCAAAAGGCGTCATGCGTCCACAGCGTTATCCATAAGCTGGGTTCTGCCGGTATCAAAATTAGGTCCAGTGGCTGAAGTTGCTGCAATATGCAGGCTTCCAAAACGGCTATGACGACCAACGGCTTGGAAGAAGCTCGGAGTCACGACGATACGGGGGGGCGGTGAGTTCGATATCTGGTGGACGAACGAGACATTGCAATCCCTGATGGCTCCTCGCACGTCGTTTGTCTTGGCTCGCTCTCTTACTCGTCGAATCCCTCGGTCAGCTTAGCTTCTCGGTCAGAAACTGTTAAGTTAATAGGACAGGATAAAACGATTAACAATGAAGCACGCACAGGCAGAGACGTTTTATTTTGAGAGAGTCCTTCGCCAAACGTTTCAGAGTCGTCGGCGAAGCACGAGGGTCGTTCGAGACCTCTCCTTGCATTCCAAACACTCGACCATGGTCGCTGATCGACATTTTCACGGGAACAATCTCTCTGCGCCCTATTCGCTCGGTTGCAGAATCTCTCTCCTCAATTTGAATCAACCCGCTCCTTACCTGCGTGCTTGCGCACCTTTTTGTGCCACTTCCACCTATAGCGCTCCCGCTTAGGATTTCCTTGAGAGATCATGCTTAACTTTTGATTTTCCTGCGAACTCGCGCTTAGCCTCTGATTGCTGGCAATAGATGGCATAACTCCGATGCCAAGCTTGCTCTCCGATTGCGAAATGCGATCGGGAGCCTTGGATGGTCTCTTAGTCGCCTAACTTGGTGACAATTACGTATTAACACCTTTGTTGATAAATATTGTTGCACAAACTTTTCTTTGCATTGTTGGTCATGAGATATTTCTCATTAATATGCCCTGCCATGAATATCGATTTTTTATCGATAATTATTATATTTCTGAAATATGAGGTAAACAGTGACCTTCCTCATGATTTGAAGGTCAAGTATGCAAAATTTTATCAAGATCGGAATAAAACTGTAGATTTGTATAAAAAACAAACCCACAAACCTACAAACAAACCCACAAAAAAACACCCTTCTTTATATATATAGAAGAAGATGGCCAACAAAGGACAAGCGCATGCCAAACTGGACACACTGCTCATTATATCTAAGCATAGCTTCACAGTCTTTATCTTCTAAATCTGCTCTACTGCAATCAGCTCCCCATTGTTTGCTCCTATATTAAATTGATAATAAATTGTTAAAACTTATGAAATCACTATTTATATTTATGAGGTACCCGGCGTTGCCAGGGATAATTACACTTGTAGGTAAACAGAACCATCTCAAAAATTAAATTATAACTCCCAATTGGTTAAATAATAACTCAAACAATACAACACAGAACAAAAGGACTATCCATTCTACGAAATATACGTAAAACAGGAATTCTAGGTGATATACCGGGACTTTACCTAAACCCTTCTTGACTTGCCTCACCACTCCGGAGCATCAACAGATACTTTAGACTCAAGTTTTTCTTTCCCTTGACGTAGAAGCTCTTATACCCTCTTGCTCTGTTCGACACTCCGGTTGTTCAGATGTTTTAAATGCCCGTATAACTTTTTCTGTTTCAATTGCAGAGTTTCTCTGATCAATACTCGTTCTTTCTCTTTCCTTTCAGGACATATAAATTTTTGTCAGTCGTGTGGATGTTTAATAGGGAGTTCAAGTTAGGCACGCGTGACTGCTTTGCCTCATCAATGGATGCTGCGTTATTAATGTTCTGTCACTGCATCATCATTTTATGTTGATTATTAATAATTCTTCGAAACGAACGTTCAAGTATCACATTATCAGTATCTCAGTAACCAAAATATACACATTCCCACATAATATAGTCAAAATGTATTTTCAGGAAATGTATGGATGTTATATGGTACCAAATAAGCTAGGGTAAAACCCCAGCATGTCTCGGACTTTTTTTTTTTGATTAAATTTTGCAATATCTTAAAAATAAACACATGAAAACGCTTAGAATTTATACAATAAAAATTCTTAATGAAAGTTCGAAAACAATTTTTTTAAAGGCTCAAATGGGATGGACCTCTCCAAGGATGCCTCTGCTAGTGTAAATAATTTTTACTCCAGTAATCTTACTTTAGATGTACACTTGCTGTTGTTGCAATTCCACTCTTCTCTCGATGTTTTGAATCAAAACTTGGCCATTCATCACTTTGTGTAGTCTAGCAGTCGCTGATTCTTCTATTTACTTGCTTACCATTTGCTCAATACAGCACAAAGCTAAAGGAGTGCTTCCTCTGTCATCTTTCCATTCTTTCTCCATAGTCTGCTAACTCTCCATTATCTCCAATTACTAATCATTTTTAAAGATTTTCAAGAAATTGTTAAGCACTAAGAACTCTCTTTTCTATGAAAAGCCTGAATAATAGGAATTCTGTGCATTGAAAGAATTGAACTTTATCTATATTGCATAAACATTTCCTTGCATTGTTCACCATGAGACGTATATTGTTGATTCCTGCAAAGTGTTTGTGCAATGCGTGTTGATACCATCTATCTATATATATAAAGAAGGATGTTTGTTTGTTTGTGGGTTTGTGGGTTTGTTTGTGGGTTTGTTTGTTTGTTTTTTATACAAATCTACAGTTTTATTCCGATCTTGATAAAATTTCGCATACATGACCTTCAAAGCATGAGAAAGGTCACTGTCTACCTCAGATTTCGAAAAAATAATATTTATTGATAAAAAATCGATATTCATTGTTATCGCAGGGCATATTATTGAGAAATATCTCATGACCAACAATGCAAGGCAAAGTTGGTGCACGAATAAGTATCAACAATGGTAACAACACCCAAGTCACAAACACTCTGCACGGACCAACAATATATATCTCATGACCAACAATGCAAATAAAAGTTTGTGCAACAATAGGTATCAACAATGGTGTCAACACGCAAGCACCAACACTATTCAATGATCAACAATATATGTCTCATGACCAACAATGCAAGGCAAAGTTGGTGCAATATAGAATTCAATGCATAGAATTCCTGTTATTCAGGCTTTTCTTAGAAAAAAGAATTCTTAGTACTTAACAAATTCTTGAAAATCTTTAAAAATGATCAGTATCTGGCGATAATGATTTAGCAGACTATTGAGAAAGAGTAAAAGACGATAGAGGAAGCACTCCTTTAGCATTGTGCTGTATTGAGCAAATGGTAAGCAAGTAAATAGAAGAATCGATGACCGCTAGTCTACACAAAGTGATGAATGGCCAATTTTTGCTTCAAGACATCGAAAGAAGAAAGGAAATTGCAACTACATCAAGTGCACATCTAAAGTAAGATTACGTGAGTAAAAAATTATTCAGACTAGAAGGCATCCTTCCATTGTGAGCCTTTAAAAAATTTTTTTACGGTAAATCAAGTCCCGGTATATCACCTAGAATGGATTTTTTCAGTGAAGAGGTAAATTTCTGTCTTTCGGATTTTTTTTAGAATGTATAGTCCCTTCGCTCTATATTATTTAACCAATTTGGAGGTTTAATTTAGCTTTTTGAGGTTGTTCTGTTTACCTACAAGAGTAATTATCCGGGCAACTAGTTCTCTGCTATTTGTTGATAAGTATTGTTGCACAAACTTTGCCTTGCATTGTTGGTCATGAGATATTTCTCATTAATATGCCCTGCAATAATTATGAATATCAATTTTTTATCGACAATTAATATTTTTTCGAAATCTGAGATAGTCAGTAACCTTCCTCGTGGTTTGAAGGTCAAGTATGCAAAATTTCATCAAGATCAGATTAAAACCGTAGATTTGTATAACAAACAAACAAACAAACAAACAAACCCACAAACAAATAAACCCTTTATATATATATAAGGACTAGCAAAGATACCCGGTGTTGCCCGGGATAATTGAGGCGTTGAGCGCAAAAGTGGCCCAATCCGAAAAAAATATGTTCTGAGAAAATCGCAAAACAAAAATACGACATTTTGATGATAAATATTTCAAAGGCATATTGTAGTAGATAAAAAAAACCTTTTTATACTTACATATTTACACTGTAAAAAGCAATCTATCAGCAAGTTATTTCCACATGTTACTCTTTTTCAACATTATTGCTGGTTGGGCCACTATTGCGCTCAACGCCTCAATTATAGTTATAGATCAGTAGAATATCTCAAGAAGGATGTTGATTTGCTTCAGTCAAACACATGCAATTGTTTCGGGCATATATAAAAGACTTATCGTTTCTGAAACCTGGATTCGTCAGCCGAGGTTCGAATGCGCTCTCCAGACAATTTTATTTATATCCTAGCTTTTAATCCAAAGCTGGACGTACACTATGTTTTTTGTTTGTATGTCCGGGGCGTAAACAAACAAATTATCTGGGGTCCCGACTCTTGAGCAAGCTACATATACGTAATTGCCCGTGTGAAAAACATGGCCTTTCCAAGTTAATGCCCGCCACAAAAAAGCGATTGCCCCTGGGTCTTGTAGATACTCATAGCGAATGATAGCTGTATGGAAAACTGCAATCGCTTGTAATGGAAGGGTATATTTGTATCAATGGTTATTAATGGAATGCTAGGAATGAATACGTCTTCACTTGCAGCATTCCCCGTGATGTTCGTAGCCTCTATTATGTTCGGCAATAGATTCTTCACCATTGTTCTTGGTGGGTCGAGGTTACGTAATAACATGGGGATCCTTTTTTTAAAGTGGGCTTATGTGAGATGAAAAGATGGCAGAGTTGCCGGGGAGCATTTCCT
>JAHWFO010019727.1:1647314-1667072 GCA_023313115.1 Rhysida immarginata | reverse complement strand
TCAATATTCATAACACCCCCCCCCAACCTGTTTCCCTGGAGCCGTTATTTGGACCAAAAGACGAGACACCAATTATGAAACACCCTGTATATATAAAGAAGAATGTTTGTGTGTTTGTGGGTTTGTTTGTGGGTTTGTTTGTGGATTTGTTTTTTATACAAATATAAAGTGTTTTTCCGATCTTGATGAAATTTTGCATACTTGACCTTTAATTTATGAGGAAGGTCACTGTCTACCTCAGATTTAGGAATAATTATAATTTTCGATAAAAAGTCGATATTCATGGTTATGGCAGGGCATATTAATGAGAAATAATTCATGACCAACAATGTAAGGCAAAGTTTGTGCAACAATAGGTATCAACAATGGTGTCAACACGCAATGCACCAACACTAGGGAGGAATCAACAATATATATCTCATGACCAACAATGAAAGGCAAAATATATGCAATTCCTGTTATTCAGGCTTTTCTTAGAAAAGAAAGTTCTTAGTACTTAACAAGTTTTTGAAAATCTTTAAAAATGATTAGTAACTGGAGAATATGGAAAGTTAGCAGACTATTGAGAAAGAGTGCAAAGACGACAGAGGTAGCACTCCTTTAGCTCCGTGCTATATTGAACAAATGGTAAGCAGGTCAATAGAAGAATCGGCGATCGCTAGACTACAAAGAGAGATGAATGGCCAAGTTTTGATTCAAGATATCGAGAGAAGAAAAGGAATTGCAATAACAGCAAGTGTACATGTAAAGTAAGATTACGTGAGTAACAAATTATTTACACTAGCAGTGGCATCCAAGGAGAGGTCCATCCATTGTGAGCCTTTAAATTTTTTTTTTCAAATTTTTATTAATAATTTTTACTGTATTAATTTTAGGCATTTTCATGTGTTTATTTTTAAGATATTTCAAAAATTATTCCAAAAAAAATCCGAGCCACCTAGCTTATTTGGTAGCACAGCAGATCCAAACATTTCATAAAAATATATTTCGACTATATTTTGTGGGAAAGTGTATATTTTGGGAACTGAAATGCTGATAATGCTATGAGAGAACGTTCGTTTCCAAGAGTTTTTGATGATGAGCACAAGGTGATGATGCAGTGACAGAACATTAATAGGGCAGCGTCTATTGATTAGGCATAGGAGTCACGCGTGTCTCTCTTGAGCTCCCTATCAAACGTACAGACGACTGGCAAAAATTAATGTCTGGAAATTTTTGGATTATTAGAAATTTGGTTTTGTTTGGATTATTAGAAATTTTGGCGTCGACTACTATGGTCATTTTGCGCCTTTTACATTAGTTATATCTGTACGCAGCCCGGGAAAAACACGGCGGGATTCGAACTCACGACCAGGTGGACTCGAAAACTAGAAAGCCCTAGCCCTCTCGGCCACCTGGTCGGCGAAAGGAAAGAGAAACAACGAGTATTGGTCAGAGAAACTCTGCAACTAAAGCAGAAAAAGCTATAAGGGCGTTTGAAACATCTGAACAACGCTTTGGTTTGGTTTGGTTTGGTTTGTTTGGTATTAACATCCTTTTCAACTGCTATGGTCATTTCAGGACGGCATTTTAGGGGCCGCAAATTTTGCCTCGCAAGGGTTCTTTAACGTGCAGCCGGCAAACGATTACACGGGACCAACGCCTTTACTTCCCTTCCGAAAGAAGTGCGTGATCTCAGGATTTCCCCCTGAAAAATCCTCGTCGTCCTCGGCCGGGATCGAACAAGCGTACTGGGGCATCAGAGGCGACCACGCAACCGCTGAGCCACCGAGGCCGATTCTGAACAACGGCAGTTTCGAATAGAGCAACAGGGTATAAGAGCTTCTACGTCAAGGGCAAGAAAAACTCGAGTCTAAGGTATCTGGTGATGCACCGCAGTATTGAGGCAAGTCAAGTAAAGTTTAGATGGTCCGGTATATTACCAGGACTTCCTGTTTTTCGTATTTTTCGTAGAATGGATAGTCCCTTTGCTCTGTGTTGTATTGATTGAGTTATTATTTAACCAATTTGGAGTTATAATTTAATTTTTTGAAATCTATGTCTTTACTTACAAGTGTAATTAATCTGGGCAACGCCGGATACATCTGCTAGTCTATCTATATAAAGAAGGATGTTTGTGGGTTTGTTTGTGGGTTTATTTGTGGGTTTGTTTTTTATACAACTCTACGGTTTTATTCCGATCTTAATGAAATTTTGCATACTTGACCTTTAAACCATGAGGAAGGTCACTGTCTTCCTGAGATTTCGGAAAAATAATAATTTTCGATAAAAAATCGATCTTCAGGGTTATGGCCGGGCATATTAATGCGAAATATCTCATGACCAACAATGCAAGGAAAAGTTTTTGCAAAAATAGGTATCACCAGTGGTAACAACACGCAATTCACAAACACACGCAATGCATAGAATTCCTGTTATTCAGTCTTTTCTTAGAAAAGAGAGTTCTTAGTACTTAACAATTTCTTGAAAATTTTTAAAAATGATCAGTAACTGAAGATAATGCTGTGTTGGCAGACTATTGAGAAAGAGTGGAAAGATGACAGAAGAAGCACTTTATTAGCTCCGTGCTGTATTGACCAAATAAGCATGTCAATAGAAGAATCAGCATTGCTAGACTAAACAAAGAAGAAAGGGAATTGCAAGAACATCAAGTGCATAAAGGAAGATTACGTGAGTAAAAAATTATTTAGACAAGCAGTGGCATCCTTGGAGAGGTCCATCCATTGTGAGCCTTTAAAAAAAATTTTTTTCACATTATCATTAAGAATTTTTGCTGTATTAATTCTAAGCGTTTTCATGTGTTTATTTTTACGTCATTTAAAACTTCATACCAAAAAAATAGTCCGAGCCACGCAGGGGTTATCACCTAGCTTATTTGGTAGCACAGCGAATCCAAACATTTCCTAAAAATACATTTTGGCTATATTCCGTTGGAAAGTGTATATTTTGGGAACTGAGATGTTGATAATGTGATGACTGAACGTTCGTTTCCAAGAATTATTGATAATGAGCATAAAGTGAAGATGCAGTGACAGAACATTAATAAGGCAGCGTCTATTGATTAGGAATTGGAGTCACGCGTGTCTCCCTTCAGCTCCCTATCAAATGTCCAGATGACTGGCAAAAATTTATGTGTCTGGAAAGGAAAGAGAAAGAAGGCGTATTGTTCAGAGAAACTCTGCAACTAAAACAGAAAAAGTTATACGGGCGTTTGAAACATCTGAACAACGGGAGTTCCGAATAGAGCAACAGGGTATAAGAGCTTCTAGGTCAAGGGCAAGAAAACGTCTTGGGTCTAAACTATCTGTTGATGCTCTGCAGTGGTGAGGCAAGTTAAGAAGAGTTTAGATAAAGTCCAGGTATGTATTGTTGAATGTGCTCATTGCGCGCTTAAAAAAGAAACAATCTTAAGTAATTTGCCATTTTATAGAATATTTAAACAATGTAATACTATTTCCATCCTAAATGACATCAACGCTGTGAATTATAAACTCTATAAAACGATTGGAATTTGGAATTATGGAGTCGTCCAGGTCGGACGTGTTTACCAAGTGCTCTCCATAGTTGTATTGAATGGGCAAACCATGCCCATTTATAATGACTAACGCTTCTTTCTCATTTCAATGACCTGAACTAAGTAGTCCGTGAATTTATGTCTAAAAATCTGTTTTTTGATCCATTTACGGTTTTTTATTTCTGGATTAATTTCACCCGATGCTCAATGGACGTTTTCATTTTCACTGAAGGAACTGGCATTTGTAGCAAGGTATTTATTTAGTTCTTTCTAATTTGTTGCTGCTAATCTACTCCATTGGACTTGTCATTTTGTAAATATCTGCCTGTTAATCCGTGGATTCATAATTATGCCGCCGAAATTAAATGCGCCTTCGAAGCAACACTCCTCTACCTATTCAACTAGAAATGGAACGCCCTCTAAATCTACGGACGTCGATTCCTCTCTTTCTAATATGGAGGCTTCTATATTAGCGATTTTCGAACGACCTAAATTTTGGGAGTTGTTCGCCGATCGATTTGTTGATAAGCTATCTGAACTATTTGACAAAATACTTACAGAGGTCAGCAACAACTTAAAAGAGGCAACGAAGCGCCTGAACACGTTGGCCCAACAGCTGGAGCAGTCTAACCATAGAGATAGATATATACCAGAGGTGGAAACTCAATGCTAAATCAAGGAACTTGGGATCAAGTGCTCGCCAGGGCGGCGCTTCGATTCGCATGAAGAATAAGCAGACGACGTTGTTGCTTAATATGGCATTTCCAACGTTCGGTGTCCTTAAATAGAGCTCGCGTTTCATATTAAATTTTAATTTTCACACTATTCTTCTTTTACTCCTGTAGATGCTCTTTCAATAATAATAATAATAATAATAATAATAATAATAATAATAATAATAATAAATTTTAAAATGAAAAACAAAAAATATGCCCTGCTACACATTTGTCTTTTTTTAATTTTATGAAATCTTATTTTAACTTTTTATTTCACTTTTTAAACCAAAAAGGAATACTTTTTTTTAAAGTAAAAACAAGAATGGGTGAAGGGGGGTAAAAATGTAAAAAAGTTTTTTAAATACTTTATTTTATCTTTAGTAATTTTAGGAGGACACACGAATAATAAGTTAACGTAGAAAATTAACTGCTATAGATTATATAAAAAAACAACTTAATTATTTGAAATTTTTGAAATTTGAAATTTATTTTCCAATAAACAAAGGGCCTGGATATGTATACAAAAAAAATTTGTGAATTCATTATTTTTTTATTAAGATAATTTCAAAACTCTTTTGGCAAACTTTAATTTTTTGTTTGCATATTGTTTGGTTAACATTTTTAAATACTGTTCTATTGTCATTTTTACATATTTAATTAAGATAGTTGCAAGTACAATTCAGCATGTGAATGAGAACAATATAGTGATTTCCAAGAAATAATTGGATGGATTTCTTGCAAAAGTTTTTCTGCTTTCAACTGTCAACCGAGAAGTAAAACACCCTTTAAAACCATATGATTTATGGAGTTGTTTTAATAGTCAAAGTGTTGGTGAATTGATTTTTTTGTGTGTGTGAACAGCCGGTTCCATAGAGGAATTTATACAGAAATGATGGAATTCCTTGTCACTCAATTATTGAGAAGATCTGTTCATATGAAGATGTTAATTTCAAACAAGATAGTGTACCAGCTTATACATCCAAAAAAATCAGAAAAGAGAAATAAGTGTCCTGAAATGGCCAGGAAATTTGCCTGCCATGAATCTAATCGAAAATCTATGGGCAATAGAATAAATAGAATACAGAAACCTTTAACAAAGGACAAAGAAAGATCTCACTAAATGCATCCAAAGTGTTAGAAATATATTACACAGGAACTTTGCCCTGACCTTATAATATCATCGCCCAAAAGAATTGGGACTGTTATTACGGCAAAAGGTGATTCTACAAAGTAGTAAAATCAATTATGTATATATAAAAAATATAAGATATTTCCGATAATTATATTTCCGATATAATTTCAGTACGTGAAATTAATTTTATTTTCGCTGACGCATTTTGTAACAAAAATGTCTTCAAAGCAGTGATTAAATTTATTTGTTATTTTACTTATTTTTGTTATTAATTTGTACATTTGATTATTTTACTTTATTTATTCATTTAGCCAAAGTTTATTTAATTAATTAATTAATTATTAACTTTATTTTCTTTTGTTTTATTTATTGTATATATTTATCATTTAATTAATCTATTCTTATTTTATTTTACATTTTAATTAAATTTTAGCTATTTTTTATATATTTAATTTATTTTTATCAAATTTCATTATAAATATTTTGAGTTTACTCATTTATATTTATAACTTTGTCATTAAAACGCCAAAATGCAGAAAACATTAGCAAGCAGTCTTCATAGCGCCGCCATCTTAGTTTGACAGAAAAAGCTATGAGTTTCACCCCCCTGAGTCTAACGCAAGTTGTGCGGAACTTCGTGACAACTTAAACAATCGTGATAAAGAATTCCACAGTGATATGTGCCCAAGACTGGATCAGCTGTCCGAAGATTTCGATAATTTCGAACAACATTCAAGGCGCACTAACTTAAGAATTTTTGGTCTATCTGAGAGCCCAGCTGAAGTGCTTATCGATACATTGCCATCATTCTTTTCTGACAATATGGATGTCACGATTAATAAATCTGATATTGTGGCTGCCCATCGTCTAGGACCTCGGGCGGCTGGTGCGTTGACTCCGAGACCGCTAATTGTACGTTTATAAACATACATTCTCCGTGATCTTGTGATAAAGAATCGTCATAAACTGAAAACTCGTTCCCCTCGCACCGCAGTTATGGAAGACCTTACGGCTGCCCGATACATGCTCCTCCGTGAAGCTAAGTCCCGTTTCGGTCCATCTAAAGCATGGAGCTTTAGTGGTTCCATATTTGTTAAAGATGTCAACGGCAAGATCAAACGTATTAAGAAAATCACAGATTTAGACTAGTTATGTACTATCATCTTAGTCATTGTTTATTTCTTACGTTGTAGTTCAGTAGTCAACCACTTACATGGGACGATTTTTACTTTTTCTTTATATATTTTTTCTTGTCCTTTTTTAGGAGCGTTTTAATCTATTTATTTTTTACTAATCGTTTAAGGTGTTTGGTTTGCCTATTTAGTTACTTTAGTTCAGTTTTTTTGTTTGTTTGTTACTAATCATATAGAGCTTGTTAAGCTTGATTTTTTTTTTCTTTTTTTCTTTTTTAGTTGTCTTGCTTGTTTATTTTTGTTTATTTTTTATGTTTTTTATTTTTTTCGCTTATTGCACTTGTTAATACTTGATAGTGTTCGCTTAATCATAAGTTTACCTTCTAGTTATTTATTTAAGTTCACTCTGATTATGTTCATTAATCCAATTTCAGTTGACGCGGTTAATGCTGATATATCGGATTTACCTCCAAATACTTTCCATTCAATTCTCTCTTTCTTTGTTTTGAACGTTAGAAGCTTACCCTCCAATGCCGATAGTATAAAATTAAACCTTGAACTGCTAAAAGCCACCCCCAACATCTTGATATTTGTTGAAACCTGGCTTCGTGATCCAGTGGAGTCGCCAGTCTTTGATGGCTTTAAACCCATTTCAATCACCCGAACTGGTCGTAGAGGGGGTGGTATTAGTATCTATGTAGCCTCAAAATTGTGGTTTACTGTGCCTGACCAAAGTTCAATTATTACCCCTGACTTCGAAATCTTAACTATCTTGATTAAAGGTAGATGGTTGGTCATGGCGGTGTACCGTCCCCCTTCAGGTTCTTTGAGGAATCTCGGCACTTATTTGGCGGAGTATTTACTCCGCTATTCCCAGCTAGGTTATCAGATAATATTGGCTGGAGATTTTAATATCGACTTCAGCGCCCCGCCGCAAAATGTTCATTACATTCTCGACCCTATTACTTGTTCGGGCTTAATACCATCTTTGAATTCCTTTACCCATTATTCCTCCTTCCATTGCAAGTATACGGCTATTGATACTTGTTTCACCTCAACGAAATCTTTATATTGCAACGCCTTAGATATACACATATCTGACCACTTCCCGTTTCTTCTAGTTCTTAATATGAATTTTCCACTCGCATCTCGATCGATCAATGCTATTACTAAAAAGCGTGTGATCTCACACCATCGGTGAGCAGTTTTTGAGTCCTTTTTCCAGCTTCGGACTGGACTAATTTGCTATCTAACATCACTGATGTGAACGAGTTGTTTAACGTTTTTATACATCAAGTTCATCTTGGCTTTGATCGGTACCTTCCATACAAATATGTTTCCGACGTCAGTGTGTATCAGGATCAGCCTAAGAAACCTTGGATTACCCAATATCTTTTGCGTGACATTAAACTTAAAAATGAACTCTACTTAAAATCCCGCCGTTCTCCCACTTGTACTAACATTCAGCGTTTTAAGACCTTCTCTAACAAATTACGCACCAAAATTACTGCGGCTAAACGTCTATATTATGATAACTTGTTTACCAAAATTCAATCTAACGGGGATAGATGGAACTTCCTGAGGGAGTTGAATGTCGGTAATGACTCAGCTCGTCTTCCCTTCAATACCCCTGACGATCTTGACAGTAAAGCATTGACCCATTTCCTTCATTCACTTTTACCACCCTCACCAGACACCTCTAATGATACAGTTATTGATACTGATTCAGTCCAATTTTTAAATAACATGTCCAGTTTTTTTGTGACTCCCACCACGTTTGATGAGGTAGTATCGACTTCAAAAAAACTTAAATCTACTATGTCGCTTGATCCTCTGGGCCTTCCACCTAAAATCTTATGTCAGTTCATCCCCTTATTTGCTCATCCATTAGCTTTACTTTTTAACTGTTCATTATTAACTGGCGTTTTTCCCGCCGTGCTGAAGCGAGCCAGGGTAACTCCTATATTTAAGAAGGGAGACTCCCGTTCCTACTCGAACTATCGCCCCGTCACATCATTGCCTTGCTTTGGGAAAGTATTTGAAAGATTATTTTACAATCGACTATCTGCGTATATATTTTCTAATGGACTTATTACTTCATGTCAACATGGATTTATACCCCACCGAAATACGTCCACGGCCTGTTATGAATTGTTGGAGTATGTCTCTGGTAACATGGCCTCTAATAGCCATGTAGTTGCAGTTTTCGTAGATTTTTCTAAAGCCTTCGATTTAGTACCCGTAGATAGACTAATGGATAAACTCTCGTGTCAATGTGGGATACGAGGTCTTCCCCTACAATGGCTGGCATCTTTTTTGACTGAACGGGTTTACTCTTTAAATTTATTTGGTCTATCTTCTTCAATTACACGTAGTATAGGGGTGCCTCAGGGCTCGATTCTTTCGCCACTATTATTTTCTATATTCGTCAACGACATAGTGTCTTATATACAACCTAGTAGCAACCTAAAGCTTATACTATATGCTGACGATGTCACTCTTATCGGAGCAAAATTTGACATGCACGAATTGATTTCGCTTCTAAACTCTGCTCTATCTAATTTACATGTTTGGTCCAATGCTAATCATCTTATAGTTAACATAGAGAAAACCAAGGCAATGATTTTTCACCAACGCAATAGAATAGGCATTCCTCACGTTCTCCCTTTATATTTTAATAATCACAGGCTTACTGCTGTTTCCGTTTTTACTTACTTAGGTATAACGCTTTCTCATGATCTTTCTTGGCACCGTCACGTTGATCAGATGATTACTAAATTGAACAGAAGGCTAGGTACCATCTCTCGTCTTCGTTTTTTGCCTAAGAAAATTATTCTCCAGATGTACTTTGCGTGGATTCATTCTTACCTTTGTTATAGTATTCTGTTCTGGGGCTATTCTACCTCTTGTATCTTGCACCGTATTTTTAAACTTCAAAAATGGTTTCTCCGGATCTATTATGGTTTACCTAAAAATCACTCAGTCACCCGTAAATTCTCCGAGTTGAATATTCCTTCTATATTTCAATTGTACTTCTCGCAGGTTTGTTTGTTTGTTTTCAAGTGCATTAACTCTTTGTTGGTGGTTTCCCCGACATTTGATCTGTCTAGCAATACTATTAAACACAACTATTTTACTAGAGCTAATGGCTCTGTTATACCACCGTTGGTCACACGTAATTATCAGCGACGTTGTTTGTCCTATATCGGGATTAAATGCTGGTCTGCCTTACCGGCATATTTACAATCCGAAATAGATTTTCGTTCTTTTAATAGAGGTCTACAGCATTATGTCCGTCTCCTGTCACTGGAATATCAAGTTTAATTACATCATTCTCGTATTTGTTATATTTTTACTCTTGTTTATTGTAATCATCGTAACCCTATTTGATTGTTCTATAATTTGTTTTTATTGTTTGCTGTCTTTGTATAGTTATTTTTTTTGTGTTATTTAAAAGTGTTACTTATTTCGGGTATCCCTCAATGACCTAATTTTCGGCCACGACCGTACTGGCCATTGAGGGTTTGTTTAAGTTATTTATGTATGTAAATAAATAAATATAAATATATAAATATAATTATCTCACGTATTCTATAGTTAATAAAATGTTTGTCTTTTTTATCTTCATTATTTTATGTGTTATATTATTTTTATATTATTAATTTTTAATTTTTTGTACCTGTACGCTATTACTGGGCTCTTAGGCTACTACTTGCAACCTTATATAAATAAAAAAACCTAAAGCTATTTGCCGTCACATAAATTATTTGTAACATATTTCCAAAATTTTTTAATTGTTTTCAAAAACTTTAAAACAAGTTCCTTTGGTAATCTAAAAATTTTATAAATATTCTTATACAGGGTGTCTAAAAAGTCTGGCAACATGGCAGATATCTCGTAAACTAAGCATTGTACGAAAAAATGTCCAAAATCAAAAGTGAATTAATATTATTTTTTTATTTTATTTTCTATTTTTTGTAATCCAATACGTCCATCCAGGGCCTGTATGGCCGGAGGCCGACGAGTTGGCTCCCTGGATGGACATGGATTAACGACTGCTGTATGATGGTCGCAGCAGCCGAGGGGGTGAAGATCGTGTCTCACTGAAGATCGCCCATCCACTGACTAGCAGTGCCTAATGTTGCTTAATTTCCTTGAAGTTGTGTGTTCAGTGAAAGCCCACCAGCCGCGGCCTCCCCCAATTCACTGGGGAAATTCATTGGCCAAAAAATTACACCCCCCCCCCCTTGTGAGGGGGGCTGGCGGGAGGAGGGTAACTTTGAAATCTTAAATAAGAACCCTATTTTCAATGGTATATTCAGATTGTACACGATATTCGAGAAATGTTTTATTCTTGGTGGTTTTTCAATTGATCCTACCGTTTAGAAGATAGAGGCTCTGGAAGTGTGAAACTTTTAAAGTTTTGATCCCAATTTTATCGATGAAGACAAAAGGATAGAGAGAATCTTGCGGACATTCCTATTCTACTTTTTGATGGTCGTTAAGAATTTTTTTAGTGCACAAACGAAGTCTTGGTGGCAGCAGTCCTATGAAGGAAGAATCTACAAGTGTGTTTTGAAAAATATTAGCAAATACGAAATTGCCACTTATATTATTTCGTTTCCGTAGTGCGACGTTAAATTTTCTTGTGCGACTGAGTACCTGTATTCGATGTTTACAACTTTCCTGTAATAAACAAAGCGTTTTAGAAACAATCAAGGAAAGTCCGCTGTTAATATCCGAACACTGGACGAAATCTAGTGCTTGAGATAGATTGTAAAAATCGTTCCAATAATGAATGGCATAATAGAGCTTTAAATCATCTACATTCAACGGGAAATTCACATTGATGCTTTTAATGTAATCTATAATACTGACGATAAACAAATTAAATAAAACAGATCAAATTATTATTATATGATAAATTATTATTATATGATAATTTATTATTAGATGTTAAATCATTATTTTCTAGGTAATCTAGGCTGTGTGCAGGAAACCTACTCTTCATTTTTACGAAACGAAAATTTATTTCCATTACAGCCTTCGGCCCTGTTCAAAGTGGAATCTTCCAGTCAATTCGAAATTTTATTTTCACATTTTTGAATACACATTTGTCAAAATTTTCTTTAAGCTACTGCAGTTGGTTATTTCTGTTTATTTAATGGGGTTACTTGTGTTGCCGAAATGTACTGTACGTTCAAGTTTTTACTTCGACAGATTTTGAGTTCGGTGTCCATTTTGAATTTGCAGATAAACGCCCACTCGTTTCTCCAAAGAACGTAAATGGAAAGAAATGACAGTAAAGCAAAAAACGGGCTCGCCTATGGCATCATTTTTACATCATGAAAAAAGAGGCGATCGCACACAATACTGTCTGCTTCCCACGAAAATTCCTATTCTACTTTTTGATGGACTTTAAGAATCCGAAGTTAGAATTTCAAAATTTCAAAATTTGTTTAGTGCACAAGCAAAGTCTTGGTGGCAGCAGTCCTATGAAGGAAGAATCTGAGTGTGTATTGAAAAATATTGGATTTTTGAAATTCTGACATCGGATTCTTAAAGACCATCAAAGAGTAAAATAGGAATGTCTGTAAGACTCACTCTCTATCTCTTTGTCTGCATCGATAAAATTGGGTCAAAAACGTTAAGAGTTCCACATTTTCAGGGCCTCTATCTCCTAAACGGTTGGATCAACTGAAAAACACCTAGAATAAAACATTTCTTGAAAATTGTGTGTAATCTGAATATACCATTAAAACAGGGATTCCTATTTAAGATTTCAAAGTTACCGCCGCCCTAGCCCCACTCCTAAGGGGGGACTTAATTTTCTGGCTAATGAATTTCCCCCGTGAAATACTTCACTTTTGATTTTGGACAGATTTTCGTACAATGCTTACTTTTCCGAGATATTTGCCATGTTACCAGACTTTTTGGACACCCTGTATATTGTAACGGTCCCCTTTCCGTTACGGGCTTTTTTCGACGGTTTACCGCCCGTTATCCTCGAGTTTTGAACAATATTGACGACAATATCGTTCTGGACTGTAACTTTCCTCTGATCTTCCCTTTAATTGTTGTTCCTCGGAACAATTGAGTTTCTTTTACAGATTTTAATCGCCTTCGTTGGCAGGATAAACCAATGATGCAACACCTAGAAAGAGCGCCAAACTACTGAAACGTCATTCATTGTGTCGACCAAATTTAGGGCTTATTATAGGTAGAAATACGGTTAACAATGGTCGAAATATGATGATGTAACAATGAACGACATTTCAGTTGTTTGGCTTTCTTTCTAGGAGGTGTTGGGGCCAACGATATATCGGGCCCCAGCGCGGAAAAGTCACCTGACCATCTTAGTCCGGCCAACAATCCAACCTTCATTATTTCCAACAAACGAAAGAAATACTGATTATTAAAATCCAAGATGGAAGCAAAGAAGATTACATTGTTACTCGGATTAGCATGGTCAGGTGACTTTTCCGCGCTGGGGCCCGTTATATCGTCGAGGAGGTGTTGAATGATGTCAAACAACAATAAAGACTGGATCGAGCCATCTATGAGCGCTATAACACAGGCACATGTCTAAAGAATTGCCTGCAAAAGTCCACACTTATCATTGTGCACCTATGTCTGGTACCCAGTCAGTAAAGTACACAGACATAGAGGAAAAGATCGGCAATGCCCGTACTTTTCTCAATGGCGCTAGTGAAGCCGATTTAAGTCAGCTGCCGCCATCTTACCGTACTACAAGTGTAAGCAGCAAGTACTCGATTCATATGCTTTTTCTTAGATTATTTAATGTTATAAAGTTAATTAAGTAAGTTAGAATGAAATACAAGGTACGATGGTGAATACGTGTGCGGTGTTTCGTTGTAATTTTTCGTGTTCTGTAGTGACCTAAGATGGTGGCGGAACGTAAGCGAGGCTTCAACGAACACAATGGCATTGCCGATCTATTCCTCTATATCTGTGGTAAAGTATAAGAAAATAATTTTGAACATTAAAAAAAGCTGAAAATAATTTCTTAGGTCTCACGGAATTATAGGGACTTTCTTTGGCAGTAGAATTTCAACAGCAAGTTATTAAAATAAATATCTTAAATGTTATTTAATCGCAGCCCACGTGAAAGACAGGCCCTGGCGCGGAAAAG
Source organism: Rhysida immarginata (assembly GCA_023313115.1). Lineage (NCBI taxonomy): Eukaryota > Metazoa > Arthropoda > Chilopoda > Scolopendromorpha > Scolopendridae > Rhysida > Rhysida immarginata. Next base: position 1,653,424 of record JAHWFO010019727.1, on the reverse strand, counting down.
TCACCTGACCATCTTATTCCGAATATGAATTTAACCATCTTAGATTTTAATAATCAGAAATTTTTCGTTTGTTGGAAACAATGAAGGTTACATTGATATTCGGACTAAGATGGTCAGGTGACTTTTCCGCGCCAGGGCCTGTCTTTCTCGTTGGCTACGATTTAATCGAGGCTAACGAGAAAGACTGGCTCCGGCACTGAAAAGTCACCTGACCAAGATAGGTCTATTAAGGGTAGAATCCCCCTCAAAAAGTCAAAATTTTGGAGAAAAATTGAAAAAAGTTTCAGGTTTTTGTGAATTCATTCTGAAATTTTTATAGCTGAACTTTAATTAGAAATTAAGTTATTTATTAATTATTTGCGTCAGTATTTCTGTTTAAGAGCTCAATATACGTATATGCATAAAATTAAAATTGCTATAACTTGAGTTCTAATTATCCGTTTTAAAAAATTTAAACTGTGCTAGGTCAAGAAAAGGGAGCTCTACCGGGCTTTGCAAAAGTTCTGTTACACTCGTGACGACCCTCAAAGAAATGGACACGACGATGTTCACGATGCAGTTAGACATGTTTTTAGTGTGCCATCATGTAGAATAACATTGTAATTAGTCATTTAATCAATGTAGCCACCATCTGCATCGAGAACCCACTCCAGACGAAGCCGAAAGGCCTTGCAAATTTTGCGAATGTAGTCCTTCCTCATTCTGGTCCACACACGGTTGACAGATGTTTTCAGCTCGTCGACGTTGCTGTGACGGACCTTGCAGGCCTTCCCCTCGACATGCGCCCACACGCTGTAGTCAAGTAGATTGAGGTCTGGCGACGGCGGAGGCCAAAAGCCCTTCGACCAGAACGTCATGTTGGACCCCAACCAGTTTTGCACAGTGTTGGCCGTGTGGGCAGGGGCACCGTCCTGTTGAAAGATGTAGTCCGCATTTCTTCATCCAGGAAAGGACTTTTGTGGCCAGGATGTCCTTGTAATCAGCCGCCGTTAGCCGGTTGGGAACCACACGGGTGGCATTTTCTCGCCATTCGACGCCACGATTCCGAGCATCATCACAGAGGCCGGATGCTTGGTTGTAGACACGTAGCGGACCTTGGAGATGTCCTGGCCGAAGCTTACCACGCAGTCGTTTTGCTTGTTGACGACAGGGTCGACCGTGAAGGTCTTTTCGTCAGAGAAAATGAACATTCGCTCGCCATGACTCTTCAAGTCGTTGAGAAGACGGCGACAGCGCTCCCGACGTTGTTCCGTATCCGATCCGACAGCAGAGACCTCACGCTCTTTCCACCTTCTTCTTTGACCGCTCTGGACACTGTGGACACCGAAATTTTCTTTTTCTTTGCGAGCGCAGTCATTTTGAGCGTCGGGTCTTGTTCGAAGGCTTTTCTCACAGCCAAACGGTTGACGACTTGAGGTCTACCTGAACGAGGTTGATCTTTAAGGTCTCTCCCATTCTTGAGCCTGTCCGCAACTCTGTGGATGGTCATCCGGCTGACTTTGAGGAGCTTGGCAATCTCGGACTTCGTGTGGCCCACGCGCAGGAGAGCAGCGATCTCTACTCGTTTCGTTTCCATCGCTTTTGTCGTGGACATTAGGATCACTCAGAGGTTAACACGTAATTTCCAATATATTATTTGATCCTTTTGTGGAAATGGAATTATCCAAATCATGAGCAGTCCATTTTTTGGGGAATGTAAAGAGTGTAACAGAACTTTTGCAAAGCCCGGTATAACTTTACTTCAAAGTTTCTAAATCAATGAAACAAGTAATTTTATTGGCTGTTGATAGCATTGCATGTTATAGCTATGCGTGGTATCAGCCAATCAGAAAGCAGTTTACAAAACTTGCGTGAACTAGCAATACGGCTGCCTCCATTAGCGTCTTTCTCCTGTAATTCAGTCATCTTTGTTACCTTGTGATCAATTTCAGTTCCAAACATCACCTTTAGTTTATTAATCATTAACTATAAAATAATTAATAATGCCAGGTAGAAGAAGCGATTGGCCAAAGAAAAGACGATTGGAGATCGCTTCACGAACAATAAATTTTACGAAGAAGGTACCGCCGATACAGACGAAAACGCTACGGAAAAAATTACTTCTTTCAGGAAGCTAAGCGCATCAGGTATTCACAACAGTTTTTGCAAGAGTGAGTTGAATTCTGAAACTAATATCAGCGGATACAGATTTATTGACTGTGAACTGTTTTCGACATTTATTAATCAATTTCCCTGTCCTCAGTGCTTTATTAATTGTGGATATGATATCAGTGAAAATTGAAGATAAGGATTATGTAGCTGGTGGTTTTTAAAAATTGATGAAAACAAAAATAAATTGATAATTCAACTTTAAACCTAATTTTCTTAGCTTTCTTATTTTCACATTATCATCATCAGTCTTGGCGTAATATCTTTTTAAATAATTAACATATCATGAAAATTTTTTTTCAGTTTTTTCATACATAATCAAGGAGCATAATGAACTAGAATCATTCATAGGTGAAAATTAATAATTTTATGGTTTGAGTTTGAAATATGTATTAAGCAAGGTAAGGTGACTAAAAAAAAAGAAGAGATATATTCAGCCCCCCCCCCCCCCCGCCTGAAGGGATAAAGCTAATTCAATAATTCTAGTTCAGAATGTAAAACAAATTAAATAGAAACCAGAAAAAACTTTTAACTCAATTAGACTAATAACTTCATCTTAAAGTTGACAAGAAATTTATGCTAAATGGGCTAAAATACAAAAATGCTGTTTTTAATAAATAAAAAAAAAAACATTAATGTTTTTGTTAATTTAATTTAAAATTTAGGTTCACAGAAATCTTATAGTAAAAGGGTGATGATCATTTTCTCGCAAGTTTTCAATTTTGCCTTTTCGAGAGGGATGCTACCCTTAACAATGAAACTTTCATTGTTTCCATCTTGTATTTTAACAATCAGTGTTTTTTCCTTTGTTGGAAACAATGAAGGTTAGATTGTTACTGGACCTATTTTGATCAGGTGACTTTTTAGTGTTGGAGCCTGTATTTCTCGTTAGCCTCGCGATTTAATGCAACGATGTCAGCACAATAAAGACTTCATTATTCTTTATTGTTTTTGACATCATTAGTTTGAACGTTTGTCCCCAGTATTCATCGAGAACTATGCCTTTTGCTTATCATTTTTTTGGACACGTTTGAATAGCGAAGCGCTCCTAGATGGGTCGATCCAGTCTTTATTGCTGTTGACATCACAAGGATAGACAAACATTTAAATGACAAACCTTTATTTAGTTCGTGCCGCGGTTGTGAAAAGAGATTGTTAAGTGATGAAAAATTGCGAGTAAAAAAGTAATTTCACTAGAGGATCATGTTAGAGGATTCAGAGGTGCCATGGGTTCAGATTTTATTCTTAAGTGTGATAATGCATGTCCTGATGGTGGAGGACTTTCTTAAAGTGAGGATATTCAATGCATCGAGTGGCCAGCATGATCTCCATATGATCTCGATTGAGCTTGCATGGGAGAAAACTTTCATAAATCGTTATATTCGCTATTATCTTGTCATTTCGAGTTGTTTGATGTACTACTTGTTATATCTTATTGAAAATTTTAGAGGGTGTCATAAAGGTACTTAAGAGAACATAACGACCATTACCAATATGGTTCATGCAGGGAACCATATTTTGTGATTGGCAAAAACAGTAATTAATAACGTTATATTGGCTTATAGCTTGTCCTTGCGAGCTGTTTGTTGTATCACTTACTATACCATAGCTTTGAAAAGTTCTGGGGGTGTCATAACTGTACCATTTATGTACGTGCCATTGAACTGATATCGATCATCTTCATGATTGATTGATGAACAATAATAATCGGGTGGCAAAAACAGATTTTAAAAATCTTTCATAGGCTTCGAAAAGATAGAGTTACAAATAGACAAACAGGCAGACACGTTCCCCAACAGTATTAGCATCATGCACCTGTCAGTACCAGAGACAAAATGAAAGTAAGAGACTGGCAGTGCCCTATTCATTTTGCTGAGTGCCACTGGTGCCACCGGAAGTGCAGCGATCGCTATTAAGAGAATGGCAGAAACCTAAGGTGGCGTATGTTCTCAATGTTATTTCAGCTGTTTTTGTAGATGACTTCAAGAGATATTAGTAAGCGTAACCTGTTTTCTGATTTTTTTTTTTTTAAATTTATTGCATTAACTAACGATAACGTATACTTTTAATGACTTTCAATAGCTGATTCAATGCCTTACGAATTCTTAAAAGAGCGCGTACAACTCGCAATTCCTATCGTTATTGTAATAATGGAGGCTTAGCCAGAGACAAGTGAAAGCACAGATGAAGAAAACTGGAGAAGCAAAGTTATTTCTTCATCCATGGTGAAAGTAAATGAATCTAGAGGAAGGATGAATTTATTTTGTCAGTCTTAACTGATTTTTATTATTAAAAAAGTTGATTCTTATAACTTAATCAGTCTTAATACCTAATAAATATATTCATTTGTATTGCTAAATAAAAAGTAAATTTGAAGCCTCTTCATACAGTATTACTAATGGAGTTTTGAAAATAGCTTCAATTACACAAAAAATTTAAATTGATTTATTCTTTATTGATTTTTAAATATAATAAGTCGTGATAAGACACTGTGTATATTTTCTCCATTTATTTTTTCTGTCAGTCGCTTGGTTTCATGGTGATATCGAATATTACAGTATGTGATGACAATAAGTCTAATAAGTCGAAGCACATGATCGTCAGAAGGACTCATTTCAAATGAATGGTGAGTTAAATTAGTGAAAATATTAATTTTGTTTTCGGTTATAAAATGTAATGTTTTTGCTATAATTTTGATAGACATATTCAATTTAATTGCTCTTTGCTCTCCTAGATTATAAAATTCACTCCTAATGATTTTTTTCTGAAATTTTGCACAGGTATACTACATCTTTCGATGGTGTGATAAGGCCGCCTCATTTTTTTCTCTCAATGAAATTAAGGCTGTGGTAGCTCTGGTATTGCTCTTTTAACGCTTCTTTACATTAAATGCAGATTATAGATTTAATTACAGACCTAGAAATGAATCCTGCCGAATCACAATATTTTGACAAGATTTTAATATCAGGGATTGGATAATATTGAGACGCGTCATCTGATATGGATTCATGATTATATTCATCAGAGTTATACATGAATTAATGTTTTGTGCCCTGCACTCAAATTTAACCTGGTAAATTTAATGCCAATCAATTTGTCATTAATTTAAAGTTTAATAAAAAATGCTTTATAATTTTGTTGCCGAAATAAAAGATGTATCCACTTTTTAAGAAGAATGTCATCCTTTGGAAATCTACAGCGCAAATGTTTCGTTTTCTAATTTTTTTATTTAACTTTGAAATAGCTATTATACACAGGTGTAAGAGCTTGGTGCTTATTTCTTGGTGACAGTTTTTTTTAAGGTATTCATCACAATAAAAACGTTTATACCTATGTTTACCGAAATATCAGATGTTTATAGTACATGTATAAAAAAATTTAAAAGCTGCGTCACAATATTGTTTTAAGATAATAAAAAAAATGCAATTTTAATTTTTGTTAATCTGATAATAATGGAATATTTGTAAAGGCAGGACATTTAAACTGGAAGGATATTTAAAAGTTAATTGCTATCAATAAACAAACCTAACATAATTTATCAAATATTAACTAATTGATTTTAAAATTTTAAATTAAAAGAAAACTGGTAACCTAAAATATTTTTGAAAAGGTACTTAATTTATTTTTTTTTTAACAAAAAACGAAAAGGAAGAAATAATTCTCAGTACAATAAAATAATCAGTTTATTAATCCAAATATTGTAATAAGCAATTAACTAATAATATAATTACTTGTGAACTGAAGTATTGGATCTTTTTTAAAAAAACGATTTGACCAATATGTATGAGAATTTCGTCCAGTTAGATATTAGAAGGGGGGATTATAATTTGTACATCTCGTACAAATCAACAATAATTTGGATTACAATTAGTGAACTGTATATTTTATTTTATTAACTTTCAAATTATAATTTATAAAGGAGAATTTTCCTAGTTGATTGTTTAATATAACTCGTCCTCCTT
>JAHWFO010019727.1:1611392-1647214 GCA_023313115.1 Rhysida immarginata | reverse complement strand
AAAAATAATTGTTTGCGATTGATTCACATGCATTGCCTCCGGCGATCAGCGTTTCTTGCCAATCCCGTAATGGCGGCGTGAAGGCACCACTAGAGGGGAGGTTACTGCCAGTCTCTTTCTTCATTTGTCTCTGTTCAGTACTAATTTACTAACTCCCTTGGCAGACATACCATCAGTCCATCTAACAAGATTTGCAGAAAGAAAATAATTTAATGTATAACTGCTTATGCTTTTTGTGTGGAGAACGAGCCTGCTTGTCTGTCTGTCCGTAACTTTATCTTCTCGAAGACTATGACAGAATTTCAAGATCTGTTTTGATAATCGATTTATATGTTTCTGCACACGAACCAATCACGAAGATGATGGAAATCGGTTCAATGGAATGGGCCGTTATGACACCCCTAGAAATTTTCAATGCAAAGATATAGTAGGTAATACATCAAAAAACTCGAAATGACAAAATAATAGCGAATATAATATTATGTACATTTTCTCCCATGCCTGGTCAATCGAGTTCATATCTAGAGATATTGATGCCACTCAATGTGTTGCATATCCCTATTTTGCAGCTGGTCCTCCAGCATCAGAATTCTGTAGTGATGTGCATTATTAAGTACCATTTTCGCCAAATGATATATAGAGTATGATTCTGTAAGGGTCCGGAATATATGGAATTGGAATTTAATGAGTTATCAGCTAATATTTTGAATATTATTTTTTCTACTCTGATTAAGAGCGACTTAAAAGTTCAATAAATTACCTTTGTAAAAAATTTGCTATTTCACTTTTGATTGGAACAATGAAAAAAGGGCACAGGAAACATCACAGTCAGAATTAGCAACGAAATTGGACCATATACCCGCTCTAAGGACAACAACGAGGGCTGTAAATAACTCTTTAGGTGTCAACAAAATTAGATTGACAGGTAAAATATAAAAAATTGACGTCAGATGACTGAAAGTTAACATCATGATTGACTAAACATTGAAACTCTTGTCGAGGCACCTGAAAGAAAGCAATAGTGATTATGACCTGATAACTGCCAGTTACGAGCACACTGATCTACAAGCCCGTTTCAAAAGTTTAAACACTTTTTCACAAACAAACTGTGTACCAAATTTGATATTTTTTCACAAACGTTAACAAAGTTATGTAAAAATTAAAAACACCTTCTTATAGTTTTCTCTTTCATATGACATATAAAGATTATTATTTGGTACAAATGAGTTTGAATATCGGGCCATTGAAATCACCCCCTCTCGTTTCAAAAGTTTAGAAACATCTACTTGGCGTTTCAAAAGTTTAGAAACATCACCTAATTTACCTATTAAAATTAACGAATTAGTACAGGGTTACAATAAATTATGGCAACAGAAATGGACGCGTCCAGGCGCGAATATATTAAAGCGCCACCAAATAATTTTTAATTCATTGCAATCACTGCATGTTCTTGGGCAAGTCGTCCGTGTTTCAGCTCATTATGAGTGATTTGATGTGTGTTTTGACATGTCAAGCAAACGCAGTGCAATTTAAGAGCTGTTTCGTCAAGGAAAGCGTCAATGTGAAATTGTTCGTTTGCTCAACATATCGAGGAATCGCAAAATCATCAAAAAGCGAGTCCAGCGAAATCCGACGGTCTCAATGAGACAAATCGCTTGTGAGACCGGAAGCAACCGCAAATCGGTCCGGAAAATGGCAATAGAGGAACTCAAACTCAAGCCCTACAAGCTCCAAAAAGTCCAGGCCCTCACAGACGAAAACAAGCGCGTACAGCTCCAAAGATGCCACCAACTCAAGCGTCGGGCCGCAGATGAGAAACAGAAGCGCATTCTCTTCACAGACGAGAGGCTCATCACTGTGGAGAAGGTACACAATCACCAAAACGACAGAGTGTGATCAGCAGAGGCATCCGGCACCTTTGCAATCATCGAACATTGCCAAAATCCGCAGTCCGTGATGGTATGGGGCGGAATTTGCGCCAGTGACAAGACACCTCTCATTTACGTGGACCAAAGAGTCAAAATCAACCAACAAGTTTACATTCTCGAGGCTGTGGTACTTCCTTGGGCTCGGTAGCATTACAGCAATGCGGATTGGACCTTTCAACAAGACTCTGCACCAGCTCACAGAGCAAAATGATGCACGAGTGGTGCAAGAGCCATTTACCGGATTTCATCACGTATCAGCAGTGGCCGCCCCACTCGCTGGATCTCAATCCGATGGATTACAGCGTATGGTCGATCTTGGAAACCAGGACCTGTGCTAAACGCCACAACAGTTTGGAGTCGCTGAAGAAGTCCCTGCGCCAGGAATGGGACCGATCGTCGCCCGATGACTTATGGCCCATTGCTGAAAATTTCAAGACACGTTTAGGCTTTGTATCGCCGCCAAAGGTGCCCAATTCGAAACCGAATGAACATGTTAATACCACGGGACCATGTTCTATTTATTAGTTGTCAGTTGCTTTACTTTTCGTTTTTTGGATTAAAAAATTTGTAAACAATCAGTTGCCATAATTTACTTTCACCCTGTATAAAGAAGACTTTCACTTAATAAGCAGTATTCCACAATGGGTAAACTAACACAGTTAACCACTGAGGAGAAAAACACCATTGTTTGGCTTAAAGAATCAGGAAAGACAATTTATGAATGTGTATAATCAGGAAAGACTGTTAGGTTAAAATTTCTGTTTCAAGTGTGAGAAACGTGAAAGAGAAGAGAATGGGCCTATTTGACTACAAATTATCGACTTAGGTGGCCGCAAAAAACAACAAATGTGAGTAGAGAAAGTTGAGTCCTGTTAAGAAAAAGTACAGGCTTACCTCAGTATTAGTCTTTGGTCCAGAAATCTTCGATAGAAGATACCAAAATCACTACTTGGCGAAGATTAATTGAATTTTGCTACCGTGAAGCGTGTTCCAAAAAAAAACAAACCTCTCATCTAAATTGAAAATGACGCAATGAGGGTTGGTTTCCTGAAGAATAAAAGTCATATGAACTGAAGAAAACACCTTTTTTCTCGGTGTTAGAGGTCAAGGATCCCGTATGTATAGTTCCAAGGGAGAAGAATACAACAAAATTTCCTCAAAAGGCAATATGCGGATGCTTCACAGCAGCTGGAGTAATGGAAATGCGCATCATCAATGGAACTGTTAATGAACAAATTTTGGAAAACTTTCTCATCCCAACTCTGGAAAATTTTGAAGAAGAAAATGAAGAAATGAAACACGTGTTACAGAAAGACAATACCAGCTGCCACAAAGCTCATAAAAAAGGCATGTTTTCAGAAAAACAACATTCCACTCGTGGAGAACAGGCCAGGAAAAACAGTGTTAAATCTGATCGAGAATTTCCGTATGCCATTGAACAAGCTTCAGGGAGAAAAGCCTATCAACTTCGAGAGCTGAAGTCAGCTATCAAGCATTCCTGGGGAAAAGTTCCTGCTTTCTTCTTGTGAATGAATAGTGATGAGCATGCCAGCAAGATGCAGGGCACTCATTAGATCAAATGATATCTCACTAATTATTGATAAATAGTTCTTTTATATTTAACGTTTGTTTGATATTATATTTTGTTCATAAATTTTATTTTCATTTGTTATTTTACAGTTCTTCTGTTCGGGTTTCTAAACTTCAGAAACGCTAAGTGGATGTTTCTAAACTTTTGATACGAGAGGGGGTCATTTCAGTGGCACAATCTTCAAAATTGTTTGCACCAAATATTAATCTTTATATGTCTTATTAAAGAGGGATATATACAAGAGAAGAACGACACACAAAAACCCTGGGATATAATAAAAGTTATTAATTAAAAAATAAAAAGCAAATAAATATTAATTAATAAAAAATAAAAAAATTTAAATTAATAAATAAAAAGCTGACGTTTCGGATAGAGACTATCCTTTATCAAAGCAAAAATGATAATCTCTAAAAACGAAGAATATTAGAGAATTATCCTGAAGTTATGAAAGGAGTACTTAAGAAAGACTTTATATAACTATAAAGTAAAATGAAACTATATATTGCATTGGGAATAGTAAAATGGTATTGGCTTAAATACTAGAAGAGAAGAAATAGGAGGCCAGGAAATTAAAAGACGTGTTGGGATAGGACTGAAAAGAGGACAAACAGTAGATGATAGGAGGACGGCGAAAAAAATGCATTAGGATAATACATACAGAATTAAAATGACAGAAACTAACCATAACATAACAATTAAGCCCGTAGATAAAGGGGGCGCTATTGTTGTCATGAACACAACATTAACGAAGCTAACAGTCAACTCTCTGATATCACGTTCTACAAAAAACTAACCACCAATCCTACTAACAAATTAAATATCGAACTTAATAATATCCTCTTCAGCTTGAATCCTCTTCCCAAATCGATAAAAAAACGCGCCTCTTCCTCCTTCCTAAGTTTAGTTCCCCTGGTTGTTTCTACCTTCTTCCCAATATTCATGAACTTGGCATTCCCGGCCGTCCGATCATCTCTTGTAACAACACACTCTGTGAGCCACTATCTGCTTATGTTGACCACGATATACGCCACATCCCGCCCAGTCTTTCTTCTTTATCAAAGACACTAACGATTTTCTCTCCCATATTCAGCGCCTTAACGACTCTAATTACGATTTCAAGAACGTCTTCCTCTGCATGCTTGATGTCTCTTGTCTCTATACTAACATTTCTCATGATAGAATCAAAGCTGTTCGCAACAGTCTCATTACTAACAAACCCCTTTCTAAGTCCCCTCTACTGCTACCATCTGCCTTCTATTTCGCACCATCCTCACCTCCAATTTCTTCACTTTTAACAATGAGTATTATATCCAGTTCAGTGGCACTGCTATGGACTCCAAAATGGATCCCAACTATGCCAGAATTTTTATGGGGGAGGTGGAAGCCAGACTACTTTCCACGTCTCGGGAAAATCCTGAGATCACGCACTTCCTTCGGAAGGGAAGTAAAGCCGTTGGTCCCGTGTAGTCCTTTGTCAGCTGCACGTTAAAGAGCCCTTGCGAAGCAAAATTTGCGGCCCCTATAACGTCGTCCTGAAATGACCATGGCAGTTGAAAAGGACGTTAATACCAAACAAACCAAACCAAACCAACTTTCCACGTCTCCCTTGAAGCTGTTGGTCTGGCTGCGGTATATTGACGATGTTTTCCTGATCTGGCCACATAATGAAGACTCACTCCTACTTTTTTCACCCACTCTAACTCCATCCACCCCTCCATCAAGTTTTCTCACAATTATTCTACCATGATAGTTTTTTTTTGGACGTCTCTATCTCTATCACTAACAATAAACTGTCTACAAATCTCTATAAGAAGCCCACCAACTAGCACCAGTACTTGTACTTACATTATGACAGCTGCCATCCGCGCCATTGCAAGGATAACATCCCTTTAGGTCAGTTAACTCGCATCCGTAGAATATATACTAATCAATCTGACAAGGACTTCCACGCTAACGCTCTTACACAATCCCTTAAAATAAGAGGCTATCCCAAATCTGTCATACGCGTTTCTATCTATAATTCCCGTTCTAATAACAATCCCAAACCTTCTCCAGCGATGGCAACACCTACGCGAGTTCTTCCTTATCATCAAACCTACAATAGGATTAAAAATGTCCTTAGGAAATATCAACATATTATTGATAATTCTCCTCTTCTCCATTCTATTCTACCAGAACCACCAAAAGATTCTTTTAAACGCACATCTAATTTTAAAGATATTCTGGTCCATGCTGCTATTACTAAACCACGTGCTTCTACTAAGAGATGTTCTCCTTGCAATGAAACACGTTGTGGCCAAGATCTTTTCTAAAACTGGTCCGAGTCTGCGCATGACGTTCGGCAACTAAGAAAACCATTCACTAGCTTGCCTAAAGGGTGCTTAATATATCCATCAGATGAATTACTCATTCCATTAAAGAAATGCAATGTTATATTTGAAAATTTTCACGGCAAGGGGATTAAGAAAAATGAAAATATTATTTCTATTACTAGTAATCTTACTTGTACTTCATTGCCAATTTTTGAAAAAAATTCCTACTGTAGTGGTTTAAAATATATTCGATTTAAAACCTTGCTTAGAGATAAAATAAATATAAAGTTGCCAAACTTATTTTGGTTTTTATTACATTTAATTTACGATTTTCCCCATTAAAAGGAGAATACCCAGATTTAAATTTATCATTTAAACTCCTTGTAGATCAATAATAGAGATAAATAGAACCGATTTAGAGAGTAAATAAAAAGTTGTCGGATGTGAATAGAAAGAAAAAGGGAAAAAAATTAAAGAAAGTTACTAATTGAAATTTTTATGAGGAATGTTTTCATTATTCATTTTTTCTTTTTTTTAATGTATGATTGCTAGTGGAACATATTCAATTTTTTTATTTTATTCTTTACCATTTTATTCAAATTAAACATAAATTTGAAATTCCAAACTGGTTTATTTTCCTTTCTCTAATAAATAATTAGGTCTTAACAAAACTGACAATACTAACACACAGGCACGGTGTCTAAAAGTGTCTACTATCCAACGGTGGCAATGACGTCAGATCACGTGACTGTGATCTGCGCATGGCGAGACCTTGTTACCCGGACCTTGATTGTGGCATTTGCCATTTTCTTAACCCTGCCACTTCCGTTTCCAGTAGTTCTTCCTCCCTTACTCTCAAGATAAACAAGAACCTAACCTGCACTTCTCAAAACCTTATTTACCTGTTGCATTGCAAGATTTGCCAGAAACAGTAAATTAGTGAAACGGGTAATACCATACGTACCAGATTCGCTAACCATAAGTTCGACATCCTTAGCAATGCTGACACCCTTGTCGCTAAACACTTTAATTCCCCTGGCCACTCTTTGCTGGGCGTCAGACTTTATATTCTTCGCAACAACTTTCGAAACAAAAAAGAAAGAAAGGAGTTCGAGTCTTTTCTTATTTGGAAATTTAATTCCCACACCCCAATGGCAATAACCTTAACAAGGCACTATTCCTTCATAACCTTTCCCATATTCCTCCACAACTTCAACCATTCCCCAATTTGTCGTAAGCTTTACGGGGCCTTTTCTTTCTCTTTATCTTTTCTCAGCTATTTCCTCTTTTTAATATTCTTACACAGTTATCTTCTTCTATGTTCATTTTATGTCTGTCCCTGTTTTGTAGGCTTTCTATATTCCTTTTTTCAATGACATTTGACCCATAGCTCTTTTATATGTAGCCCTATCATTCCTAATCTTTTTGTTAGCTTCAGGTTTCCCACTAAATTGTAAATCTTATTTCCCTGATTTCCCCTGACATCGACAGTCTTATTTCCCTGAGAAAGTCGTAATTTTTTTGAAACATGTTTCTAAATTGTGATCATCAATCACAATTCGGTTTATTAGTTAGTTATTTGGCTAATAACACTGTCTCCAGTATAATCTATTTCACTTACGTTTCTCAGAAGATGTCTCATTTCCCTGAAAATGCATGAATTTGGCCCTGTTTCCCTGACTTTCTCTGATAACTTTTTATTTCCCTAACATTCCCTGACTTTCCAGAATGTAAGAACCCTGAAATTCCTGTCATTTTAATTTTGTATGTATTATCCTAATGCATTTTTTCCACCACCCTCCTATCATCTCCTATTTGTCCTCTTTTCAATCCTATTCCCACACGTCTCTGAATTTCCTGTCCTCCCATTTGTTCTGCTCTAGTATTTCAGCCAATACCATCTTACTATACCCCATTATACTTCAGGATAATTCACTAATATTCTTTGTTTTTAGAGAATTATCCTTTTTGCTTTGATAAAGGATAGTCTCTATCCGAAACATCAGCTTTTTATTTTGATTTTATTTATTAATTTAAATTTTTTTATTTTTTATTAATTATTATATATTTGCTTTTAATTTTTAATTAATAACTTTTCTTATTAAAGAGAAAATGTTGCTCTATAGGCAGTTGTTTTTCATTTTTTCATAACTTTTTTCATTTTTGTGAAAAAAATATCACATATTGTATACCGTTCTTTTGAAACAGCTTTGTATATACTTTAGTTTAATTCGGCCTTTGTCTGATGTTTCCTCGTAGCATCAGGAAAAATTTAAAAATGTTACCTTTAGTAACTTTTGTATTCTAGTTTAATTCCTATATACCATGGATATTTTTGAAGGCGAACTTACTAGCTGCGAACTTACTTGAACCATTATGGATCCGGAAATCGTAAGTTGTCCATTCCACTGATCATTGCCCAGCCCGAGAACCCATTCAGTTCCACCGCCTGGAGAAAGAACCCATTCAATTCCATCATCCCTGCATCATCCCGAGAGAGAGAGAGAGAGAGAGAAAGAACCAAGGACCCCGGATCATTGAGCGAGATTAGCAGTGATTCCGGAAAAAGAAGCCACCACTGCCACCATTCTTATAACGCCTCATCGGGATGACCAGCAGAGGACTGCTGAGAGAACAATCAATAAGATAAGAGCAATGATTCCGAGGCTTATGGCCAAGTTTCATTCACATACACATTATTTTACACGTCTTTACTATTTCAATTAGATACCCTTGTTTGTTATAATGACTCAGATTTACATAGTTACAAAGAAATTGAAATACTCCTTTGATGCATTTGTTTTTTCATACTGTTAGATATATTTTATTTATTTATTTATTTATTTATTCAATGGAATCCAATACGTCTGTCCAGGTCTTGTGTGGCTAGAGGCCTACGAGTTAGACCTAGATTGACGACTGCTGTATGATGGTCGCAGCAGCCAGGGGGGAGTGAAGATTGAGTAGCACTGATGGTAGCCCATCCAATGACTAGCCATGCCTGATGTTACTTAACTTCACAGAAGTTGTGTGTTCATTGGAAGCCCACCCGGCCTCCCGCCTGGAAATTACGTTTGGAAATTAAACATTTATTATTCATTTAGTTACACTTAAAGTTCATTCAGAAACACTTAGAGGAAATTGGATTAAAGATAGAATACAAGGATTTAAATGCAGTTATTTTAGTTAATCGACCATTGTTTATTTGTCATTATATTAAATTGGTTATATCATTAAGTTAAAGATTAGAAATCCCATGTGAAAACGAATAGTGTTGTATCTATTACTTTATTCGTTATAGATTAAATTGAACTTTAGAGAATCAGTTATTATTTAGAAATTATTTTGGAAAAAAAGACATTTTCATTGATATATTTATAAAAACTATCAAAATTGATCTTTGGCACAGTTTAAATAACTTATTGGCTTGTTTGACATTAATTCTGATACGAAATTAGAGACTTATTGCTATTCCTAGACCCTTTTTTCATCGCATATAAATAGCCACTATTTTGTTGTTTTTTAAGTCAATTCCCTGCCACAAAAATCTCTACTCTGATATATATTCTCTTCTGTGATAAATATTCTCTACTGATATACGTATATTCCTTATGCTTTACATCACTTGTTATGTATTATTTATCACTTACCATTAATAAACCTTATTGTTATTATTGTTAAAAGCTTCTTCGTTTTTTGTCACCTGCTTATTTGCATTAGCATTGCATTATTAGTTATGTAAGGGAGGTCACATTATTCATTCTTAATTATACATCATAAGAATAATCATTAATTCGGCTTTCATTCTGAATTCTAAATTATTAATTCGACCATTATGGCCTCACCCCTCCCCTAAAACCTCACATAAATTGGCGCTGCGAACAGGATAATTGTAAGAGGTACAGATGTTTATTGTATGGGGTACAAATTTTCATAAGGAGTACAAAATTTTTTTTGGTACAATTGTGAAAAAGAACATATAATTGTACAAAGAGTATATTGTTTATATGAATCATTGGTGATTAAGATCTCTAAGTGGATAACTAAATAAGAATTTTATATCTTGGTTTTAGATTAAGATTTTGAGTGTTGGTTTATCATAAACAATATAACATTGCATAGTTTGGTGTAAAAACTTGTAAGTCCAATATATCGACAAGTGATGTATATAATCTGATTGCATTACTTAGAAACAAACAATATGGCAAAACAATCTTTTGGTTTAGCGAGCGAAATTGCTCTCTATGATGGATCTACAGATCCGCTCACATTCTTTCAAAAACTCGATGATGTAGGTGTGGTGATGGATTGGGTTCCTCATGTGAAACTCAATATGCAAAAACCAAATTCACAGGGTCTGCATTACTCTTCTGTAGAGAAGATAAGGCTATGGAAGATGTTGATGATTATGCTCATTTTAAAAAAGTAAATATAATGCGATTTAGCAAAGGTGGGAAATTGAATAGTTATATAGAGATTGTGGTCAAAAAGAAACGGGATCTGTTAGAAAGTATATGCCTAGATTAACTGCTTTGGATAAAATTTTAGAATCCTCTGTGGAAGGGAATGATGCCCACTACCAGATAAAAAGAGCATAAGTGAGCGAGAAATAATGGAAGAACATCTTATGGAAAGATTAATTGAGGGCTTATATTTTTTATTGAGAAGAATAGTGCTATTTAGGCGACCAAATAATTTCATAGAAGCCATATAGTATGCGCAGGGAGAGGAGGAAGAGGAAAGAAGTTTGCAGTGAAATGAATTACACATAAATTAATGAGCGAAACATTGGAAAAATAGATGCGTTAATTGATAAGAAGGTGTAAAAATTTTAAATGTAAGGCAGGAAGAAGGCTAAGATGCATTATCTCAGGTATACAAGAAAAAAATGTGTTACTTTTGTAAGTGGATTAGGCAGGTCGTGACATTTTGTAAATGCCGAAAATGCAAATAAGATGGTGTTGGTTCTGTAAGAAGAAGGGGCACACTCAGTGCAATTGTTTTAATAGATCTAATAACTGGCAGAGCACTTCTGTTGAGTCAGAGCAACGATTTGAAAAGGTGTTAATTGGCATAGATAAAGGCACACAAACAAGACAGAGAGAGCGAGAATGAGAGAAGAGCACAGAAACAAAAACATGAGTGCTTGCTAATGTTTCATCAGAGACAAACAAACTTTTGGTTATAGGAAAAGTGTGGAAAGGGAAGGTTAAATTTTTAATAGATAGCGGAGCTAAAATAATTTTATTAGGAGACAATCTATTGGATAAAATTATCAAATTGGGTTATAAAGTCACAAAACTGGATCAACCTGCAAGTAATCCCGTAAGAGTGACAGGGCATAATTTTCCAGCAATACAAACATATTTGATTGAATTAATTTTCATTTGGAGAGCGAAATAATCCTTTAAAATTCCAGAGAACCCATTCAATTTCACCACCTGAAGAAGGAGCAATTCCTCGAACAATCACCGCATCATCCCTGCTAATCGAGAGAGAAAGGCCCAGGCCCATACTTTATCAGGACAGTGGACAAGGAACCAAGGACCCCCAACCATGGAGCAAGACCAGCAATGATGCCAGAACAGTAAGCAAGAGCTGCTGCCACCCTCAGATTGCCTCATCGAGATGACCAGCAGAGGACCACTAGGAGAACAACCGATAACATAAGAGCAATGATTACGAGTCTTATGGCCTAGTTTCCTTCACATACACATTATATTACACATCCTTTAATTTCAGTTAGATACCCTTGTTTGTTATAATTACTCAGATTTACATAGTTACAAAGAATTTGAAACACTCACTTTCAGACTGAAATGTTTATACTCCTCTTATGCATTTGTTTTTTCATATTATTAGCAATATTACGTTTGGAGATTACACTTTTATTATTCATGTAATTACACTTAAAGTTCATTCAGAAACATCAGAGGAAACCCGGATTAAAGACAGAATACAGGGATTTAAATACACTTATTTTAGTTAATCGACCATTGTTTATTTGCGATTATATAAAATTGGTTATATTTTTAAGTTAAAGATTAGAAAACCCATGTGAAAACTAATTGTGTTGTATCTGTTACCTTATTCGTTTAAGATTAATATGAAGTTTGGAGAATCAGTTATTATTTAGAAATTATTTTGGAAAAAACCCATTTTCATTGGTATAATTGTTGAATAATCACAATTTATCTTTGATATAATTAAAATAACTTATTGGTATGGTTTACATTAATTCTGATACGAAATTAGAGACTAAATTCTTTGTGCTTTACATAAGTTGTTATTCGTAATTTATCACTTACCATTAGTAAACCTTATTGTTATTATTGTTAAAAGCCGGTTTGAATTTTATCACCTGCTTGTTTCCATTCACCATGGTTGTGTGTGATGTATTATTTATGGAAGGGAGGTCACTTTATTCACTTTAAATTATACATCGTAAGAATAATTATTAATTTGGCTTTCATTCTAAAGTATAAATTATTATTAAACCATTAAGACTTCACCCCCATCCCTAAAACCGTACATAAGATGGCGCTGTGAACAGGATAATTGTAAGTGTTACAGATGTTTATTGTATGGGGAAAAATTTTCATAAAAAGTACAAACTTTTTTTTGGTACAATTGAGAAAAAGAACATATAATTGTGGAAAAAGGCCATTGTTCATGTGTATCATTGGTGATTAAAATTCTTGGACCACCGTAAGCCATTTTTGGCCTCTAAATAAGAATTAACATGGGCTGACCAGAGCTTGAAGTTCAAAACTGAATAATGTTAGAACTTTTTACATTTTATAGCCATTTTTTTATTATAATATAGAAACCTTCCTTTTAATTATCTGTTTGCTATTAGGGACAAACAAACATTAGAATTTGAATAAAATAATATTTATAACAAGCTGCTCTCACATTGAAGAGCGTTTGAACTTGACAAAATATCAATATATATCTAATCTTATAAAAAATTATCTTATGCAGCTAGATATCTCAAACTGCTTATATATTTTAACGTATACATTTATTTTCTAGCAATAGGTAGAAATATTTATCGCAGTGTAAATAAAAATGATATTTAGACTTACTCAGAGCAATGGATCATAAAAGGATAAAATTTTAATATTTCCTGGGCTCTGACTCCTCCATTTCATAATACCACAGCCCATAACAGGAAAAACCAATTCAAGCCAAAGCAGAAGATACTCTTGCTTTTGATGTCTGAATTAATTTTAAAAGGAATAAAAATTATTAATTTTGCTTCCAGCCTAAATTCTAAATTTTTAATTAGCCTATTAAGACCTAATTCCCACCCCTAAGTCTTTATAGTTCTGCCCATGAACCATTTTGAAAAATTTCAAAATCGATACAATGCCACATGCTCTAATGGTACCCCTACAATATCCTTTAAAATTTTCAATGCTAGTAGTACATCAAACAACTCAAAATGAGAAGATTAATAGCGAATGTAATGTTTAATGAAGTTTACTCCCATGCGTGCTCAATCAAGATCATATGGAGATCATGCTGGCCACTCGATGCGTTGAATATCCTCACTTTAAGAAGGTCCTCCACCATCAGGACATGCATTATCACACTTAAGCACGTTCAACAATATAATGGCGAATACACATTTTAAATCATTAGATGTTTTTAATGAAATAATCACTAAATTAAAATTAACTTTATATTTGCTGCAAATTTAACAAAATAAATAATAAATCTAAGATGGTATTTCATAGAGAATAGCTACCAGTCTTTCGTGATAAAATATCTTCTGGGTTTATGCTTAAGATTTTATGCTTAAATATCTTCTGAGTTTATGCTAAAAGTATCGGCAAACAAAGTTGTATTCTCATCCATAATGGGAAAAAATAATGTATATATAAAAATGCAGCATCTTATACCGGTTGTTTCAAAAATAACCGGTATATTTGAATAATCAATAAAAACTAAACGGGCAGCGATAGAAATACACCGTTTGTAATTTCGAAAGTTTGTCTGCCTGAAAATTTACTGTTGTCCCAAGCATAATGCAACACACGGTGTATTTCTATCGCTGCCCGTTTAGTTTTTATTGATTTTTCCAATATACCGATCATTTTTGAAACACCCGGTATATGAAACAGCATGTATTTATATACTGTTTAATATATGGTATATCGTAATAGCTTTAGTTTTCTTATAAAATATAAGCATAATATATGGCGGCATGAACTATTTCAGTATGAAGTTATTGTAGAATTTAAAAAGCAATAATTAAAAATATCAATGTTCGAAACACAGAATAAATAAATAAACTAAATATTTATTGACGAAAATAGGAAAGAAAATTCCCTTCAGCTCTTCAAAGGTTCCCGGTTTGATTTCAGGTTGTGGAATTTTTGTTCCTATTTTCATTAATAATTTAAACATCTGAGGTTTGGGTTAGGATAAACCCTCATCTAATATTTTTGAGATATTTTTAAATATTTACTGCTTTGTTTATAATAAGTGCGTTTAATATTACATCTGCAAAGTCTATCTTACTGAAATAAAAAGCAGCGATTAATCTTTATAGTTCAGAGAACTGTAATTCGTCCACACCAGTCTTAAACCTCATCCCTATCTAGAGGAGAAAGCAAACGCCTTATTTTCTGTGGATAATTATTTAAGGTACTTACGAGAGTGAGAGATACACAAACACTTTCCACATTTGATCTTTTTATTGATCATGGATGCGCATTTCGATCGCCATGCGATCTTCTTCAGCATGCGTGTACACAAATGTAACAAAATTCTGTAACAATTCTGTTACAATTGAATTTTGTTACATTTGTGTACACGCATGCTGAAGAAGATCGCATGGCGATCGAAATGCGCATCCATGATCAATAAAAAGATCAAATGTGGAAAGTGTTTGTGTATCTCTCACTCTCGTAAGTACCTCATCCCTATTTATACTCTGGAGCAGTGTTGCCAGATTCTACAAGACAAAAATCCCACGAAACTTAGCAGAAATTCCCACAATTTACTATTGGCAAATATTCCCAGAATTCCCTCTAGTTTCTATGCTTCCCTGTATGTAAGGGCCATGTGCTAGAAAATAGATTTGAAAACAGTGAATCCAAGCCATCTTCAAAAATAGTGTAACTAATTAGTTTCTTACCTTATTATAAAAAATCATGAATCTCGAGTGTGCTGTATTGTAGATAATGGAAGTAGCACATACTAAAATTTAAAGTACCAAATTCTCTTCACTTGACCAGCACATGCTTGTTTACATACAGTCAGCAGCGGATTAAACCACTGGGAAAAATCCCGATGGGCCGGGCAGATAGCCTGGTTGGTGGCTTTTCTTGGGCCGCCATGAGGATTGCTTTCGCCGATTTTTCCCAGCATCTACCCGGTACGATTTAGACTGCCAGTCCGCCCATGTATGCAGTGTTTACATATAGCATGATGATGATATGGAAATGCCAATTATTGCACTGAACTGCTCCGTATTAAAGTGTTTTGCGTACGTATCAGTAACTGGTGCATATCCATCAAAGCAGCAACCAATCAGATAGCAGAACCTTATATGATCTAACGCACGCATCACTGAAACTTGATCCTGTTTTAAGGCAGTGTTGCACACTTTTCTGTGATTGTGATGTGAGAAAGCAAATTTTTGTGTTCCCCCAGGAAGCAACGTGAAAAAAACACATATACATGGTTTATCATTTTCGTTTATCATTGCATTGACTTACTCGTAATAATTTCCACAAATCGATGATTTTATAAAAAAAAATCCCTTTTACCCTTTTGCCGAAATTTTTAATGAAAATTCTCACGATAAGGGAAATTTCCCACAATCTGGTAACACTGTTCTGGAGAGCCAAGTCCATTTTTAGCTTCTACGATGTTCGTTCAAACTACTAGACTTTATAACTGATCAACTTTACTTAGCTCAACTCCTGCTAAGCAAGTGAAAACGCGTTTGGAATGGACTACATTTTATAATAACACCATTATGGTACCATTAAAAAATTTCAATGTTAAGATATGCCATGAAATATCAATCAATTTGTAACAAAATGCAATCCACGAATATATGTGTAATTAATAACTTTGAAGATGGGCGAATTTGATTCAGTGGGACCTGTGCTAATGTTACCATTATGGTACCAATAGATGTTTCCAATGCTAAGATACGCATTTAACATATCAAAGAACAATTAATGACATGCCAAGAATGAATATATAAGAATAGTTATAAACTTCGTATTATATTGAATTTGAATCACTGGAGCCTCTTTTAAGGTTCTGAAAAGCAATTCAAATATTTTGGAGACATGTTACAAATAATTATATGACTGTGATTAGTTTAGTCTTACGGTACTTGGTTAAGTCATTCCTTAATAGTTTATTATTACTAAATTTGAGTAAGTAAAATAGATTTGCTTTTATTCGTTCTGCATGTTGATGAACATTTGTGACGATCCTGTGGAACTGATGGCACCTCTGCAGGAGGGAGGTCTAGCATGACTGGCATTACATATTAAGAAATTGATTAATTAATTGGATCACTGATTCCCACGTGAAATATGGAAGGCGTGTTTGTACTAGCAACGATTTATGCTGTATATGGTAGCACGACCTAGAGGTTACTCCCAACATTTGGATTCACTAACAGGCAGAAAGTTCTCTTAAATATGATCGTTGGTAAAAGAGTAATGCCTTCATGGCTGTAATTTTTTCTCTCCGACGGGTTCATTCCTTTAATGAGGAATATGTCAAAAACTGAATAGTGCATTACATAGACGACAATGGTATGTATCAGGTAAATTAGAATTTTGAAATTCGGTTAACAATGATAAATGTTACAGCCATGGAGGCATTATTTTTCGACCACCCTCGTAATTGAGGAACATATTTCCAAATTGTCTTAAATCCAAGAAAGGCCAAACTCTAGAAATAACGTTTGTTTATATGTAAATAAAAATTTTGTGATAGAGGTATAACTGTAATGCATTATGATTTATAAGTGTATTGTGACGTGTAAATTGTTATATCTTAGAGTATCGCAGTGCAACTTTAAATAATGACATAGGGCAGATATTACAGTATGAATGAATGATTAATTTATTGTAGAACTAAACTAAAAACCTTAACCTAACTTCACTTATTTAGATAAGGTCAAAAGAAAAATCAACAAATAATAAAACATCTCTTAATTATAACTATCATGTGACAACTTCATGAAATAAACATTTATGACATACAGTATGCACTACTTGATATGACACCCAATGATTGATGCACTGAGAAATCTTAACCAAAATTCACTTATTTAGATAAGGTCAAGGAATAATCAACAAAACATGAAGCACTCTCGATTACAATCTATCATGTAACGACTTCACAACATCATTTAGAATGCACATGAAACACTAGTGGATATGAAACACAATAATTAATGTGCTAAGAAATCTTATCCTAAATTCACTTAATTAGATAAGATCAAGGAATAATCACTAAATAATGAAGCAACTCTTAATTATACTGGCCATGTGACGTTTTCATGAAATCAACATATAGAACACAAAGGAACACTATTGATATGAAGCACAAAGCACTGAACACATGGGACTTTGAGTATGTAAATCATTAAATCATTAGGCTTGAAAAAAGACTCTATAACTTGGTACATCACACAAATACGGAGTTTCCAACGAACTCCAAGCACACTTCGCTACTTGCGAAGTGGAATACAAGATGCACAAAGAATATGCCGATAACACGCCTCCAATTGGGCTGGGAGAAAACATGAATGCAGTCCGTAGTTGTAAGACGTAATTAATGGGTTAGGTTCCCTTATGGACGTCACTTGTCAAGGAGTATAAATGGGGGCTGATCACTTCAGCGTCTGAAACGTATGGGTAGAATGTCCATACGTTATCACGCTGAACGAAGACGTGACATGTATTGTCTATCTTTACACTAATATAACGAAATCCTACACCAATAGAAGTGGTAAAAACAGTGTCAGACGTCCTGGAGATAAGACGTTTTGGAACTAAAACAATCATTTAAGGAGAGTATAAGTAAGAAAAACGAATTATACTATCAATGAAAAATGTAATTATAATTTCTTTTAAATATAAATGTTGTTTTACGTTTTGCTAATATAATAAAACTTATCATTTAGTCGTCATCATCAGGCGAAATGTCATTTACCATGTTTTCAGTTGATGACAATAATACTTTCTGCCAAAAAGGCACTGTTGGATGGTGTTCGGTGGGAGCTAGCTTATTTAAAAATGTGTTTTAATGTGTTTTAACTATTCCTCTTTTACTGGATGTCCCAGTGTTTCCTGTTTTGGTTCCAATGTTCACCATTTCCTACCTGTCTTTAACAGTGCGCAAAAACACATAGTACTCCCAGAATGAGTGGTTTGACAAGCCACTTTGTCACATTTTATCTCAATGCGTTTCAATGCTGTGATCTTGAAGTCATCTTGGATGGCAGAATGGTTCTCTATATTCTCAGGTAGAAATTTTCTAATCATATGGAAACCAGTCTATGCCAATGATATACACAGTCCCAAAATTTTCAAACATCTAAAGATAATCTCTTGGCAAAAATCCTTGCTCAGTTTTAGGCAACAGTTTCTCCACCAGTCCAAAAACTCTGGAGTGGTAAATAACTGCCCTGCACAGGAAATGTTAGGTTTACAATAAGATCAAACACCACAGATAATTACAGTAATTTTAGTAAGAAATTTTTATTCTGTGCACTACATCCATTACAAAGCAGATTATTTTCCTTATCTCAGTTAAAAAGTGACATACCAGGTTGCACACTGCAAATATGGGAACTACCCCATGTGTGAAAGGATGTATTATTTTATTTTGTTTTCACTTCTTGCCTAGTGGCGAACGATGCTAAAGCTCGCTTGTTTTCTGTTTTGCTTTTTTGATTGTAAAATGATGAATGGAAACGCTTGCAGTCTGAGGAAGGGAGTACACAAGCCTGGCAATGTCCATCACAGTGTTCATATGTCAGTTTCTTTAGCGAGCCATCGCAAGCATATTTACTTTGTTTTTCTTTGTTTTTGGCTAATCCGAAGGCGTTCGTTATCTTTTTCTTGTTCTCCGTTCTAACTGATTGTTATTTCTTCATCAAAGCTAGCCATTTTTCCAATTTCACAAGTGTTAAGGAGAAAAAATTTAGCAATGATTATATAAGCCGTTTCAAACATATAACAATGGAGCAGACGTGATGAGTCATGTGATTTTTGTGAGTTAGTCGACAGGGCAAAAGGATATAAGACATATTGGAAATAAAAACGTTTTTCACGACCTTTTATACATGGGAATAATAACCTGTAGAGACACAATATTTTGTTGCATGATACATGAATACATCACAAAATTAGAAAAAACAAAAGACATTTTGATTCCCTAAGGATAAAAGAAAACGAAGGTTAAGCATCTAGAGTTCCGATCAAAGTGAAGACTGTTTTCCTCGAAATTGGGCAGAAAAAGTTAATAAGTTCATTTTCTTTTTTTTAGTGCCGCTTAGGACAATTATACACTACTGTTTATAAAAATCGCAACACCATGATGGAATGGTCTAATCCATATGCAATTTGCAATATTTGCATACAATGGCTCAGAGTATAAATGATTAGATTTTCAGAGTAATTGCTTGAAAGAACACCATGCCTCGACGACGACGAAGGGTACCATATCAACAGCTGACAGACTTTGAAAGAGGACGCATAATTGGTCTGCGTGAAGCGGGATGGTCGTATCGTGACATTGCTCCTCGTGTAGGACGTAATGCAACGACAATTATGCGTGCATGGAGGCAGTGGAGCGAAGAGAACAGGGCACACCGAAGACCAGGCTCAGGAAGACCCAGCACGACGACACTGCGAGATGACAGACACCTCTATCGCATGTGTGTAGCAGATCGTACAGCCACTTCCACAGTGTTAGCACAACAGTGGGGTGCTACAGTAGGCAGGACAATGTCTGCTAGCACTGTACGACGCCGTTTGATTTCCAGAGGATTGATGGCACGAGTACCATTGTTGCGGATTCCTTTGACTCAAAACCACCGGCGCCTCAGGTTGCAATGGGCCCATCAACACCAACAGTGGCAAGCTGAATGGCAACAAGTTGTGTTTTCGGATGAGTCAAGGTTTAACTTGCAGCACCATGACGGCAGGATACGAGTCAGAAGACATCGTGGCGAGCACGATCTTCCAGAATGCATTCTGCAGCGTCATTCAGGACAAACGCCAGGGGTGATGGTGTGGGGTGCAATCAGTTACCATGGCCCTTCCCGTCTGATCAGAATCCATGGCAATCTGAACAGTGACCGGTACATCAGGGAAGTTGTGCAACCCGAGTTCATCCCCTTCCAGAAAGGCAACGTGTCCTTGGTTCATAACTAGAAGCGGCATTTTAAAATCAAGTGTTTTTAAATCTCATTGCTTATGGGACACAGGTAAAGACTGCAGATCCCCGTAAGGCTTCTCTCTGACTGCTTCGTTACTCTGGTATTTTCTGCAACTCTTTACGTACTCACTGATGTCCCGCCGCATTTGCAGCTAAAAATAATTCCCGGTCACTTTATATAATGTCTTAGCAAATCCCATATGACCGCTGCTAGGGATGTTATGAGCCTCTTCTAAAATTTTTTCAATAATCTTATTCTGTCTTGGCACTACTAACTGTCTCCCATTTTTTACATATTTGTATAGCAGTCCCTTCTCCCTTCGGAAATTTGCAGGTTTCTTCTATTCCCACTTCTGATAATAATCTGCTGCTTTTCTAATCTTATTATACCATTCATCTTTATCAACTTCCTGTTGCCTTTAACTCTGATCCTATTTCTTTAAACTTATCATCTCTGTCTACTTTACTAATTGGTATTTGCATGGCTGGTACATTCGTATCTATTCCGGATTCCTTTTCAAACAGCTCTTTTTTCAATTTTTTCCCGTCCACTGCACTGCTTGTTTTAATTCTATAAATTTTTCCACTTTTAATCTTTTTTGTATTTCTAAACTAAATTCTTTTATATAAGCCTGCAGTTTCTGTTTTTCCGACCAGTCATCTACTATACTAACCAGGGCTTCAAAAATTTCGATGTAATCTTCTAAATGTTTTGTGCCCACCTCATTAAATGTTGCTTTCCTGGCCACGTTTTCATGTCTTTGCCCATTTTAATAAATTAATATCTCACCGACCACTGTCGACTTCTTACCTTGACCAGTGTCTTGTTCTTCACCTTTATTTTAACTCAGCACCTCGCCTCCACATATATTTCTTGAAATCCTGACGATCGCTGTGACTGAAGACAGGGTGCAGTGTTCATTGAAACAAACAAACAACAAAGGAACTTTTGATTAGTTGGAAGTGCTGATTTCAATGGCCCACAAGTCTTCCGCCTCGTAGGATGCCAGATACCAAGCGACTTGCCACCTGTCACATGCTTTTAAGTGAATTGCTCCTTGTACCCAGAGGATAAAGCAGTGCAGGAGGACAATGAGGACAACGGCATTGATTGTAAACCAATTTTAATTATAATAATGGAATATGTAGGTAAAAAACAAATCTTGCTGCACCGACGTTGGGTGGCAGTAATTTAAATTGAGTCTTATAAATGAAAAATTAGTAATAAGGAACACTTGGGTGGCTCCCTAATCAATAGGCGATAGTTCCAAATGGCTTGGCATGCTTCTATTGGTCTGACTTGCACTTGAAGTCGCTGTCATCTGTTGTCTCGTTACCACCATGGAAGGTGGCAACCGTAAACGGTGAATCGACGAGCAGGAGTGTCCTAAAGCGAGATATAACAGAGTACGAATAATTGAGAAATAGTAAATTAGGTCAACACTCAGAATAATGAACTAGAAGGATTCGTTAAATACCAGTCGCAGATGCTGGGGCAGCCAAGCGTGGCGCGCAATGCGAGATCTCGTATGCGAAACCGATGCTTGCAATGTTTTCCATTGTTATCTGTGCTGTAGTCGTTCCTGCTCGGAGAAATGTCGTGAGACTTGTAAGTTGGGAAGAGCTCGCATCCAAGCTATGGAGTTTGGACTGGAACTTCTCGAAATCCTGTATACACGAATGTGCTAACTCCGACGATGGTTCTTTGTCACGCTCATTGTGGGGGTCGATGAGGGAGGCAGGGCGGTGACTTTCGGTGCTAGGCATCCAGGTTGTGGAGTCACCTTGCATAAGTGATGAAACATCCGATTCTTGTAGGGCCACACCTCTAGCACTCTCCTTGCAGGACGGCTGCAGCAAAAATCGATAAATTGTTCATTCTTCAAATAGATCAGAAAAAGGGAGGGCACAAAAATAGAAATATTTTGGCCGTCACACAATGTACATGCAATTACGAATATTCCTATTTTCCTTTCCAGTCCTTTCTGTATTGGTTCCACGTACGTGTAGACCTTTTCATTAATACTGCGTTAACGCTGTGCAACACATCAACGTTCTGTACTAGTGCAATGATTTACGAACATGGACCCACAAAAGATATGTCGCAGAAAAAAATGAAAATCACAACGACAACGCAGAGCAGCACAGCAAGTGTCCCAGACATCTGAAGACACACAATAGCGTCAACGAAATGATACACTTCAAATTCCACATTCCAGAACACGCGCAACAAAACGTCGACATCACGCTAGCATTTCACACATGAACTTACAGACACAACCAATTTTAGTAGCAATACCATCATGACTTTTATGTAGATCATGTAATCGCCGCTCATTCCTGCGGGTTTATGGGCGCTCAATGTCAGCATTGTGGGTCATTGAACTTTCCGGCAGAAAGATCTACAAACAATACATACCACTTCTGCTGTCAGAAGGGAACGGTATTGATTAACGATACCATTCAAACTCAGCGAAATTTTCCAACACTCTCCAGAACTTTACTAAATGATCCTAATCATTCATATTTTCTTTACTTCAAGAACAATATTCGAAAGTACAAATCTTCTCTAAGTTTTGCTTCTATGAATGCTCAAATTCACCATTTCAACGGACCAGGCCCATATGCCTTCCGTGTATTTTCTACTTCTCATTTACTCCACTCATGACAAACGTTCATATGCTCAGTTGTACGTTATGATGCTAATGAGACGCTTGAAAAATGCTACAAATTAAAACTTGAATCCAGACTCCTTCTTTAGAGAAAATAATGTCCGTGCACATGTTCAAAATACAAGAGATTGAACTGGAAGAAGTAGCAGAAGGACGAGAAAATTGACCACCACCTGTCGTCATCATGGTTCTCAATCGTGATCGTAATAACTGCCGCAAGCGATATAACCTACCCACTGTGAATGAATTTGCTATGAGAGAGGTTTCAGAGTGTATCCTCGAAATTCCGACAATCATTTCATCAACAACCACGTGACGAGTTCTAATTTAGATCCAATGTGCTACGTACTCTTTCATTCTTAAGGTGATCCAGGGTGGCAGTCACCAATCGAGATAAATTGTAAACGAACTCGTGCAACACTACTAGAATGGAAAGCAGCACATATCGCAGTCAGACCTTATAACTTCAACCCATTCCTGCACGGCAGAAAATGTTTCAGCAATGGCCAGTCGATTCCTATATTAAAGTAGAGTCCAATAACCTAAATTTTATTCGCAAGGACCATGGACGACACCGTCTTGAGCAATTTATCGGGACATACGGATCACTTGAATAATGTTACCAAAGAGGTGTCATTGACCATGCAGTGATTCTTACATCATCATTTCAAGGATCACCTAGAAATATGCAAGAGATGTATTATGATGCAATTGCAATTGTTGCAAAATTTGGAAAGCTAGATGTTTTCATCACTATGACTTGCAATCCCAACTGGCCTTTGATACGGGACAACCTGTTCCATCAACAACAACCCCATGATGCACCAGACATGGCAGCCCGAGTATTTAGTTTAAAACTCACAGCAATGCCGCAAACATTCAGGAATGAATCAAACGATACAAGCCAAAAACTATAGACACAATTATCAGAAAATAACACAGAGTAAACACTAATCCACAATGAGATATTTTAATGATCCAGATGTACATTTCGGGGATTATGCTTAAAATCCACAGTTTAATCTATAAACTCCGGAACGGGAGAATTTGTCGGTGTGTGTTTGGATGGGTGGATTAAGAGAGCGAAAACAGGGGGTCGATGAGCGGTAGGAAACTTGGAGGCCGAGTGAGGAGAGGAAGGCGGAAAGGCGGTAAAATTGAGGGCTGATGAATTGCAAGGACACCCATTTCTTGGATGGGGATGGGTGAGGAAGTTTAGGGTTGGAGAGGGCAAGTTTTCTTAAACTGTGGATTTTGCGATAAATACTATATAGGCCTATCGACCCGCAATTTCAATAAACGATTTAAAGAACACATGGACTCCTACAAGAAACAAGATAATAATTCGCACTACGCGATCCACCTTGCCCGCACGGGACATGCCCCCAAAGAGCAAAGTGAGATCATGACCATCCTCCATCTATGCAACGACCCATTCAAGACTGCCACTCTCGAAGCCATTGAGATCTTTAAAGCTAAAATCTCCTCTCCAGATCACCTCCTCAATTGCCAAACCGTTTTTGATATTTATTCAATTTTAAATTCTTTATCCGATATCTTGTAATTTTTCAAATTTGTATATTTACTTTCCTTTCCATTTTTATTAATACCTTAGTTTACGTTAACTCCGGATGAGTCTTCTTCTAGGTCCGCGTTTTCAATTTTGATTTTTTTTCCTTTTTTTTTTTTTTTCCTTTATATTTCAATTAATTTTCCTCTCAAGGTTTCCTTATAGTTTCATTGTTATTGGTTCCTTATCCAACCATTCTCCTTTCCATGTCGCCACTGTACAATTTATATTATTTACTATTTGTTATTTATTCATCCAATCATGTTCACATTCTGTACCATATTTTCTATATATAAAGGCTTATGTCCTCTTGTGTGTATCCTTGATAAAGCCGGGAATAAATGGCGAAACTAGTCGGAAACTCTGTTCTCCCTTTGTTGTGTTGTAAAGTCTCTACCAATTTTATTGAACTGTACTTATTCAGTTAGTCTCAATTAAAATCATAAAAATGAAACAGTGGTAACAATTTACTATTCTGGAAGACTATTTGTCACATGTATTAATGGCTAAATTAGGAGTAGCGCAGTGGAACAATAATATCATGCAACAGCACACAAGATTAAAGTAAATAAAGAATAAAGTTTATTATAATACCATAAAATTGTCAAAAAAAAACAGTGAGGAGCCAAAAGGGCACCTCCTTGCAAAAATAAAATTAAGAAAATTTTATCACAAAAATTGCAGTTAAATAATGGATTAACTTAAATCCAAATAGGTTAACTTTACCTGCACCTCAGTGCGAAATAATCTAAGCTTGACGAATAAGCTTGTAAAACAAAACAATGCTTCAAGCTACACTTAACCTAGCAGAAAACTACATCCTAGGTTAATACATAAGCCCTTACATTACAATTCAGTCAAATAAAATTTAAACAAAGCTTAAGAGCTAAACAAAGCACATAAAGCCACAAATTTAAATGACTTCAAATGATATCTACAATATAATAAAATATCAGGCAGCTGAGCTGCTAAAACTTAAGAGCTAAAGTCTAATAGCCAAAAAGTTTTATAGCTTAAAACAAAACATTGGATATAAGCTAAATAGGTCAACAGCAAGTTAACTGGGTCGGCCTTAAAAATGATTACCTAGGGACGAACCTCTCAGCTAACGAGAAAAACATTTAATAACAATACAGCATACGAAAGCTTAAATATAAAAATGTGATTTGAAATTCAAAAAGCAAAAACACAAATTTACAGAAAAAGCTCACATAAATTTTGCATTGAACACAAGAGCAAACAAAAGCTCGGAACGGCGCACTCGTGAAATAAAACTGTCCATACAATGAGTAGCAGAAATTTCACAAATAAATTTTGTCTAAAAGTCACAATAGGTAAAGTTCCAAGTCCGGGGAAAGTCCATTAAAAATAAAGTATTACAATTGGAAAAGATAACAGACAATTTACACAGTGAGTGAAGATCTTTTCACAATGACGATAACCGGCCACAAGAGTAACCTGTGGGAAAAGGTGAAATGAAATTAGCGTAAGAAAATGCTGACATAAATTCGTCAGACAAGAAATTTAGGCTAATTAAAGTGGCCGAACACAACTTGATAAAACACTAACGGTAGAGCACATTTCACTTAGCATTTTATGAAGACAAAGCCGAAGTCGCTACCGAAGTAGGCCCGTATGCCTCCGGGCCAAAACCCACACACCTGCGTATTAAAATGTAAGACACGGCGGCTTAGTTCAGGGAAAGATTTTCTGACCATATCGGCCGTAAGGCATACCGAAAATGACACACTCACCAAGGAGTATAGCTGGTAGGCGACCGCAACGCTCGGCACCCGAGGCAGCACGTAAATTGGCGTCGTGGAACACTTTTTAATTAGCTGAGGAGACTCGCAACTTGCAGCGCAAGCATTCTCCGCCAACGAAGCTTCTCTGCACAGCCAGGAATCACACGACGAGGCACTCCGTCGAAGACAAAACCAGACAATCACGATGTCCCCCGTCGTTCGTAGCCAGGAGTTTCTTTTTGCTCCGCCCTCGCTCGGTAGCCGCCAAATTCCTTTTTTTTCTCCGTCGCTGCTCTCTCGACGAGCTCACAGAAGAGAGGCTCGCTCCTCCCTCATTGGCTGCCGCGAGCTGATGCTCTTCATGACGCGGTCGAAGACGATTTCGCTTTCGTTCTGAATTAACAAATACTCTAGAGCGCAGCCGATCAACTATGCCAACGGAATAATTAAAATTCCGTGACACTATTCAAAATTTCAAGTTCAGAAGAAAATTTTAAATTTAAATTCTGAAGAGCTTACATCACATCTCATGAAATTTTAGCAATTTGATATATATAAGCATGACAAGGCTATAGGAAATTCACAACAACATAATTGCACATCAGTCTGATAAATAAAAGATCTCAGAGTTCTTTTTTTAAATAAAGTCTTTATGTTAAGTTAACCAACATACACGGGCACATGAATTAGCATTTCTTCAAATAACTCTGAAGAGAAAAATACACTTATGACAAGTTCTTACGTTTTGCAATTCAAGACCAGTTCAGTAAAAGTCTTTCCTTAAACTAAGTCAGCAGGAATGCCTGAACTCTAACTGCAAATGGACGGCAAAATATTAGCGATTACACAACGTCACAATTTAGGCATAAAATTTAGCACACATTGCCATGTGGTGCAAGAAAAACAGGAACAGATAAGTCACCTCAAATGAGCTAACACAACGAATGTTGAGCTAACGTAAAGCCTAATTCTTGAAACAAATAGGCTGCCATACTGAACGGCCACAACCCACTTATCACAGTTTGAGAATGGAGCTCAGGATAAGTAAGCTCTCAAAAAGAATGTCTCACTAAAATGGCATTGTCGCCCACAGAAAAATATGCACTTACAAACGTCGACGTCCATTCCTGTATTGTTCAACGGACTGGATGGGGAGGATTACACTCAGGTGGCTGGAAGCACGAAACACAGCTTACACGAGTCATTCGCCACATCGGCGAAACCTCCGCTGCTCTCGCTTCTGTCGCCGCTCCGGTCGGCTCTGCACTAGGCCAAGCACTCGTCGCTGGCAGTGGAGAATGCTATCCGGACTCGTCTACCTTCTCTCTAGCATAGAGAACTTTACACGCTCAGTTCTTTAGATCACTCCTCCTCCTTGCTCCGTCGGTTCGTCTATGTCCCTCTTCTTCTCCGGCAAATACCGCATTGAATTCGCATCCTTCACTCCCATTGGTCCGGGCGTGCTGATGGAGCTGATGGCGCTGCTGACATCGCCTCGCCTTCCTACTTGAATAGTAGAAAACACGACAGCGAAAGCAACCGACGATGTCATCGGAATTCCTGTTGACACCGGAATTCCTGTTGACACTGGATTTCCGTGACACCCTGAGTTCATCTATTTTTTTATTCCTTCATCTGCACTTTTTAACCCCCCATTTTTTTAAATCAAAATTTTACTTTCTCGAACCTTGTATTTAGAAAATATAAAAGAAAAATATCTTATTTCCTTTCTCATCATTTTCGATCGAATGATATATCACACCCTATGTGTTGCCATAAACTTTTAAGACCAAGTTATTGCCACCCCCACAACTCCGACCCTATTAGGACAATTTTGCCTAAACTTTACAGTAATGTTGATCTTGCTTAGAGGAATCTGCTTACCGAATTTCACACCTTTATATGCATAAATACGCTTAGTCCTTTGGTCCCCTCTAATTTCTGCCCCTGAAACTTCGACCCTAGTAGGCCAATCAAAATCAAAGTAGTGAAAGTGCACATGCCCATAGTAAGCTACATTCCGAGTTTCAACCTTCTACCTCAAAAATGCGGATATAGGGAGAAATATCAAAACATAAACACTGAATATCCGCCATCTTTTGAGGGCATCGAGACCCATGGCTGCCATGGCTCTGAACTTATCCCATTGTTATACAATACATCCAAACACGCAATAACTCGTTACCATCGTTATACAATAACAAGTCGGGCAAAAACGGCGCACTTCGATGAGTAGCAGTATAGGATTGCCTTCCTCTTGCCCTGAAAAAAATGGCAGCTGTACCCATCATTCAATGCGAACATATTTTCCCCTATTATGAAGGGGACGGACGGGCAGACAGACGGACATTGTGTAAACAATAAGTAGCTCCATTCTTCCGCTACTTAATAACTAGTGTAAAAAAAAGGCTTGCAGAACTACTGTAGATTTGAAAAATTTAATTGAGTTATAGAGGGTGATTTTGAAAAAGTGTATATAACTGTAAGCAATGACAGAGATGACCAGAATGAACATTTTCTTCTAATATAATGTGGGTCCGGTTTGGAACGCTAACTGAGATATTAACAAAAATAAAAATGCCGCCACCAAGATCAGCAAGTTAATAATTCAGGTTCTGCAACGCCTAAAATAATGAATTTTGGAGGATTTATAGGGAACATAAAACAGTATATAACGCTAAATTTTGATCGTATTTCAGCAAGTAGTTTTCAAAATCTAACCTTGCTCACACCCGAGTATTAACCAGCATGTGTTACGATGTTGAGTGCGTAACTCGGAAACTACTCCTTGGAATTCGACCAAGCTTTTAACGGTATGCACAGTTTTATGTACCTTATTATTCCTCCTAAATTCATTATTCTAGGCATTGCAGAACCTGAGTTATTAACTTGTTGAACTTGGCGGCTGCATTTTTATTTCTGTTCATATCTCAGTTAGCATTCAAATTCAGACCCACTTTGTATTAAAAGAAAATGTTCATTCTGATCACCAACGTCATTGCTTACAGTTATACACATTTTTTCAGAATCGCCCTATATATTTTTACTGGAAAATTATGATAAAGCATTACACTAATCATTTTATTCCATTAAATTTGTTTTTCTCTCTAAGTAGAGACTTTATTATCCCTTTACACAAGCAGAAATCTTATTTTACATAATAAAAACAGATAAATTAAAAATGAAGGCATGGGCATTAAAAAGGCAAGCCACTCTTTTGCCTTATTAGTTACTGAGATATTTATATTTAAATTTGGCAGGATACTTCTCTTACAATCTGTGAAAACAGTATCTTGATTCTTGAATACATGCAATTAAAATTCAGTGATTTCAATATTACTCCCAATCCTTGATTTATTGTAAATATGAAATATAATAAAGGTTATAACTCAGAACTTTATTTAAGTAGCTTATCTTAATAATGCCCCAACCAAGACCATAAAAAATTAATCCCTTCCTCTTTAGATTTTTTTTAAATTGTGTGATTCACCACAATGTTGTAACTTTTATATATCAACTGTTTATATGTTTATATGTCTGAAAGGAAAACCAAATGGGAAGAAAGCACATTTAGTAAGCAGGTTATCTTCAATAGCTTACTCCAATATTATTGTAGTGTGCCCTGTGCGCGTGGATGGGGATGCCAAAAGGAACCCACCAACAATAGACACCCACACGTGGCAGGAGCGTGTTGTTTCAGACTTGCGAGGAGAGATGTAACTGGGACAAGAAGCAGACGTACGTTTGAACAAGAATTAACATTTTATTCAAATGTGATACTAGATACAAAAGAAATATGCATAAACCTTGGGGCCCCACAATTAAAAGAAAAGACAATAATAATTCATCAATCTTTAAATCAAAATAATTCAACTTCCGGTTGATACACAACCATTATTTACATAAAACAAGCCTTATGCGTCCCCACTTATGCTACTACTGCTTCCGCTAGTACATGAGCTGAAATATCCGACCAACAAATTTAAGTAAACTACCAATAAAAGCCCATCTACAGAGGCGGGCGCTTTCCACCACTCAAACTGCGCTTCTGAACCTCACGGCGAATAGAGGGGCCACTAAAATGCGCCACACTCTTCTTTAAAGATTATCAAACCTTAGTGGCATTTAATAATGGCACAGCACAATCTGGGAGAAAAGGAGAGAGAGGAGTAACCCCTTACTTAACAATATCTGATGCTTGGACGCCACAACAAACACATCGACGCACCCCCTATGCGCCTCTCGGAATCATTTCAACTAACATGCGTGGGCTGAAACATCAGAGAACGGCCAGATGAACCAACTGTTTTGCATAACATGATACTTAAAATAACGCTTAATATGCAGAATCGGATTCAGTCTCATGTACTCAGCTTATCCTTACAACTTCCAAGCAAATTTCCGGATTCGGAGCGCAACTAAGATCGCTTAAATCAAAACAGAAGAACAACACTTCAAGCATAGGGGTCGCTTGAATCAACAGGGATTCCTGATTCAATGCAGCAATGATGGGGCTCAAGCATAGTGATCCAATTAAAATGCATACATTACAGCTGTTCATAGGTGTAAAAATACACGACAGCACCTGTCATTAATTTTCAATAGTGAGGAAATTATTATGACCATTATATTTAGTGGAACCATTATGGTTCATTAGTACTTTCAATGCTAAGATATGACATGTACTTTATCACAAAACTTGAAATGATGTGTCATGAATGAATATAAAGTAAAATTATGATTGTTGAGATTGGTTCAAAGGCACCTGGTTTAGTGAAACTATTATGGATCATTCGAACCTTTCAATGCTGAGATATGGCATGTACTAATGTTAATTGCTACGTCTTCACCACGGATCCTCTTTCAAGCTAAGTTCCAGGTGGGCCGCATCACTATAGTGCTTCACGATAATTTTAGTGATATTCAGTGGTTCCAATGGGAACAAAAAGTGCACTTTGTAGGTCTGTGGCCTAACGGCCTTAATGCACATGTCATTGATTGTGTGGGTTTTACCCTACTGCGCAGTTAGCTACGGAACGCCTGTATCAATTTTTTTTTCCTTAAGCTCATATGAAGCCAATATGAAGTCAATATGCCTTCATATCATCGTAAGGAGAAGTTGATACGGGTGTCAGCTCCAAAAATAAAAATTTGGAGAGAATCCCTTATCGTTTTGCTTCTATTTGAGAGCAACTGAAATTCAACTCATTCTATTGGCAATATCATTCTGGATTTTCAGGCTATTATATTGGGCTTTTTATAAGAGTAACTCTAATAAGTTTTGCAAAAGAAGCTTCGAACGTGATTGAGGGTCATCAGATTGACAAATTTTAATCTCATCAGGGAAAGAGTGGTTTTGAGACAGTCTAACAAGAGTCAGAAAGGCATGCTCAATTTCAGAAGGTGTAAGAGGACCATACATTCGGGCATCCTTAGGACATTGACAATTGTTCTTGAAACGCAATATAAAGGCAACGATGCGATTTAGATGATCAAAATCAGAGAATCTTGAAAACGGAAATAAAGAACATGCAGCAGTTGCAGATATTGCATCTAACCTTTTTACTTCTGGAAGATCAAGTGGTATGGAAGGCATTTGCAGATTTTGCCTGGAAGATTCTTCCAAAGAGAGCCATGGTGGTCCATGAAACAGCAAGGCGGAATTTCAGCACGGTAGAAGACACACCTTTTGAGAGGATGTCAGCAGGATTGTATCCACTGGAGACATGGTTGCACACAGAACTCATATATACGAGCTCAGATATACGATAAACGTGTGTAGACGATTTGGATGCATTTTCAACCAACCAAGTACAATAGTGGAGTCAGTCCAGAAGAAGCACTGATAAAAGGGTTATTTGGAGCACAGAAGTAACCTGCTGGGTTAAGCGGCCAAGAGTGAGAGCACAACAAAGTTCTAGTTTGGGAATGGATATAGACCAGAGAGGAGCCACTTTGGCTTTTGAACACAATAAATTTGAGAAAATAGCATCGTTTTCCAGTAATTTTCCAATTCCTCTTGAATGCGAACAGAGCTGCGACTAAAATTACAACGAATGTCTTGGGCAGTAGTGCAAGGAAACGAACAAGCTACAATCCATCCAAAATGAGAAGCTTGCAGAATAGGCATTCTGAGTCCAAGTGGAATGCGCCTAATGAGAACAATTTGCCAGAATGAATTTACTCCAAGAAGAATGTCTATTTCTCCACGGACATTGAAGTGAGGATCAGCCGTCTTCAGGCCATGAGGAATGTTTATGCTGGCAAGATCAATTGGTGTATTGGGCAAATGGCAAGTAATCTGAGGAACGACCAAACATTGAGATTTCAAGCGATAATTGGGGACCCGAGAAAGCAAAAGAATTTCACAACGACAATGGACACTGGTAGTAGAATTGGTGATGCCCTGGACTTGGATGTTGACTGTAGTTTAAGGCAGCTGGTGCTTCTCACATAGAGAAGAAGTTACAAACAATGAAGTGCTTACCACAATCAAGTACGACTCTTGCTTGATGTGTTTGACCTTGATGATCAACAACATTCACAATAGCAGTAGAGAGATTAGCACATTGTTCAGAAGAGGACAACGCCAAAAGGGTGACTATCATTTTCAACAACTGAGTTCTCGGGGGGTGGTTATGGGATCAAGATGTAAAAGAGTATGATGTCTAGCTTTGCACTTATTGCAGCTGTGCTTAGAGCTACAGTTCTTAGAGAAGTGACCTTTAGAAAGGCAATTTATGCAGCATCTTAAATTCTTTACTTTAGCAAAACGTTCTTTGACCGGTATAGCATGTAATAATGACTCCCAGGAAAGATCACTCCACAGTCATTATTATATATATAATAATGACTCCTCCGTTAATATTAAATATACAATTTTAACTCTCCAGTCATTATTATATATAAAATTTTAACACGCGAATATAGGCTTAACACGCGAATGATAGAATAGATTACTGTTAACCTTTACCCATTGGAGATATTAATTAATTTTACAAAAACAGAGTAAAATAACTGTAAGTAATTCTTAATATTTATAATCCATTTAACATTGAATATGGTTATTGTAAAACCAAAGGCGATATAAAAACTATAATTGAAAAAGTTTCACTGGTTTGGCTTCCATTTCTCCCTTCCACTGCCTCTGCTCAACCTCGTTAAAGCTGGATCACCTACTACAGCTGCGCGTTCTCATCTATAGTTGGTCTTGTTTTGCGCAGGCCATACCTGGCATCACATAATTCCCGTGTTCCTTTGCGAATTCGGGGAAAGATGGCAGCTTCCATGGGCTATAGTTTTTTGTCTAAAAATGCTGTTCATAATAAATAAAGGTAGATATTAAATTTTCTCCAAACAGACTAGTGTTTTAGACTTAGATGTAAAAAATATAAAATTTTTTTTTCTGACTAAAGGTTCACTTTAAGCCTTTAAATTACAGTCTTGTGCATATTTTATGCTACACACCACACAGCACAATGGTCAGTATGGTCCTGCATATTTCATCGGAAATGGGTTGAGAGCAAGTGATCAAAGTGTCGATCCTGTTGATCCACGCACATACGACAGCATAGAAGCATTGATCACCGAACATTTGCAAGCACATTAAGGTCATCGCTTATGGCTCCTGCAGCAACTGTGATCCCTTCTACGAGATCTTCAATTGTCTTTGCTGGAGTTTCCTAGACCATACTCTGCATATGACGGGTGAGATCGGGAGATCTGGCTGGCCACAATACCGGTCCACTTCGTCCAATCCATCGCCTCGGAAACTGGGCTTCTAAAACATCACGAGCAGGGGCACCATATGCATGTACCATGTTTCTACGGACAGCAAGAGGAACGAACTCTAGGAGATCTGGAAGTGTGTTGAGTAGAAATTGGCGGTAGTGTTGACTTGTTAGTACAGTTGGTAATGTATATTGTTTAGTGTCTAACATTTTATTGATAATTGCCATTGATATTGATGCACTGATCCCAGCGCGTATGAAGCTAAAAAATGGCTTCAGTGTAGAAACTCCACCATTGAGTAAGAGATCCATTTTCCACAGTATTCTGCACATCCTTGTCACAAGCCATCAAAAACAAGCGCAGAGGGAAGCTCTCGAAAGGGATAGTGCTGCTCTGGGACAACACTACGCCACATTTGGCCAAGAAGACCCTCCAACTACTGGAAAAATTTCGATTGGAAAAAAGTCATCAAACATCCTCCGTACATTCCGACATTTTCCGATGTGAGTCCTTCGAGGCTGTCATGCTCGACTAATCACAATTCGTCATTTCACAATCCACTTATCCCAAGCTAGGGAAGTTAAAATTATATATAAGAGTCATTATTATATATATATAATAAGGAATGGGGAGTTATTATCATTCTATATATACAAAAAAGGATGTTTGTTTGTTTGTTTGTGGGATTGTTTGTTTGTGTATTTGTTTCTTTATACAAATGTACAGTTTTATTCCGTTCTTGATAAACTTTCGCATACATGACCTTCAAAGCATGAGGAAGGTAACTGTCTACCTCAGATTTCGACAAAATAATAATTATTGAGAAAAAATCGGCATTCATTGTTATGGCAGGGCATATTAATGAGAAATATCTCATGACCAACAATGCAAGACAAAGTTTCTGCTACAATAAATATCAACAATGGTATCAACACGCAATTCACAAACACTCTGCACGGACCAACAATATATATCTCATGATCAACAATGCAAATAAAAGTTTGTGCAACAATAGGTATCAACACATGGTGTCAACACGCAATGCACCAACACTATGCAAGGATCAACAATATATGTCTCATGATCAACAATGCAAGGCAAAGTTTGAGCAATATAGAATTCAATGCATAGAATTCCTGTTATTCAGGCTTTTCTTAGAAAAGAAAATTCTTAGTACTTAACAATTTCTTGAAAATCTTAAAAAATGATCAGTAACTGGAGATAATGAGTTAGCAAACTATTGAGAAAGAGTGAAAGACGATAGAGGAAGCACTCCTTTAGCTCCGTGCGGTATTGAGCAAATGGTAAGCAAGTAAATTGAAAAATCGGCGACTGCTAGACTACACAAAGTGTTGAAAGGCCAATATTTGCTTCAAGACATCGAAAGAAAAAAAGAAATTGCAACAACATCAAGTCTACATTTAAAGTAAGATTACGTGAGTAAACAATTATTTAGACTAGAAGGCATTCTTGGAGAGGTCCATTCATTGTGAGCCTTCAAAAAAATTTTTTTTGGTTAATCAAGTCCCGGTATATCACCTAAAATGGATTTTTTCAGTGAAGAGGTAAATTCCTGTCTTTCGAATTTTTCTTAGAGTGGATAGTCCCTTTGCTCTATATTGTAGTGATTGCGTTATAATTTAACCAATTTGGAGGTTTAATTTGACTTTTAGAGGTTGTTCTGTTTACCTACAAGCGTAATTATCCTGGGCAACGCCGGGTCCACTGCTAGTGTTCTATCTATTTATATATATATTGTAACGTACCGCTGCCTTCCCTGTTTTAATAGAATATTTTTTTTTTAATTGAGCCTAGTACGTAAAAAAAATTCCTTCTTCCC
>JAHWFO010019727.1:1524837-1571392 GCA_023313115.1 Rhysida immarginata | reverse complement strand
AGTATTTATTTTTCTCATTGTTAATTGGAATTAATATAAGTTTTTCCGGTTTTCCTTTTTACTATTCTTTAGAGAACCTTTTTGTGTCCTCTCTGGCTAACTTATTACCTTTTACGCTATTAATCTGGGTTTTAGTATTTACTGTCTCGTTTTTTTGTAAGGGAAAGGTTTTCTTTTAAGTATTTTTACGCGTCATTTTTGGGGCGTTGGCTGTGCGTGCAGGTAAACACGACCCGTCTTTACTAGCACGTTACAAGAGTTATATGAGAGATGATCTCTTTGATGTGGTACCCTAAGTGCGACAAGGAGCTAAGAAGGGGTATTTAAGTGGTGCCTTACTTAGTGCTTCTAAATCACAGCGAGTGTCCCGTAGACGACATTTAAATGAGTGCTGCATGTATGTATGGATTCGTTGACCTCGAAACTTCTTCGTTAATGCGCCGAGATTTCTTCATCTTTCTGCTTCAAGTTCAACGACTCGTAGCGTCAAACGTACGTTGCGCCCTCTATTCATTGAGTTAACTGGTCTTGGTGAACTGGACTTCCACCGGTCTTCTTGGAAAGTTAAAGTACTTTTACCGCAATAGTTATTTTAAAGTAGCTATGCCGCCGAGTTAACTTCGCCTCGGTGCTTATGCTACTGTCATCCACTAACTGTTTCAATTCAATCCTAATTCTCAGAGTTGATGAACTTTCAAGTCAGAGCGCCATCGCGTGGTCAACAAGGACAGTTTTACTTAACTTCATATAATTCCACTGCAATCTGAATCTGAACTTATTCTCTTATATATTCCAATAATACTGCAGCTTGAGTATTTATATTTGAATAATTATTTACAATTTTTATTTGAAGATTCGAATAAAAATAATCTTTATTTTCATTTATACGTTCTCGCTATTATTTACAATTAACTCTGCTTACACCCACGTGACAATTAAGAACTCTACTACTATACAGAATCTAACAACTAGTATCTTAAGGCTTAGTAGGTATAAACTACGGGTTATCATGGGCTTTCTCTCAGGTCATGATTTACAATGAAAACATATATACAGGGTGTCTCAGAATTCATTGTACAAACTTCTAGGGGAGTTAG
This sequence comes from Rhysida immarginata, assembly GCA_023313115.1. Taxonomy (NCBI): domain Eukaryota; kingdom Metazoa; phylum Arthropoda; class Chilopoda; order Scolopendromorpha; family Scolopendridae; genus Rhysida; species Rhysida immarginata. The sequence continues at coordinate 1,570,295 of JAHWFO010019727.1, read as the reverse complement.
TATGGGTGATTCTAAGCAAAAAAGTTCATATGAATATTGGTCCGAATTTGAACAATAACTGAGATATGAACAGAAATAAAAATGCTGCCACCAAGATCAACAAGTTAATAACTCAGGTTCTCTAAAGCCTAGATTAATGAAATTTGGAGGAATTACATGGTAGATAAGACTGTGTATACCGTTAAATTTGATCGAATTTCAACAAGAAGTTTCCGAGTTACTCATGCAAAATCATAACACGTGCTCACTTGTGAGTACTAACTAGCACTTGTTAAAACTTTGACTGTGGAACTCGGAAACTTCTCACTAGTGATGTGCGATACCAATGAAGCATCGATACTTTCGGTATCGAGTACTTTAATAAAATACTCGATACCAATATCGAGTACTCAATGAGAAAGTATCGATAGTATCGAGTAAAAATGAGTATTTATTTATATGGTAAAATGCATTTCTGAGAGGACGTCGAACCTATACTGGAGCACGTGGAGGCTAACATCACTCATTACAATTAGACCTCATTACTATTACTAGGAGGCTATCATCACGTGTCCGAGTCATTAGCTTTTTTTTTTCTTTCCCGTGCGCCTATAGAGCGAGGCGTGAGCTCGACAGCTCGACCTCGTTAGGAGAAATAAAAACAAATGCTTCGAAAGATACTTCCCTAATCAGTAGGCAACCACTGGAATAAAAGCGTTAAAATATTCAACAGATTCTGAATTAACGCTGAAAATCGAACATCTTCATTAGGTGACTCATAGTTTTTTTCAGTATCGAGTATCGATGTGCAAACTATCGATACTATCGATACTTGCGCGATAATACAATTTACGATACTGGAGTACTCGATTCCGGAAAGTATCGATACTTTTTGGTATTGGTATCGGTATCGGCACAACACTACTTCTCATGTACCCTGTAATTCCCCAAAATTTCATTATTCTAGGCTTTACAGAATGTGAGGAGTTATTAATTTCTTGATCTTGGTGGTGGCATTTTTATTTCTGTTCATATCTCAGTTACCGTTCAAATTCGGACCCATGTTCATATGAATTTTTTTGCTTAGAATCACCCATACTAACTCCCCTAGAAGTTTGTACAATTAATTCTGAGACACCCTGTATAAAATGGGGATCTTTTGGGAGAAACCACTGTTTTCAAAATGTAATTTGGTGGACGAAAGGGCCAATCATATTCTTTATGAATGTATAGCCCTGGCACATGTTCGTCGCCTCACGCTAAATTCTACTTTTCTTGAGGACATTCACCAAGATCCATTGGGTAGTCTAACTCATTTTTAGTGATTCCTATTGCACCCTTGGGTTCACGGGGTTTTGGCGCTAAATTCCCTCCTAGGAAAAGGTGCCTAGGTGGTCTCTGGCTCTTTTGCCATTGATTAACTAACCTACCCGCTCTTATAAGATAATACTTTAATACTCCTAACTCACCAGAGGAGCTGCATGCCCGAGAAGTTCAAAGCGCCTCTTATTCCCAACTTTCAAGCCCTGCCTGAGCGCGAATTTGGCAGGCCTTTCTTATCGCTGGCTACAAAGGAGGGCGTGGCCTTCTGTCACGGAATTCGAATGACATCGAGAATTCCGATGACGTCCATCGATACCGAACCCGGGTTTTCCATCAATCGAAACCGGAAGGTGGACAACAAATCGGAGGACGTCATCAGGTGAAACACGCAGGAGCCAATCAGCGGGAGCCGCGGGAGATTCGTTGTGGTGATCTAGAAAACGACGATCTAGGCAGTCGTTGTAGTGGAGCCAAAGGAGACGGATCAAAAGATGGGAGATCTGGATGGCAGAAAAGGCCTCAGCGGAGCCGAATACTTCTAGCCATAAAGAGAGGAAGGGAAGACGAGATTCGACCCGTTTCTTCCCGAGCTGCGGCAAAAAAAAGCGGAACGACAGCGGCGGCGAGTGAGAGAGTCCCCGCCATAACGAATTGTGTCTATAATTATCTTTCCTGTGGGGGATGGTGCCAGTTTTCCTTAAACCATCATTCCCAATTGTCCACGATTAGGACATGATTGCCGTTTGTGCATCAGTGTAGTTCTTTCTTCGTATAGCGTCTTATCTTTCTGTACAAAAGAGCTAATGTGTTATGTTCAGGTTTATTACCGAGGTACGACGCGGATTCCCGTGCTCGTATTATTATTGTGCATCAGTGTAACGCTAGATTTGGAGGTGCGTTTAATTGTGTATTACTTTAGTGCCCAGAAATGCGAATTATTTTCATACCCATAGTGGTGTGCGTGCGTTATTGTACGAAAGTGTTGGGTTAATAGCGTAGCTAAAGTTACTTGAATTTTATGTGTATTAAAATTTACTTCTAAGACCTTGGAATTATAAGACTTAACTTTGAACTGCGGAACATTGAACTTGAAACTGTGTAACTACCAGCAACGTACATTCAGTTACGGTTTCTTATGCATATTTAAAATATCAAGCCTTTGAACTTTGATGGTTAATGATAAGCTTGATTATGTATTCAGAATTATCTGCAACATAATGAATATTATTAGTAGCATGATAACCTGCTAATTTGTTTGTGCTATTGATAATTGCTACCTACCTCATAGCTTTAATTAATTATTGGAGTTGTATTGGTTCAAGTTGAGCCTAATTGTTTACTCGATATTTGATATACCGCTTGGTTTATTTATGTCATTGAGTTTATTACGTAAGTTATTGTTGCTAAAGATTGTAGCTAATTACTGCATATTTTTGATACTCCTAATTAAGTTGGTGTACATAATTTCAACTTAGAACATAAGCTTTATTCAATTGCTATTTTTATTTGTGTATCCCATTTAAGCTTTAGGCTTAAGCTTTGCCATTCATTTACTTATTCATTTTTGACTTCTTATTGTGTTTAATAAATTTACATTCATCTATTTACGCCTTCTGTCAACGTGGTTTTCCTTTCCACTGCGCATTACTCATTGCTCATATTTACACGTTACAGAGGCGGTACGTGGTCGCAGAGCAAATACGATTCCACGTCCAGCTGTTTTGTTTTTTGTGTCACTATTGAGTGCTTAAGTTATACAGTGATGGTGCTTCGATTCAACTGTTAATACAAGTTTCTCAAGTGTGGTGCTTCGTTAATCACCAAGTATAGTGATTTAAAAAAAATCCCCTCGTTATCTGAGGTTTTTAGTTAACACTGTGAAATAGTGAAGTGCTTCAGTTTTGCACTCCTTACTCTGTGTTAGTGATTGGTGTTGGGCTTCAGTGGAGAATTTTTCTTTTGTGTCAACAACTATATATAGTGCTGTTCTATCCTGAAGTGTATCAGGTTGTGTGTGTGCATTAAAGGAGGCGGTACGACATGTGGTGACAGTCTATGTGAGTGCTTCATTTAAGTTTGCCAAATTCGACTTTAGTTGGGGCGTGTCAGTTCAAAGAAAAAAAAACCCGTCAGTATTGGTTGTAGTGATATTTCAACTAAGAAGTTGGTGCGACAGATATTTTCAGTAGTGAAAAGTGCATCGTGTGGGAATTCCGGCAACAATTCCAATTTTGCAATTATTAAAATTTGGTGGTGTTAAGTATGGTGCTACAAGGGCGAAGGCCCATCATTTTGTTTGTGATTAAAGTGAAGTGCTTAACTAAGTAATTCTTCAAATGTGTGGTGTGCTTGTGCCAGTTATGTCTACGTGGAATTTAGCTGGCACAATAGTGAATTTAAGTAGTCAGTACTTGCTTTTGGTGGCGGCATATCATTGTGGCTGACCCATCCAAGGAGGACGACGGAAGGTGCATGCTCCTGGCTTATCAGGAGGTGATTGCTAAGGTAAAATTGCAAAAATGGAAGCCCCCATCGTCGCTAAGTTGAAGAAGCTGACATTGCACGACATAGACATTAAGGCATTCGATGAAAGCTATTTAAAAATAGCGGAACGTATATCTACACTGACAGATAGAGAACAAACGGCATTATACCTCAGTTCCTTCTCGCAGATGATGAGAGAGTGCCTGGAAGAGTCGGATCCCAGGGATTTAAAGGAGGCCATGATTATTGCAGCATCGGTGCTACAGACAGATGGAGAGATGCCTTCGAATAAATGGGCTGAGAAGGATGATGTTGAGAACTCGAATCAACAGAAGCCCGATTTAAATGTAATAACAAGCAGCGGAGGACAAGGAGCCTGGTATCCCCAAACAAAAGTGAACAAAAAAAGAAAAGGCCTAAAGTGAAAGGAAAAAACCCCAAAGCGACTTCTAAAAAGGAGTATTATTTTATAGAGCCTCCGATATTCTTAGCTTCTGAAGTCGGTGACGTCAATCAACAGCATAGTAATGAGCTGTGGGGCATTGGAGAAAGTAATTCGGACAGCGACATGAATCAAAATTCTACGATCAAGGAGTACACAGGTGATGGTGTTATTCAAAGGTGGACTAATTCTGAAGCCGTCCACGAGTATACATTTACCAATCCAGAGGAAGAATGTATACGGCACATCTTCTAGTGTGGTAAAAAGGACGATGTCGATAGACTTAGCGGGATGATGGAGCTGCTAAGGGCCGGATTGGTGACCAGGGACAGTTTCGATGCTTTCTTAGCAGAAGTGATCCAAGAATGGTTAGAAGAAAACGCTCCTAAACTGATAATATGGGAGTAATAAACGAAATGAAGGTTAATAGGCCAAACCTAGAACTAGCTCTGTCCCGGGAACTAGTTCCTCTTCCAGGTCTAATCAGCTATAGTAACATAAGCAGATCTATGGAAGATTACATTTACATGGAAATGGTATTAGCTAACGTCCTCCAGGAAAATTTAAAACTTACGAGTCCAACTACAGCGGAAAAGACTATTTATGATAAAGGAGATGAAAATTCCGAGAGGAAGGCGGATGGTGGAACACAATTGTGCGATAAAACCACAGGAGACTGGCCTCGGCTTTTAAATAAAGACAGTACAAGTAACCCTTCTTCACATACGGATCTTCAAGAATCTATCCTAAGAATGTTAGCAGAGATCCAAACTACTCTGGCTAGGATAGAAGAAGTGTTGAGAGTGTCAAGTGCAAAGCAAGAAAGATGGCGCAAACGTCCTAGGAAAGGCTACAGGCAGCATCAAAGGAAGAATACGCCCCAAAATCACGCTTGCGATTCATCAGCACTACAGTCTCAGCAGTGCAGAATTAGTAGTAAAAGTCCACAATATAAACAACAAAGACATGCATTCTTTCAGAAGAAATATCAGGATACAAAGAGTACGTGGCGGCATCTCTACAAGCATCAAAAGTAGTATCCCCCTAGAACTAATACAAATAAAGACACTCGGATGGATAGCGAACGGAATTGGCGTGAGAAGAGGTCTGGTAACTACGGGAAGTCATGCAGGAAAGCAAGACAAGAACTAAATCCCGGAAATTTTGTTGGTCCTCAAGCCAGTCACCTAAAGTGCAAGTTCTCGCCCCGACGTTTTTTTTTGAGAGAAACAAGCAGGGCAATAAGCAGAAAGAAGGCTGCTATCATAGACTAGGGACTGCAGAGCTCAACGTCATTAGCACGCAGGAAAATCTGCGGTTGGAGTCTGCGAGTGTGTCACGGAATTCGAATGACCTCGAGAATTCCGATGACGTCCATCGATACCAAACCCGGGTTTTCCATCAATCGAAACCGGAAGGTTGACAACAAATCCGAGGACGGCATCAGGTGCTATTTTTATTTGTGTATCCCATTTAAGCTTTAGGCTTAAGCTTTTGCCATTCATTTACTTATTCAATTTTGACTTGTTATTGTGTTTAATAAATTTACATTCATCTATTTACGCCTTCTGTCAATGTGGTATTTATACCTAATTTCTTGTTATTTTCGTATTTACTGTTCGTGATTACTCTGTCGGCACATATTGTTATGCAAGATTTTCGTTCCTCGTTGATGAAATATTTATGTATAGTCAGGCCTGGCTTTTAGCATGTGCGAAATGTGCGATGAATAAAAGAAAGTCGTCCAGTTCGTTAGTCTTATCGGTGGAATGTATTTCACTTGGGTGCATGGCTCAGGTCTTTTGCTCTGATTTGAATCCCAAGTGCGTTTTTTTACCTCTGTTTTTTTCTTATTTTATTTTTTTCAGTAAATTATGTTTTAGATTCCACCTTTATTTTGTTAATACTTCTTTTGAAAATTCATCCAATGACATTGAATTGCTTTTTGTCCGCTTAAAAAAAATAATAAATAACGCTTAATTCAAGAAACCGCACAAGTGCCCCTGCACTCATAAGACGTGGCTGCCGAGGAGAGATGTGAAGTGCAAGCACTGATCTCCACTATAATAACGTTCAGTGAGTGCAAGGGACATTCAATCGAACATCAATGTCAGGTTTCGATGTTTAAAATAATCTCATCACTAGATACCCAGTAAAAACTGCTTATTTCTACCAAAATGTACAAACAGTAAATTACTTTCAATAAAATTGTCATATTTATTCATTTATAGGAACCAGTTTTTGGCTATTTTAATATTTTTGAAAATCAGGTGTGGTCATAGTTCCCTCTAAGCTGCGCAAATGCGTGTATGTGGTGAGGGTTTACGATCAATTTCCCACTTACAAAATTATCAAAAATGGCCTTTGTTTTGTTTATATTTTCTATTGCACACAGTTAATTTTGGACCCTGCAGCTCTCATAAAAATTAGAGGGAACTATGGGAGCCATACTATGAGTGCAGCCTACATTTAAAGGTGATAACTGTTGAAACTCTTTCAGAATATGAGAGTGACAGCAATTAGGATTTAGTTTAAATTATGTATTTAAGATTTTTAGTGAATTGATTCTTCACTCTTTGTTACTTGTCATTTTTAAATTTTTTAAACTTCCTAAATAAATCATTTATATAAAATTTAAGACTGGTTTTATGAATATACATGATTATACCGACACAAAAAATATCACGTTTCGGTTAGCTACCATAAAAATTGCAAAGGTAGACAACTGTCTATTCAGATTTTTAGAATTTGTCGAGCCCTGAATAGCACCAAAATAATTAAAGTTTATGATAAAAGAAGTTCTCTAATCTTCACTTAACACTGGAGGGTTGTTGTTCTAGGCGTCTTTAGTTGAGGACGTTCGTTCATTCACTTAGAATGAAGGTTCCAATCCTTCGAGGTTTGCTGCTTTGTTCAGTGTAGGTTGCCTTGCTCGTCCCAATGTCAACAGCCACGCTCGTTGACGCTCGGTCGCCGCACAGTTCCAAGTCCCCTTTCAGGTTGAGACGTTCACTCTGCGCTGTTGTGGGCCGCCCAATCCCCGTTGTTCCTACGAAGATATTCGTTTTTGCAGACCACCGAGATCAGCTTCCTTTCTTCGCTGGAGTGCGTTTTCTTTTCTCTGTTCATCGCAGCTCACCACCTTTCACCCAGTAGTGTAAGCACCCGAACGACGAGAAACTAATCCCAACATGCGCACCACGTTATTAAAATCATAAACTAGAGCCGGGAGAGAATAAACCGTTAACAAGGAAGCTTGTGTGTATTTCGAATTCCTGAAGTGGGCCCCTCAAAAACAAACATGTCATGAAATTTAAAATTTTATTATAATTTGGTAGTACTTAATGGAGTATTAAAATTCCCAAAATAATTTTGAAAACTTTGCATTTGTTAAAAAGTTATAAAAAAATATATTTTTGGTACCTTATGTTTAAAAAGTCATATCTCAAGATAATTTTTTACAAATCTCTTTGAAATTTTAAAGATAACAAGGAAAAAGTTTATATTTTATAATTAAACATAACGGAATGAGAAAAAAAATTTATAAAAAAGTAAATTTCAATAAAAAAAATTGAATATTTTTAAATGTTCTCAATCGATTTTAACATTTTTGAAAAAACTTATCGAATCTTTATAACGATTTAGAATTTGAAAAATATATTGGTGATCCTTGTTTTTACGTAAATGCCATCATTTTTTGTGAAGCTATTCAATCGTACCACTTGGCTGCTAAGCAAGTAATTCTTCATTCTCAAGTAATTATTACAACAAAAATAATTCTATAAAAAATAAAAAAATTCGTAATAGTATTGGAATACTTACAACATTACTCTGTGGCAGTAAATTTATTCAATTGCAAATTAGTTGATTATTTGAAAAATAATTTCGCTTACTACATGTTAACAAAATATTTTATTTTTCCGACGGTGCTGGTTCTCAGTACAGAAACCAGTCAAACCTCATCATAAAGAAGATCATGATGTACTCGTAGAAACTGAGTGGAACTTTTTTGCGACTTCTCATGGAGAAGGGCTTGTGATGGCCTCGGGGCTACTGTCAAAAGACATGCACGCAAAACTAATATGCAGGTGTTAATGGACGACCAGTTACTTCACCGAATGGGCAAAATCGCAAAATATGGACTTCGAATTTTTGATTGATGATTATGCCTTAGTCATTGCCTGGTGGAAAGGTGAATGTAGTAAAATATGATAATTTATAAATTTCTACATTTATCTAAAAATATATAATGCTGGTAAGTAAAATTAATTATTAATCTCCCTAATTGCAAATGATATTAAAGGAATTTCTGTATATTTGAAATTTAGAACTTTTAAATACTGACATTAACAATCAAATTTTTTTTATGGTAAAAAAAAAGGTAATGATAATGTGTAGAAATGATAATTTATTATATTTTTGGCTATATACATTTGTTAAATGGCGAACAAGATTTAAAATATAAAATAAACCAATTAAAAATAAGAGGAAAATATGCTACCTGGTGATTATATAGATAAAAAATTAAAATTTGAAAAAGAGCTAAATCATCCATTGAACAATGTAAGAGGGAGTAATTTAATATCATTGAATTTTTTTTATAGTTTTAATTACGTGTATTTACATTTAAGAGTGAAAAACTTTACAACGGGAATATTATTTAAAATCAAGCGCGGTCCCGTTCCTAGTTGCTGGGCTGGTCACCAGGTGTAATTTAGATGGCCACCAAGCGATCGTTCGGTTGCCTGTATTTTTCTGGCTGTTCTTGGCCCCTGCCAGACACACACAAGCGAGATACTCACTCGCCTTCTAATTCATTGAAATTCCGACACGCAACTCTCGTTTTTTTGAAAGGTACTCTCTTATTCGTTTTCTTTTTTCATTTTCCATTTTCAGAGTAATCAATTCCGTTTTTCTCTCATTAGATTTAATATTAAGTTTTTTCGAATCACTCTTTTTGATTATCCTCAATCTCTTTCAGACATTTCAATTGGTTAACGATAAATTTGAACTTCTCACGTGTTCGATTCAGCGAACGCTTGGTTGCCAAGCAACAGCGTGAGGCACACATGCCCCCTTTCCTGTTCTCGTGGGAAACTATGAAGAGAGCTTACCAAATGTAAACAAGAAAATCTAACAACAATTAGACAAAACAGAAAAATAAAAGTGAGCAATAAAATGATTCTTCCCAGATTTATTAAAAAAAACAACATTTATTCAAACCTCCTTAAATTCCCTGATTTACCCTCCCATTAATTTTATTAATCAAGACATTCTTAAAGAAAATTAAAAGTGAAGATTTTTATAATAATCTTCACTGTGGCGAATTTCTTTGTCACAATATTTAAAGTAAAAAATGAAAAATATGATAATTTCATAATTAAAAAAACATACTTTCATAAAGAAAATTGTCACAACAAAATAGAAACAGTGTTATCGAATAACGTTAAATGTAAATGCCAAAAGCTGCAAGAGGTGCATTTTAAGAAATATTTATGCTTAATTTTCGATAACAAATTAAGTTGGCAAAAACATATAGAATAATTAAAATCTAAATTACGTAAAACAATCTACTTAATGTACTACATTAACAATATTATCTCATTATAATTAGATAAATGATATATAGTGCACTGTGTGAATCCAAAATAAGATATGGAATTACACTCTACAAATTTTATACGGCATTTAAAAAATTCAGTGACTTCTAAAAATAATAATAAAATAAATAAAATTCGATTCAGAACTAAACAAAGTGAACTACAATCAACAACTTAAAATTTAAAACATTTAAAAATAGACGATCTTTGCAATGGAATTGCCCCACCTACAAAGAGTTATCCGAATGAGCCAAAAGTAGTATACAGCAAGAGAAACATCTGAACACACCGTTATTACGTTATGGAGCCAAGATGTGTACTCGTTTGTACAGGGTGTCCCAATGGAAAGCGGCATCAGTAAGTTGTGGCACCCCCTCTAGCGGCTATGCATGGTTCCAGCCGCAGGTATAGGTGATTATACAAGTGGCAAATGACATCTTGGGGTACGGCTGCCCATGCCTAGTGAACCTGCTGTGTAAGTTCATGGAGTTTCCGGGGTGATCATAAACGACATCCCACCATGCCCCACACGTGTTCAAATGGCGATAGGTCTGGGGAACTCGCGGGCCATGGCAGGCAGTTGACATCATGCAGACATACCTTGCTCATGTTTGCTGTGTGCGGTCTGCCTAAAGACTGTGCCGGGTATGGTGTGCACAAAGGCCAGTAATACGAACTGCAGAATCTCTGTGACGTACCGTGCTGCTGTCAGGGTGCCTTGGATGGTGACTAAAGGCATTCTGGTATCATAGCCGATGGCATCCCAGACCATGATCCCGGGTGTTGGTGCACGATGGCGATATCGGATGCATTGTTCATTGGCATGTTCTAATGGTCTGCGCCACACCCGTCTGCGTCTGTCGTCGGTGTCCAAACAAAAGCGGGATTCGTCATTGAAGACCACCAGGCGCCATTCCATTCAGTAGCCCACTCGTTCACGACACCATTACAGTATCGTGCAGTGCTCAGGTGTCAAAGAAAGACACAACAGTGGATGCCTGGCAGACGTGTAACCGGCGTGATATTTTCGTTGATATTGGAGCATTACCGGTAAAAGTCATGTTGTCAATTGCTCATGTTGTCGCGGAATTGCCGCAGGATGATGTTTCTATCCGCTAGCGCTGTTTGCAATATCCGCCTATCGGTATGAGCTGACGTGCTTCTCCAGAGCCTGGTTTTCTGGCATGTGTGTCTTCCTCTCACCATTGCCTCCCAGATCGGCCTACCGTCCGTTCGTGGACAGCAATCCGTCAGGTTGACCATCCAGCCTCGGAGAGGCCAATAATCCGCCCTTGTTCAAAGTCCGTTAATTGCGTGAATGGCTGACGTTCTCGTCGTCGCGGCATTGAGACTGTTGTGCGGATTACATACTGTACGTTCACAAGGCAGTTGCTTCCTCCCTACTGTATGGAACGTCTCGCACAGGTGTCAACTGATGAGCCTATACAGGCACCCAGACATCCTGTATCAATGCAAATGGTCATGTGCCTTGGCCATGCATCTAATCGTTTACTAGTCGGAGGTAGACGAAGCCCCCCACCTAATATGGATAAGGTCGGATAACTCCTTGTTGGTGGGGCAATTTATTGCAAAGCAGTGTATTTGATTATACAGGGTGAATACAAAAGTTGGAACCCCCATTTTATTTTTTGAACCAAAGCAGATATGTCAATTTTGATGAATCCAATGAATAGGAAGTTTTGGGTGGCCTATCCATTGGTGCACTTTTCATCATCCCAAATATGCAAATTAGGACACATTCAAAATTTATCTCAAAAACCGTAAGGAATAGAGAAAAAAACCCAATTGCAAACTTGTTCAGCATAAAAAAACAAACAAACAAAAAAAAATCATCCAAATCGGACCAATCAATCACCCACAATCACGTGTTGAACTGTTTGTAGCTTACAAACAGTCACAGTGCACAAGGAAAAACTGAATGTTGATATTTTCACCAAGTAAAGCATGCAAATCAAAAAATTAACATAAATTACCATATTCACATTCACTTTCATGCGGAAAAGCAAATAAAAGGCATGTTTCAGCACACAGAAGACAGAACAATTCCAGGATGGCAAGCTACACTGTTCCGGAAATGGTCAACATGATCTTCTGCTTCGGAGAGGCAAGGAGAAACCTACATGCTGCAATTAGGTTGTATCAAGACAGCTACCCTAACGAACGCCATCCATCTCGTCAAACAATGCGTTACATTATTCAAAGATTCGAGGCTACAGGGAATGTTAATGCAGAACGAGGACGACCAAGGGCACAAGGCGACGAGGATACAACAATACTAGTTCTGGCTGCAGTTGCTGCAAATCCCCACACAAGCAGCAGAGCAATTGTTGCAGATGTTGGGTGCCATCAGAGAACTGTTCTCAACATTCTACACGCACATCATTTTCACCCATACCATATTCATTGTCACCAGGAGTTACTGCCATTGGATTATGTTGCTAGGGCCGCCTTCTGCAACTGGTTACTTATCTGCCTGGAAGACAATCCAAACTTCATTCATGAGGTGTTGTGGACAGATGACGCCCAGTTCACCAGGGATGGAGTTATCAACAGGCACAACCATCATCATTGGGCAGACGAAAACCCACGATATCTGCGAGAAGCAACTCCTCAAGTGAACTGGAGAATCAATGTGTGGTGTGGATTGTACAATGACACTGTGGTTGGACCGTATTTTTACGATGGCACACTGACTGCAGAACACTACCGGGCTGAAATTCTCAACGTGGTAGTCACAGACTTCATTCACAATTTGCCATTGACCTTGTATCAGCGCACGTGGTTTCAGCATGATGGAGCTCCTCCACATTACGGGATGGCCGTTCCCGAGCGTCTAAGTGAGATGTTTGGAGAACAATGGATTGGCCGAGGAGGACCAGTTCGTTGGCCAGCCCGCTCCCCTGATTTTACACCACTTGACTTTGTCTTGTGGGGATATCTGAAGGACAAGGTTCATGCTACGCAGCCCGCCTCACTGGAGGATCTGGTTCAACAAATCCAGGAGGCATGCCGAGGAGTGACACCAGCCATGCTTGCCGATGTTTTAGCGTCAGTTCCGTGCCCAATTGTATTATGGTGCCCACGGTCGTCACATCGAGCATTTTGTTGATTAACTTTTTTAAAACTGTTTGAAGTAACTTGTTTGTACAGTGTGACTCTTTGTAAGCTACAAACAGTTCACCACGTGACTGTGGGTGATTGGTTGGTCAAATTTGGATGATTTTTTTTGTTTTGTTTGTTTTTTTATGCTGAACAAGTTTGCAATTGTTTTTTTTTCTCTATTCCTTACGGTTTTTGAGATAAATTTTGAATGTGTCCTAATTTGCATATTTGGGATTATGAAAAGTGCACCATGGGATAGGCCACCCACAACTTCCTATTCACTGGATTCATCAAAATTGACATATCTGCTTCGGTTCAAAAAATAAAAGGGAGGTTCAGACTGTATAGTTATAATACAAAATATTTTTTCAAAAAAAACGTTAATAAAATATCATTTGCTGTATACTGTTAAAATTCATGAATATTTTAACATTTTTATAATGAAATATAACTATGGATTAAGAGAAAGAAAAAACTATATTTCAAAAGTTTTTTGTTTTGAATTAGAGAAATGATAATCTTTTTTACTTTTGGTGTGTCTTAATTAGTTTTATTTTCTCCTGTGAACAAAGTTTTTACGGTTTTTCAAATTTTGTATATTTTTTCTTAAATATTATATTTATAAACTCGACTTTCCAATATAAGCCAACAATGGCTTCTGGAAATGCCAGAGATTCTTTGTAATTTTCAGCAATCTATATATCTTCTATGTATATAAAGAAGGATGTTTGTGGGTCTGTCTGTGGGTCTGTCTGTGGGTCTGTTTTTTATACAAATCTACAGTTTTAGTCCGATCTTGATAAAATTTCGCATACATGACCTTTAAAGCATGAGGAAGGTCACTGTCTACTTCAGATTTCGGAAAAATAATAAATATCGATAAAAAATCGATATTCATGGTTATGGCAAGGCATATTAATGAGAAATATCTCATGACCAACAATGCAAGGCAAAGTTGGTACAACAATAGGTATCAACAATGGTATCAGCACGCAATTCACAAACACACTGCATGAACCAACAATATATATTTCATGACTAACAATGAAAGGCAAAGTTTGTGCAAGTGTAATTATCCCGGGCAACGCCGGGTACCTCTTCTAGTATATATATAAAGAAGGATGTTTGTGGGTCTGTTTGTTTGTTTGTTTGTTTGTTTGTGGGTTTGTTTGTTTCTTATGCAAATCTATAGTTCTATTCCCATCTTGATGAAATTTTGCATACTTGACCTTCAAAGCATGAGGAAGGTCACTGTCTACTTCAGATTTCGGAAAAATAATAATTATTGGTAAAAAAAATCAATATTCTTGGTTATGGCAGGGCATATTAATGTGAAATATCTCATGACCAACAATGCAAGGCAAAGTTTCTGCAACAACAGGTATCTACAATGGTATCAACACGCAATTCACCAATAACAATGAGCACAAAATGATGATGCAATGATAGAAAGTTCATTTCGAAGAAATATAACAATGAACAAAAAATGATGATGCAATGATAGAACATTCGTTTCCAAGAATTAGTAACAATGAACAGGAAATAGATATAATAGACGATATAGATAGGGCAGTCTCTCTCGATGAGGCAAAGGAGATACACGTGTCTTCCTTCAGCTCCCTAACAAGCGTTCAGACGATTGGGAAATGTGTGTACATGTTTCTTTGTGTGTGTGTGTGTGGCACGTTTTAGCAGTGCATAACCTATTACAGTTTATTTTCAAAAAACACATCAGTTTATTTAACTTCTTCAGATTGTTCTGTTTACCTAGTGTGTAATTATCCCGGGCAACGCCGGGTCCTCCGCTAGTCTTTCTATATATAAAAAGAAGGATATTTGTTTGTTTGTTAGTGGGTTTGTTTGTGGATTTGTTTGTTTGTTTGTTTGTTTTAATATAAATCTACAGTTTTATTCCGATTTTGATAAAAATTTCGCATACTTTCAAAGCATGAGGAAGATCACAGTCTACCTCAGATTTTGGAAAAATAATAATTATTGATAAAAATTCGATATTCATGGTTATGGCAGGGCATATTAATGAGAAATTCAAGGCAAAGTTTGTGCAACAATAGGTATCAACATAGGTATAAACAAGCAATGCACAAACACTCTGCACGGACCAACAATATATATCTCATGATCAACAATGAAAGGCAAGGTTTGTCGCAACAACAGGTATCAACACGTAATTCACCAATACGAATGAGCATAAAATGATGATGCAATCATAGAAAGTTCATTTCAAAGAATTATAACAATGAACATAAAATGATGATGCAATGATAGAACATTCGTTTCCAAGAATTAGTAACAATGGACAGGAAATGGATATAATAGACGATATAGATAAGGCAGTCTCTCTCGATGAGGCAAAAGAGATACACGTGTCTTCTTTCAGCTCCCTAACAAGTGTATATGTTTCTTTCTGTATGTGTGTGTGTTTGGCACGTTTTAGCAGCCTATTACAGTTTATTTAACATCTTGAGATTGTTCTGTTTACCTACTGTGTAATTATCCCGGGCAACGTCGGGTCCTCTGCTAGTAGTTTCATAAACGTTTTATACTTCGGGAAAAATTCAACTGGCGATGACTAAATATTGCTGCATAGCATTATGCAAGTATCGACATCGCATTGCATCTGCTAGCACAGTTAGCACATAATGGCTTCCATAAGTCATGTGCTGGCTCTAACCAATCTTTTTCGACTACGCAGTTGTCGTAAGTCTTATATATACAGGATCTCTAGCCTCACTGCATCTGCAGCGCCGCCCTATAGAGAGTTAGAAACTTTTCAGTTTCAATGAAAAACCTCTATCGATAGTCGTGGTCGGCCTTTGTGCGATCTACACGGTATCTGGCGCGATCTGTTTTCTTTAGCTTATTTGAACAATGGAAATTGGCGGAAGCTCATGACCATTTACATGTATAGACTGTGGTTAAACAAAAAATAAGACTAAAAGCAATAGCAGAGAACATATTTACAATAACACACTCAATGACCAGCCTATATAAGCAGCTTCAGCACACTTATGCCCAAAACCAAAATATTGTGTAAACTGTATTTCTATGAGGAAGCCTGAATGCATTACGGAGATATTTTCCTTTGCTGCTTTCAAGTCATGTGAGTTTTGTAAAATGACCCAGATGGTAATAAAAAAAATCTATATACCAGGTGGGCAAGAAATAACGTGAGGTGTTCAGAGCTCGCTACTGGGAATTCTATTAGGCCAAATGCAGTACATTTTGGTGTATATACATAGTGGGACATGCAGTTTAAATTTCTGCAAAAAAAAAAAAAATAGTACCAAAAGTCACCATAAGGGACGCTTATTTCAAGAAAACAATGAATACATTTGCATAAGCGCGTTCCGTGTTGAGCAATCATGACAATAAAAGGCAAGGCTGAGGATTTCCCATCATTCACGAACGAATGGCCTAACGATGACGCTTACTCTGCTTGACCGGGCGTTATTAGTGAAGTTGTTTTATCAGAAGAGCGATAATGCAAGTGCTGCCCTTCGTGAATTCCGGCGATTGAAAACGTTACGAAGAGCACCGATGAGCATAACTAACTTACGGAAAATGATTGAACGATTTGAATCTACCGGAACTCTAGGAGTGCAACCAGACCGGGGACGCAAACGAATCAGGCAGTAACACGTTGAAGAAGTTGCAACTGATGTTGTGGAACAGGAGATGACTACTGTGCAGGGTACCAGCAGTGCACACGCAATAGCACGCCAAACAGATATCCCATTATTCGACGGTGAGGAAAATATTGCATAAGATATTGACATATTATCCGTATAAACTCACACCTGTTCAACAATTGCTTCCTGGAGATGAACGTACCCGAACTGACTTTTCGTTGAGATTTTTAGCACGTATGGAAGTGGATGATGCATGGCCATGGCAAATTTTATGGAATGATGAGGCACATTTTTATTTGAATGATATCAATAACCACAACTGCCGTATTTGGGCTGCATCAAATCCACATGTGTGTCTGCCATCTCCTATGCATTCACCGAAACTAACAGTATGGTGCGGCTTTACTGTTTCTTTCATCATCGGCCCGTACTTTTTTGAGGAAATTCGTCCCCGTGGACCGCTGACTTGTTCCGTCAATTCTTCCAGGTATGCCGATATGCTGGACAATTTTGTGATACCACAATTGCAGGAAAAGGGTTGTCTGCATTCTACCATTTTTATGCAGGATGGTGCGCCACCGCACATCGGCCGTCAGGTGCAGCAGATATTGCGAGAACGTTTTTCAGACAGACAACAGAATAATTAGACGTGCATTTCCCATGGTATGGCCACCCAGGTCGCCTGATCTCAAACCTTTTGATTTTTGGTTATGGGGATATTTGAAAAGCCTTGTGTATCAAGCACATGTTCCTGACCTCTCAACCTTAAAGGATCAAATAACGTTATATATCAGACTAATTAATGCAGATATGCTGCGAGCTGCCGTAGAAAATGTCGTGTACCGCATGCAGCTATTGGAACAGCACACTGGTGGTCATAGTGAAACACATTTGTAATTAAAAATAAAACATTGTTTATTGTTGTTACTAAAGTTGGTTTGTACGGTATTTGTTCATTTGACAATTAGGTATTCATTGTTTTCTTGAAATAACCGCCCCCTATGGCGACTTTTGGTACTATTTTTTATTTTGCAGAAATCGAAACTGCATGTTCCACTAAGTATATACACCAAAATGTACTGCATTTGGCCTAATAGAATTCCCGCTAGCGAGCTCTGAACACCTTACGTTATTTCTTGCCCACCCGGTATATAAAGAAGGATTTTTGTGTGTTTGTTTGTTTGTGGGTTTGTGGGTTTGTTGGTTTGTTTGTCTGTTTCTTATGCAAATCTACAGTTTTATTCCGATCTTAATGAAATTTTGCATACTTGACCTTCAAACCATGAGGAAGGTCACTGTCTACCTCAGATTTCGGAAAACTAATAATTATCGATAAAAAATCGATATTCATGGTTATTGAAGGGCATATTAATTAGAAATATCTCATGACCAACAATGCAAGGCAAAGTTTGTGCAACAATAGGTATCAACAATGGTATCAACACGCAATTCACAACACTCTGCACGGACAAACCAATATATATCTCATGACCAACAATAAAAGGAAAACTTTGTGTAAATATAGGTATTAACAATCGTGTCAACACGCAATTCACACTACGCTCGGACCACCAACATATATCTCATGACCAACAATGCAAGGCAAAGTTTGTGCAACAATAGGCTCGTCCTGTTCGCATCAACAATGGTCTCAATGCGCAATTCACCAATAACAATGAGCACAAAATTATTCAAAGAATTATAACAATGAATATAAAATGATGATGCAATGACAGAACATTCGTTTCCAAGAATTATAACAATGAACGTAAAATGATGATGCAATGATAGAAAGTTCATTTCAAAGAATTATTAACAATGAACAGAAAATAGATATAATAGACGATATAGATAGGGCAGTCTCTCGATGAGGCAAAGGAGGTACACGTGTCTTCCTTCAGCTCCCTAACAAGCGTTCAGACGATTGGGAAAACTGTGTGTGGTTGTTTGTGTATTTTGTGTGTATTTACCTACAAGCGTAAGTATCCCGGGCAACGCCGGGTCCTCTGCTAGTCATAAATAATATTGATTATTAAGATTATTATTAAAATTAAATAGTGTTTTCAAAAATTTATATGAATAATTAATATGCAAAAAGATGCAAAACAGCGTAATTAATATTCAAAACACTCCGTAAGTCATGATTGAATGATTTACAGAATGCGCCTCCCCCTTCTGGCTCAAAGTGGTCCTATAATACTAATGAAACAGCTTCAACCAAATTTCAAATTTAGTTAACATTTCTACCAAGAGATGGCGCTGCAGGCGATATGTAACAGGTATAGTTAAAACGAAGTATTTCAGTTCGCCATTCCGTAGTTCGTCGTCAAGCTGTAAATGGGGGTTACATTGAAAATGTCATTGTTTAGTTTTTTGCAACATTCCTTGCAACATTTTCATACCAGTTTTTATTTTTTTACAGTTTTTAGCCCCACCTGTGGATGAAAATGTTAACTATAATTGAAATTTGGTCGGATAAAATTCCCTAATTTCCTAAGCATAAGGCTGCAAACGATACATATCTATCGCATTCCATCTTTTATTTATTGATTTTCAAAATCCATCAGTCATTTTTGGGACACCCGGTATATTCTGCTAGCTAAAAACTGCATCTTCGCATACATAAACTCTAAAGTGCAGCATATTGAGGATTTCAGATCTCATGAACTGTGAATAGAACTGTGACTGAAATTGTGTTACCCCCTTAACTTCCTCTTACTTGGTTTTCCAAGTCCTTTAGCATGAAGGAAAGAATTATACCTCGAGACCTCATTTAATCTCATGCGCATTATCTTATTTTTTAAAAAAAAAATTTGCTTACAAATCTACAACTTATTATCTGTGCAATTTTAAGCTTTAATTCAGAAACCAATCTGTTTATTTTCCAATGTTAGATAAATCTTCTAATCCATTCAGTAATTTTTGCAATTTAAGTTTATTTTAATTATGTCTCCGTATGGGTATTTGCTAATCATTTTACTCAATGCTTGCTCCTTCTATAGGTAGTGTAAATAGCTGCGTCAGAGAGTGTAAATAAATTCAATACTATTATTATTATATTACTATTTATATATTATTGTTTTCTTCTTTATCAGTATTTTTATGTGTTCATTTAACTTCAATCTTAACTTATTTTAGTTATAACCCTTTCCCCTACTGACGACCTTGACCTCCGTCTCCTGATCTTGCTTTTGTTTATCCTCCCTCTCCAAGAACTGTGCAATACACAAAAGGTAGCTTCCATGAATAGGGCACCTGGAATTTTCAACAACGGATAGCGGAACCAGGCTACAGAATCGTAACTAGAATCGGAACCAGGAGTCAACCGTAGGTTTCACATATGATGAAGAAAAATTCTACTCAGGGACCGTCAGGAATATGTCAGAAATGTCTGAAAAGCATTAGAGGAAACAACCAAAGTGTAAATGTGTAGATCGCTGTCACTGTTTTTTTCATGCAGCCTGCGTCGGTGTGGATAAAAATGCATTCAAGACAAGGTGGATTTGTACTGAGTGCAAGGAGAATCGCTCTCCGCTGTTGACTAAGACAGGACCTGCTCAGGATTCCGGTGACTTGTCCCGTAATTCTAGTTTGCCCAGCATTAGCGATCCACGGCTTGCCTCCTAAGGGAACACTGAACTCTCTAATCTGCTCTCGCGTTGTCGGCCATTACAGATCTTATCTCAGTGGTTAAAGAGCTTACAGGGACGGTCGCAATACTGTTGGACAGTAACAAATTATTAAACGAGAGAGTGGACAAACTCCTGGAGTTAACTGCCTCAGAATTGAAGGAGTTACACTGCTAATAAAACTAGATTTTCGAAGGTAGGAGAGTGAGCTGTACATCCGGAGGCCATCGAGATCAATGACATTCGAAAGCAGGTAATCGAGCAGAATGATCAGCGACCAACAGTGAACTCTGATAAGCATATTTTGAGCTCGGTTTTAAAATCATCATCCAAGGTTAAAAGAGACAAGCAAACTGTGTTTGGATGTGCCGCTGATGTGCAGTCACTTAGTGCAGAGGAGGCCGTTGTTAAAGTACATTTTCATCTCGAGATTTTCTCCTGATATTGACACTAAATTCTGAGGCGTCACAAAATTTTTTATTAGCGTCACAAAACGTCACTAAATATTCACAAAATTTTGAGTTAAACCGAATTAACTTTTTTTTTGGTGGCAGTCCACAGAAACATGGCTTAATGACTCTATTCCTGTTTACAAGTTGTTCCGTGAAGGTTTTGATGTCTACAGATCTGACAGGTCATCTGGTAACTTAGGTGGGGGTGTTTTAGTTGCCATTCCCATAAGTTTGACTGTTGCTCCATTCCTTTGAGCTCTACTGTCAATGACATAGATCTAGTAGCCATACGTCTTCATCGCCATCAGCCATTAATTTCAACTCTGGGCTTTTTAGAGAAACAAAAGATTTAACCACTGTAGTGACTTATGTTCCACCCAACACGTTAACTGTTTTTTATAACACTTTCTTGAGTGACATGTCTGAATTTGTTTTGAGCTGTAATTGTAACACTCTTGTTCTGGGCGACTTCAACGATGATGAAAATAAGATTTACCCAAGCTTTTTATTTTACCCTAAACATCGGCAACGCTCGGCCTCATTTTGGAGCAACGAGGCGGGTCTCTTGATCTTTAATCTTGTGCTTAATGCGAGAGAGGAGTCCCTATACAAGGTGTTCGCCAATTTTCATGTTAACGCTACTGCAAGCAAGAAACTTCCAGTGTCACCTGATATTTATCATCCTGTCCTTCTTATTTCTGGTGTTAACACCGCCTTCCAGAAACGTTATACCGAATCGAATGGTTCTCATTTTAATTTTAGGAAAGGCGACTACTCTGATCTTTATAATTATCAGGTTGTTGCAAAAGATTTTTCCGGAATTTTATTCCAACACAAAAACCATTGAACTTGAATGACAGATTCAGCTCATGCAGATGCCAGGTAATGGTTGAAAAGTGAACCTTGGACTGTTCTGCGAGTTTCCTCGTTGTTACATTGTGATCTTCATCAATTGCTTAGCGTAGACTGCCATCTGAAATCATGATTGGCCGACCAGAGAGGTGCATCTTGAAGAATGTTATCTCCGCGTCTGAACCGGCGATACCATTCTTCTATTGTACGTAAACTAACAGTGCCATCACCTAAACGTTGGCAAATGTTTCGGTGACATTGCGCAGCACTGATCTTTCCAGAATACTCGTAGAAGATTGTTGCTTGAATATGCTCGCGTGATAGGTCCATTTCAGACCGTTGATGGCACTCACAGTTGATTCTTGGATGTAATATAGCAAAGATATTCAGGAATCGAATGCAATAATTTGTTTGAAAAATGTGAACACCCCTTTCGGAAAATGAGCCCTTCTTGGGCACGGGTTCTAGAATCGGAAGAAACTTTTGCAACAACCTGATACAATGCTACTTATGGCTGGGATGATTTTTAGTCTTTAGATTGTGTGGATGACAAATGGAATTTTCTTATTCATACCATTTTGGATGCTGTTAACATTTTTGTCCCAAAATTGAACAGAACTGGCATAAATAAACTTAGCAAGGGGTGTCCATCCCCTTATAGGCATCGGGCCGTCGTCACTGTTTCGGAATTAATTCGTTACTTTATTTTTTCCAATTTCTAGGGATTCAAAAAATGTATTAAACGGGGATTTTTACTGGAGTGAATGACTTTAAATAGACTGGAATCAGAATCGTGCTTTTCATTCAAAATATGGTCAGCAAAGGATGAAACACCAATTTTACAATTCTTTATGCAGGCTATATGTTCTGTCTTTCTTTTGGTCATACATCTTAGTGAGCTGCCCAAATAAAAGCGTCCACACATGGCACACCCAACTTATAGACACCTGCTTATTCCTTCGCGGGGATTTTGTCCTTTGCTACACTTAAACTCCTCTTCACTATGTTAGCGCTCCTGAAGGCAACTTTAAACTTGAAGTCACTACATGTCAGCTGGATTTAGCAGGGCAAATGACAAGAATGCGAGAATGTATAAATAATAATGAAAGTTTTTATTAGATTCAATAAGGATAACACTAATGATTGAGTGTAATAAGAGAGGAAGAGAATTTGTAAATCACGCAGTGGAAAACAAAATGCTAAAGAAAAAGTTCTGGCTAGTAGGCTAGGTCTTCAAATTTATTGTCGACTTGACGAATTTGCTGGGCCTTGATGCGTTAGTATTAACAGTTCAAAGTAATCCTTCAACCACTCCCCAAATTGCGAATATGGCTAAAGAGTTCGTCCCTGGACGTAATGACATAATAAGTTGAAGAAGATCGGTCACTGATGACCACCGAGACCAGTTAACTCAGCTTGACCGATAAATCTATTTGAGTTTTGAAGCAAACGATGCTAACGAAGATAAGATGCGTAGACGCTAACATGACGGGATTGACGCTAACGACGGGATTGACGAAACGTGCATCGCTGTTCCCTTGTATTCTGTCGAAAGACTGCGATGAAATTGGTGACGCGATATACCACGGACCTCCAATGCACACACACTTGATGAGAGGCACTGACAACTATGGTACAATAACACTCGTTGCACTTCGTACCAATACCCTTAAACACCCTAATTTTCAAACACAACAGTCTTTCCTTAAAAGTTTTAACTGATGAAGTACTACAATATTTATATAAGGGTAACTCACAGCACTTTATTCTATCTCTAGGAGCACACACAATTTCTGGAATAATTGATAAATGACTACCTTTAAGTAATCAAAACAAACAAACAAATAAATTCATAAGTAAACCCATATTCAACTGAATAAATATCGTAGCACAAAACACAAGATATCAATGTTGAATGATAGGATTGATCGGTTGTCGCTGATGAAACACTTGTCGATCTGACACTGTGAACACATATAAACAATTACATGCTTGTGGGACACTACTACTTTCTTAATCGGAGCTTCTCCAATCGCTTATGCACTCCGCAGTTAAAATCTCGTGGAGGGGCTATGGAATTTACGAAAACAGGAGGGTTCGTAACTAAATCAAATAGCACATAAAATATATGAAAGCATCAGATTTATAATTACGTCATTAGCTGCGGAAAGCATAGAAACCATACACCTCTGTAGCTTAGCAAGTCCTCAACGAAAATGGTTCTGTTGTGCATGCCCATAGAGTACCGTAACTGTCTAATGGTAAAGGAGATAGTCAAGTTCGTTAGAACGCCAGGAAAGTTAGCAAGTACGTCGAGATGAATCCGCCCATTCCTCTCAGGAAATAGACACCGAGAGAAAAAGGATACACCCCTGTTACCGATTCACCTTCAACTAGTCTACTAACGTCATGGCTGAATGTCATGCAAAAAAGTTCAATTTGCGAAGGCTGGATCTCTGCCTCAAAAACGGTAATATTCAGGCCGTTATTTTCATGCATTATCCAACTATAACGAATTATATTTAAAGTCCTACCGTGAATGCTGTATAAGAGCTGGAGAAGAATTTCCTCGTCCTCCGTCGAATGGCGGACGTCGGGTAGACATTCGTTAGCTCGCTGACGGCAGTAGACTTCGTCTCACTAGTCAGCCGCTATCGCCGTCTCGTCGTCGACTCTCTCGCTGTTCAGCAACTCTCTCACTGACGATTCTCGCAGGGTGAAATGTTTGTTACCTTCCTCGCACATTCGTTCGGTGCTTTGAAAAATGTTTAATGGGATTTTTGGCCATTCAATATCGTTCCGGATGAGCTTCTCTGACCATCCTTGTTGCCGCCATGACTTTTTCTGTCCTCTCGTCTTCTCCTCTCCACATGACCCTTTCGGAGTGGTTCTCTTAACATCACGTCTTCTTGTCACGTCATCAGCTCCCTTCGCTCTCTCGGCCGCTGAGTCACCAGAAAACTGTTCTTGAACACATAGTTACCCTTCTTTCCTCCTGTAATGTCCCCAATCATTAAAACTTCTATGGGCTTGTTCTTTACCAAATCCTTTTGATACCTTATAGCAGTTTCCATCATTCTGCTTCTTAAATTGCCTATTATTACCTTTCTTCTTCCGCTCTTTTTTCATAGGTCTGACATTTCGACGAGTTCTATCGCATTTCTTTTCCTGAAATTGCGTAGTCCGCGTTCTATTTCTAACGCACTTTCCAATTCTTATCAATGTTTCCTTTGCATAGTTCTTGTACCTTGTTCTGAATCTACTAGATTACAGTTGCTTTCTCGTTCCGGCTTTCTTTGAAAACCTCTTTTATTTCCATTGTACTTTCTCCATACTAAATTTTCATCCCGTAACCTATAACATGGAGAATCTTGCCTCCGACACTGCCAATTTTGCTTTTGTTGTTTATTCTTTCGATTTTTGTAGCATCTTCGCCGTCTGCTGTCCTGAGAGACTGAATCTCCTTGGAATAACTTGTCTTTCTCTATCAAATTAATGAGTCTATCAAAAACTCCCAAGGCGTGTTCTAACTCCTTCAACAGTTTTGTAACAAACTCACTTTCAGTATCTTTCCCATTTACTCTTATCTTCTTGAGCGCTTTTTCCTTTATTGGAGTTAACATCTTTAAGACTCCGCTCCTCTTCAAAATTACCGTCATATATCCTCTCCTTTTCAATGTCATTACTGGCAATTATATTTTTATTGTCCCACGCTGCATAATCATATGTCTCGGCTTTTATCACAGAGTCTCTCGAATCATCACTAACGTCCTTAAATTTTACTCTTGGCTTTGACACTTTTACATTTATCTTGACAATCACCACAATTAACACTCGATGCCACCTCTTTTTGCCAGATAACCGCTTTATCCATGTACCTCGTTGAAGCCCCTTTTTGTTTGCTCTTGTCTGGATCACTTTCCTTACCGGGATAACAGTCCATAGCTTTAGCCTCATTAGGCCCCAATTCTCTGCTCGTGCTCCACTGATAATTCCTACTGAAAGAATATTTTTTAAAGTCGTCACTAAGTCTAGCTTGGGAATCTCGAATTCCTTGAGTAAGCTGAATTTGGTGCCTTTGAAAATCTCTGTGAGCTAAGGTACCTATTTCTTCGGAGATCATCAGAAAGTCTGTTCTTTCGATAAATGATGAACCTGGCTGTTGTAGGATATCATCCTTAAAACATTTGGCTGCTTCATTTCCTTTTGAGCCACAACTTTCCTTATCTCCATCAGTGAGGAGTGCCTCTCCGTTGCTCGAGTTTCGATACTTCTCTCCTTTTAATACCCAAAGGAATCGTCTGGCATCTTTCACGAATCTTCAATAGCTGGTTTCAATACCTGTTAATGAACTTGTATCTTC
Source organism: Rhysida immarginata (assembly GCA_023313115.1). Classification (NCBI taxonomy): domain Eukaryota; kingdom Metazoa; phylum Arthropoda; class Chilopoda; order Scolopendromorpha; family Scolopendridae; genus Rhysida; species Rhysida immarginata. The sequence continues at coordinate 1,544,398 of JAHWFO010019727.1, read as the reverse complement.
CGGACGTTCATTTCCTTTGTCTACTACAGTTTCTATTTGACTAATAGCCTCTCCGTAAATCAACTCTTCTCGTGCGGGTTGTTAACGCCATTCGTTCAATTTTTGCCGCTGATTCAAGTTTCTTTTATGCCGAACATATTCAGTTCCTTGAATACAGCATCCTGTATTATACTGTTGACATTTTTTGATTTTTTTGATCGAGGGCGTCCGTACCTTGCAGTGAAAAGACCTTGGCGTATTACCTTTGGCAAAGTTCTTTATTTTATTATTACGCCTACTATTTTGTTTTACATCTCCTCTTTTCATTTTAGCGGTGATGGTATCCATAGCATTCTTTAGGGTTGGGCACTTTTTATTCATCAAATATTCTCTGTCCTCAGGATTCAGGGCATTATCATAAAGCTGAATCCTTTCACTTTCGTAAGTCTGCCATAGCTGTGAAACTAGCTTACCGAAATATTGGTTAAATACTTTAATGGGATTTTCCTGACGAAATTTGGTTCTGTAGCTTAGCCTGTCCTCAACGAAAACGGTTCTTTTGCATATGCCCATAGAGTACCGTAACTTTCTAACGGCAAAGGAGAAGTCAAGTTCGTTAGAACGCCGGGAAAGTTAGCAAGTATGTCGGAATGAATCCGCCCCTTCCTCTCAGGAAATAGACACAGAGAGAAAAAGGATACACCCCTAATACCGGTTCACTTTCAACTACTCCACTAACGTCGTGGCTGAATGTCATGCGAAAAAGTTCAGTTTGCGAAGGGTGGATCTTTGTCTCAAAAACGGCAATGTTTAGGACGTTAGTTTTATGCACTATCCAACTATAACGAAGTATACTTAAAGACCTACTCTACATGCTTTATAAGCGTTAGAGAAGAATTTCCTCATCCGCTGTCGTCGTGAACACTCCATTTGACGTTGGCAAACTTCCCGAGGTTGAAGGCAGTTTGCCGATCTTCTTTCGGCCTTCTGTCGTAGCTGTTTCATTATTCAAATAAATGAGCAATCGTTCAAACATGCTTACGAGCAGATTTTGCCATTCCTCCTCCTTGCAGCATTGGCGGACATCAGGTTGACATTCGTTAGCTCGCTGACGGCGGTAGACTTCGTCTCGCTCGCCGGCCGCTGTTAAGCCATCTCGTCCTCGACTCTGCTGCTGTTAAGCAACTGGCTCGCTGACGTTTCTCGCAGAGTGAAATGTCCGTTACCTTCCTCGCACATCAGTTCGATGTTTTGGAAACTGTTTAACAGGTTTTTTCAATATCATCCTGGACGAGCTTCTCCGACCGTCCTTGTTGCCGCTATGACTCTTTCTGTCCTCTCGTCTTCTCCTCTCCACATTACCCTTTCGGAGTGGCTCTCTTAATGTCACCTCTTCTTGTCGCATCATCAACTCCCTTCGCTCTCGCGGCTCGCTGATGTTGATGAAATCCATGTGACACTACGCAGCTTTATTTGGCCTCAATTCAACTGGACATTGTATGGTAAGACTAATACATTTTTGTAGTCTTCCAATCCCTTTCTAAGGGTCATGACTTTTTCAATCAGATGTCTACTGATTTTATAGTCATCTGATCCACCATTTTACTTTCGAAATCATTAAAAACAGCAAAGGATCTGATTAAAGCAATCTTCTTTTCTTGGATTCCTTGTCGAGTGGCAGTATCAGCGCTTTCCTGACATGATGGTGGAATGCCGCTAATTTTTGGAGATACAGTGGTTGGAATCATTCCTTATGCAGGCTGGCGTGAAGTTACCTTTTCTGTGGATGTCAAAACGTAAGTTATAGCCTGAGTGCATAATTAATAAATCAAGAAAAGGTAACTCCAAGATTTCTCCTCTTTCATGGTGATATTGATATGGATACACAAAGAATTCAGGGAGTCTAAGAATTCGCTAATGTCTCCTTCTTGTGTGTTGTAGATGCAGAAAATGTCATCTACATATCTATACCATATTCTGGGGAAGTACTTGAATCTCTTTAATGCCATGTTTTCCAACTTCCGAATATACAAATTGGCTAGGTAGGGGCTAACACTGCTGCCCATCGGTGTACCATTCGTCATCTTATAGTATTGCCCATTGAAGGTGAAAATATTATTGTAAACGATCAGCTCCATCACCCTCATAATCTCTACTGTAACATCCAAGAATACGTCATTTTCACCTAGAACATCCTCCAACCATTCTAAAGTTTCCATAACTGGAATGCTTGAGAATAAAGTTTCGATGTCAAACGATGCCAGTCTATCTTCTTCATTGATGTTAACGTTATTAAGGCTCGTCTTTAAGGCTCAAACCGAGGTCAGTACTGTTTTTTATGCTAAAATTTATACCTGGGAGATTCAATGGTTCCAGAGATGCTTTTAGCATAAACTTTCCTAGTTTATGTGTGGGGGAACCTATGCAGTCAACGATAGGTCTCCAATTATTTCCTATTATATGAGTTTTTGGTATGCAGTATAAACCAGGGGCTACAGGATTAATAGGTATTTTATTAAGCGGAGTTATTGATTATAGCATATTTTCAATTTGAAACTGTCGGGTCTTGACATAATAGCGTTATTGGTGGTTCCGTTTTCTTGTGTTTAGTTGTAATTAGTTATTAAGGTGGTATTTCTGTAATTGGTTATTTATTACTGAGTTTCTGTAATTGGTTATTTATTGTTGTATTTCTCTTGTAAATTCTGAGTTCTCTGTTCGTTAATCACTCACTGATGAAGAAAGCATAGCTTTCGAAATGTACATCTGAAGCATTATTAAAATGATTATTGTGGATTTGTGGTTTCCTGTCGTAAGAAGATTTAGGAATTTGTTCCTAAGATGAAGGCGAAACAGGCATCTATGAGAAACTTAAGTAATGAACATGTTAAACTGGAACAGGACATATATAAATCCTCGAAAGAGATCAACTTCCGTAAGCAAGAGTTATTCCAGTTTAATCAATGTTACCAACTATTGTCTAATCAGTTGGAAAATATTACGGAGAACGAAAAGACACAGATGTACATAAAGGCGTTTCCCAAAGAATAAAGGTGCGAGTTAGAAAAAGGGAAGCCAGGGTCACTAAGACAGGCTATGGAATTAGCAGAATGCCTAAAAACTCAAGCTAAAGAGGACATGAAACAGATAAGTTATGGCAGCTACATCTACTTGGAGCCTAAATGAGGATTTGTTAAGAGAAATTCGTGAAGGCTATCAGCATTGTATCTTCGCGAAAGCGCGATTAGAAAACACTAAGGTGCCATATTTTGTCGAAGAGGGAATGGATGCTGCTACCTTCAACAAAGAAATTATTAGATAAAATTTTGGCAGCTATTCAAAAGGACCCTACCGCTGGTCATTTAGAAGTGTATAAAGCACTCCAAAAGGCCCGACATCCATTTATTTGGCGGAACATGAACAAAGACATAGTCAGCTTCGTTAACGCATGTTCCGAATGTCAGGCCAACAAAACTGAAAGAAAAAAGCATATGAGGATTTACAATCCCTAGAGGTTCCCCTTACAGGTGGCATACGATTTCAATCGATTTCGTCCTACCCCTTCCTTCTCACCATAGCAGAAATTGCTATAAATGCGTCAGTGTCCGAGTCAACTACAATGACTCCTTACTTCGCTGATCTAGGAAGGGAAATAAATATACCACCTTCAATCAATAAATCTGTAAATGCCAGTGAACAAAAAGGACCTTATGTGGCCCATTTGTTAAAAATTTTGTGCCAAGTGCGTCGCAACATACAACGAGCCAATCGTAAGTGCAAAAAAATGCTACGATAAGCAACACACGCGGTGGCAGCTAAAACAAGTTGAAGAGGTCTGGGTGTGGGCCGTGCGTCTCAATCCTCTCAAGCATAAAGTGGGAAACAAGCTTTATAGCAAGTATATAGGTCCCTTTCCCATAATCAAAGTCATCAACAGGGTTTCGGCGCGGATCAAAATCCCTCGTAATTGGGGAGGTACCAAAACATTACACTGTTCCTTTCTAAAGAAGCATAGGGATAATAAATGGATGCCCACAAAGACCCCGCTAAAGAAACCAGGCCCTATAAAAGACCCTTGGTATAAAAACGTTTACCGGGCACAGGATATCAAGGATGTCAGGGGCAAACCGCCCAGAGGGAGTTGCTTGTCCAGTGGGTAGGCTACTCAAAACCATCGTGGGAGCCGGTAGCGAACCTCCATAGGCCTCATTTCCAAATTTTTCGCGAAGCAAAGACAAACCAGGCCTAAGGAGGGGGCGGCAAAAAATAATTTAAGCGACAAGGACCATCCCGTAGTATTAATGCAAATGGCTAATGCGCGTTATATTAACAAGCGATCCGGTCCTAAATTCCTTAACAGCAATCAAGAGGAGGAGGAGGCGAGCATGTCACCACGTGTGTTGACAGACGCTTCGACCAAGGCTCCCGATCTGCTCTCTCGATTGGGGAACAAGCTTGAAGAAATGGCTTCACCATCTCTTGCTAAAATAAAAACCACCTCAGATGGTGGCAGCAAGAGAGAGCATCATAGGCGGAATAAGCAGAAGCAACGCAGAAAACAGCGCGAGCATGTAGATTCTGAGCGGGAAGATGAAAATCGAGGGGACGAGACGTGGAACCAAAGGAATAAGTCACGTAAAATTCCGGTCTCGAGAAATCTTGTCGATTGTTTGATTCACGACCGAATTTTCTGGAACTGTGGCTCGTCAAGGTTTAAAGAGTGCGAACGTGAGAGTTCAGCCCATGAAATACGACAAGCCCCGCAAGCGACTTGTGGCCATTTATGATAAGCTACGACCAGTGAGCCCCGTTTGTTCGAATTGCTGAGCGACGAGGACAGCATGGTTTCAGAAGGCAGCACGTTCACGACGGAGACCCAAATTTTCGCCCCAATGCCAGATTCACCTTTTGTGCTTTTCAGCATTGTAGGCGCTCCGAGCGAGGTCAACATTCTGCGTATGTTGGTAGTCGCAGCTGACCTGGATGCCTCCTCACTAGTGCTACTGGATTTTTTGGACCCTTCCTGGATTCCCAGCGGAAACTGTGTTTGGAATACCCCCTGGATGCATGAAGCTTTCTCGTGACATGGATTGGGCACCTTGACTCCCTACTCAAAGTGGGTCATTTTTTTTTTGGCTAGCAAATTTCGCCCTCACTTTTTGTCTCAGTCTCGCTTGTATACTTAACCTCAATCTTCCCGCTCGAGTGCGTTGCTTAAGTTCCATGCATGCTATTATTTGGCTGCTTTAGGGTATTGCTATTATTGCACTATATGCTACTCTTCGCAGTCCAGCTGAGCACCGCCCTCATTTGCGTTAGCTTAGATTGTAAGGTTAAGATAAGAGACCGTTGCATGTCTCTCACTTCCCATATTTCCCCCTCTATTTTAGTTATCAAAGGCTTCAAGCCGGACTTTAAACGCTATTGCGTTGCCATTTTCGTACGGTGCAGCTGTGGACACGCAGCAAGCAAGCTAGCTGGAGAGTTCTCTTCATTCCAATGTTCCTGCTCGACCAGAAGCAATACTGCCTCCGCGATGTCCCACTGTAATTAAGCTTAGCGATTTTGGGCATTAAATTATCAGTTATCATTGGCCCAATTCTTTACAAATTCTTTGTAATTGAAGTAACCCAGTAACTTTAATTGTTCAATTAGCTGGTAGCGCGTCTTTATGACCGCTCCAGTACTTTAGCTTATTATCCATAGTCTTACTGCGCCCAGCTGTGTTTTTCTTATCACCTCTATCCATTTTTGTGTAAATGTAAGTTTTATTTCTCAGATCGGGCAAGGCAATGTCCTCATGCGTTTCTTGCGTGTAAGCAAGATCGTAGCCCGTATATTGTATTGTTTAATTGTACTCAATTAACTAATTTTTGTTGTTAAATAAATTAATTAAGCCAAAAGCTATACGTGCTCATAAATACGTGACATTTTCCCTGTGATTGTTACATTTTTATTAAAAATTATTATTATTATTATTATTATTATTATTATTATTATTATTATTATTCCGAAGAACATTTACTTCTTCCTCCTTTATAAATCTCTTATTATTCCGAAGATCATCTATGGTATTCTTATCTGGTACTCATATCCGAATCAACGGATTGATGTTTTACAGAAAAAAATAAATACTCTAAAGAAGTTTCTGTGCGTCAAATTGTCTCGTTCGTATCCGCTACCTCACTTGGATAAGGCTTTTGATCTTACTACTATTGCTAAGAATATATTTTCTAAATTCTATGGTAAGATTTTATTAGGTACTATAGATCTGGGCAAACTCGATGACTTTTGTGTAGTTCGTAAAGGCAGAGTTTCGAGGATTCATCAGCAATTGGACACAAGGCACCCTTGGCGAACTAATCTTGGAAGATTGGATCGTTTTTTAAAATAATCTCTAATCATAATAAGTTTTTCATCAATCAGCCCTTTTCTAATTTTTATAAGGAACATAAGTCACTTTTTAACCAATCATAAATTTTAATCATTCCATTGAATCTTCAGTTTTTTCTTTGTCTATTCATAATTCTCATTCGACACTTATAATAAATTAATTTTTGAACACTGGTCTGATGCTTTTTTTTTTCCTTTTCTTTTTTTGTTTCTTTTTTCTATATTTTTCTCTTTCTTTGTGACTGGATAGTGTGCTGCTTTGTTTTTTCTTCTTTTTTCTTTTTTGTGTATTATTCATTAACCCCGTTTTTGGGCTTCGGCCTGTTGGGGGACAACATTGGGTTTTACCCCCCAGTATATCTGGTGGGTTACTCTCCGTTTTTTTAAATTTTATAAATTTTAAATTTAATTATTATCATTATTATTATTATTTGGTTATAAGCTACAGTGGTGAAGAAAATTTGAGACCACCTCTTTTTTTAAAAATAAGCAAATTAAATTGGAAAATTTCTGATAAATTATAGGCATTCACATGCGTACTGTCATATTCACCTTCATCTATTTCCAAAAAAAATAACAAAAAAAAATTGAAAAAGGAATCGAATGATATATTATGTTATAGGAGGGTCAAGAAAAAGGTTTGAGACCAGGATGGAAAAGTCCATCAAATGAATGACAACAGCTTTAAAGACTATCATATTACCTAGACTATTTAAATGCGTACACAATAGTAAATTTGTATACATAGGGTTCTGGCTAAAAGATGACCAAAAAAGTCAAACTGAAGCATATCGAAAATGTGGAAAGTCAGAGCGTGTAATTGCCGCTCTTATTGTATATGAAAGACTGTAGTCCATAATTAGTTTGCTAACCCACAAATGCATGGATAAAAAAACATCGAACAGGACGGCTAAAAAAGAGCTGAAAGACAGATCCTTAGATTGGCCAGTGCCTCATCCAGTTAAATTACAAGATCACTGCAGCTGCCGGTTAACAGTCTGAAATTTGCTGTCAGCATCAGAACATCATGCATACATCAAGATGAAGTCGAAACCAAAGCTATCACCCCAGCATAAAGAAGCCAGACTGAACTTGGCAAAGCGATACAACAATGACAGCCATCTTTAGATATGGTTCGGTTATGATATTGGGCTGCTTTCACCGAGCAAAAGAAGTCCCAAGTGGCATTTGTTTCTCCACGATCGAAGATAACCAATTACCAGGATATCTTGGGCAACTTCCTCTGTCTTCTTTTAGATCAAATAAATGACCCGGAATTCATTTTTCAGCAGGACAATGCGCCTAAAAGAAGCATCAACTATGAAATGGTAAAAATCATCGATAAACTCCGTTGAAAATTTGTGGGATATTATCTGGTTCGTGAAAAACAGTATAACATGGTCTCCGATCTGATAAAATCTATACAGATCTCATGGGACAGAAAAAACCCACAAACTTCAAGCTTTTGTGAAATCCATGCCAAAGAGACTCATGGAAGTTATGAAATTGACAGGACATCGAATAAAATACTGATCCACAAAGTTTTAATCATTCTCAAGGGAAATCCATCCTGGTCTCAAACTTTTTTCCTGATCTTCATACTGCAAAATGTTCCGTTTATTTTATTTTGCAATTATGTTTATTTTTTTTGAAACAGATCAAGTTAAATGTGACAGCAAACATATGTATCACTTTAATTGATAAAAAAAAATTTGTAATTCAGTTTGCCAATTTTTTGAATTGTAGTGATCTCAATCATATCACATAAAGACACGTACAGGACATTAGCTGGTTATAATAAATCGCAGTGCAAGTTTATTGAGTGAGTGCTATTTTAATAAATGAAGAAAATGAAAGTTCACCTTTCACGCCGATTTTTCAATTCAGTATTTCAGTTTTTTTACCTTGAAAAATTAATAATGATGAAGAAAAATCATCATGAGACCTGCCGTGGAAAGCTTAAATGAAATTTTTCAAAATAAAAAATGTAGTTTGCAGAATTGTAAATGCATTTGGCAGAATTGAAAATGAAGCTTTTCAAATTAAAATGTTTATTGCAAAACATAAAATGTTAATTGATTTTCGAATTCACATGGGATGATTGACATTTTAGTGGGTGGGGCTAAATAGCAACTTATAAAAATTAATTAGAAAAATATGATAAGGATTTGAGAAACGAAAATTCTTGTATAATATCTAAAAGATGTGTACTGTAATTTCAAAATATTAAAAACAATGCTTAAGCCTGTTTCACATAGAGCTTGGCGGAGCGGAAAACACGCGGAAGCGCAATCCGCGGGCAAAAGCGGACTTTTTCCGCTAAACTGAGGCGTTTCACATTCACGCGCAAACGTTGCAGATCTGCTCCGCGAGATTTTTCATTTCAAGGAGATCTGGAAATTTTGCGGAATCCGCTTTGCCTCAGCCAATCAGGAAGCAGGTAAAGCGCAAAGCATGTAGGGAGAACCTAAAGCGGGAGAGATAAAAATTAGTCTACTACACAGCGATGGCCAGCAAATGTGTGTTTCATGAGAAACTTATTTCTTTAATTTCTGAACGAATTTCAATTTGGAATACCAAATAAAGGAACACAGCTAAAATAAAACAAAACCAGGTAAAAGTCGGTTTCTATTTCTCGGGTGACATCGATGATCGATCAGCCCCTTCACGTTTAAGCCTATTTTACATAAAGCTTATTTCAGCCCCGTCTAGCTCGAATTTATTATTGTTTTTAATCATTAAATAAGTGTAACATATTTAATAAATAAGTAAATTATATATCGCATTATAGAATTTATATTTTCGGAAAATTATGCAAGAAAACACATCACGAACATCTCGTGACGATGTATGTGCGGCCAGCCCGACATCAATGACCGACAGCCCATCCGTAGCTGATGTTCATCGTCACGGGACTTTAGTGATTTTTTCCCCGCATACATTTCGTAAAATATAATTCCTTCAAAAAAGATAAATTATTTATGTATTAATTAGACACATTACAATAATGAATTCATGCATAAACGCGACGGGGCTGACCGATGTCTTCCGAGAAAATTAGAGAATGCTACTCTCGACTTTTACCCAAAAGGGGTTTAATTTTTTTTTTAATATTATTGTAATTAAAATATATATTTATTATTACACAAATACTGGGCAGTACAGTTCTTGTATTTTTAAATCATACTCCGCCAAATGAAAAATTAACAATATATAACATCTCCATTTAAAAAATTGTTGAAAATTCATTTGATAGTCTTTTTTTTACTTCAAAAGCTTAGTTTTAGACTCCATTTTACGAAAGAAGATACTATTTTAGAGGGACCAATCAGGAGACAGTTGAAGCGGAAAAGTTGCGCGAAAGTTTTAATTGTGAAATTAGTTATGTGAAATGCTCAACGGATTCCGCGTTTCCACGCGGAATGCGCACAGAGGCGCCACTATACGCAATATATGCGGATCTGCATCCGCTCCGCCAGGGATTTTCTATGTGAAACAAGCTTTAGACCTCATTTCCTTAGAACCGCGTAAACGAGGGTCTAGATACTGTCATATGGTACGACAAAAGCTGTCATATGGTCTATGAACTGAATGACTGTAAAGGTATAAAAAATTTCTTACTGATAAAACAGACATTCAATGAGCATGATGATTTTTACACCGATTGAATTCAGAGTGCTTACGCTAAATATCCTTCCTCATGGCAAAAGGAATTAACAAGGAATGGTAACACTGGTCGGCATCAAAATATGAGCAAAATAATGTATATGTGGAATTGATACATATCGACGCGCTAAATCCAAATATGTAATCAGAATTTATCTAGCACGTCTAGTTTTGATGCTATAAGCAATATTTGTTTTCATTACAATTGTTTACATTTCGATACTGACAGCGGTATTTGTTCAAATCTAAGTTGGTCAATAAAGAAAAAAGAGCATGGGTAACTTTTGAAAACATATGTCACAATTTTCTTTGGAAATACAAGGGCTGCAAATTACAAAGAACTAGTACAAGAACTTCTTTCTTTATATCAAGAACCCGGATGCAACATGTCATTAAAAATACACTTATTGCAGTCGCATTTAGATTTTTTCCCGCGTGTCTGATGAGCATGGTGAGAGGTTTCACCAAGATATTGCGCACATGGAAAAAAGATATAATGGCAACTGGTCCCCAGCAATGTTAGCTGGTTTCTGCTGGGAAATCAATCGTGAAACAGCAGATAAAACTTATAAAAGAAAGCGATCTACCAAATAGTTACTTTTTTATGTTATATTAGAATTTTATTTAATTTAAGATTTTAATTTATATCATAGAAGTCATATCATGGGTAAGAGTTTTGTACTTTTTTATAATAAATACGTATTTATTATGTCAATAATAGTATTTTATTTAAACTATAGTAATTTATAGTATTTATTTAAAAATTTCTCGAAAACTAGACGTGATAGAATCAATCTGTAAACAGCTTTGGATTCAGCACACTAAACTCAATTAAAATGACATGACAAAATTCTTGCTCCCGACTTTTTTTTGTTTTGTGCCGACCAGTGTAATAGGTGGACTAAGTAATAAGTATAAAGAAATCAACATTACCGCTTCAAGTTTCGAAATTTTCCACGCTCTGAAAAAATCTCGGAATTGTAGAAACATTCGACGAATTCCAACAATAATTATGGCTGCCAAGACACACTGTGAATTTAAGGTAAAAAATTTATAAAGTATTAACGTTATTTTATTTATAGTTTATATTTTAATTATATTAATAACTTGATAAAACAAAATAAGATTCTTTCTTAAATAAAATAAATCTTACATTTGGTAAATTTTTGAATAATTTGGCAATTGCGACAAGAACTATTAACACAATGCCACTAGAAAGTAAACCAGCAATCTAAGGAAGAGATGAGGAAACTTAGTTTCTATTCAAAATTAAAATATTTCGTAAATTAGAGGAAAAAACAAAAAATAACTGGTCGAACCTGTGTCATTCCACCGACGCTGTCAAGAACCATCGAACGAGATAAGGCGACGCACATCGGAAAACAATGGAAGAATGATGAAATGAAATTAGCGGTACCCATGGCCAAAAATTCCTACATGTAAAAAAATAAATATATAAAAAACCATTAGGTACTAGGATTTCTAAAGTCCATAATCGCTGTTATATTTTGTGTATACGTATATGTACAATGTGTCCCAAATTGATGTATACACTTTTTGAAACGTTATAGCTATGCAACGAAATGAGATAGAAATGTAAGGTTTGTTGTGTATGACACAGATAGCGCTGGAAAAGCAGAGCAACACGTTCATTGTTGTTCATTTGTTTATAAACCAAAATGGCGGTAGGACTTTCATTTGATGAACGAAAGTGGATACAGAAGTGTATTGGAGAGTGGAGAATGTTGTTGAGGTTCACCAAATGCAACGACGTTGGAGGGTTGAATTTAGTACACCACCGCCAACAAGAGTAACAATAAGAAAACTCCGAGACAAGTTTGAAGTTGAAGAAACGGAGAAAGATGTGTTGAAAGGTCGGTACGGAAAAAAGAGAAGTTCCACTGATAATGAGTGTTGATGACGTCATGGAGGTTTTTGCATGATCCCCAAAGAAGACAGTAAGGCAATGCTCTCGTGAAATTGAAATCGCCAAATCCAATGTTCATCGAATTTTGCGAAGTCAAAAGTGGAAGCCTTACATTCCGCGACTTGTCCATCGAGAGAAGAGTGGTAATTGCAACAACATCAAGTGTACATATAAAGTAAAATTACGTGAGTAAGTAATTATTAAGACTAACAATAGCATCCTTGGAGAGGTTCATCCATTTTTTTCGAATTTCCATTAACATATTTTACTGTATTAATTCTAAGCGTTTTCATGTGTTTATTTTTAAGATATTGAAAAATTTATTCAAAAAAAAAAACAAGGAGCTACGCTGGTCCATCACCTAGATTATTTGGTAGCACAGCTGATCCAAACATTTCATAAAAATCATTTCTGACTATATTCTGTGTGAATGTGAATATTTTGGAAACTAAGACGATGATAATGCGATGATTGAACATTCGTTTCCAATAATTATTAATAATGGGCATAAAATGACGATACAGTGACAGGCCATAAATAAAGCAGCGTTCTTTGAGGAGGAAAAGGAGTCACACCTGTCTCCCTTGAACTCCCTATCAAACATCCAAACAACTAGCAAAAAATTATGTGCCTGGAAAGGAAAGAGAAAGAACGAGTATTGGTCATAGAAACTCTGGAGATGAAATGGAAAAATCTGTACGGGCATTGGAAACATCTGAACAACGGGAGTTTCGAATAGAGCAAGAGGGTATAAGAGCTTCTACGTCACGGGCAAGAAAAACGTGAGTCTAAAATATCTGTGTTTCCTAGAATTCCTGTTTTTCGTATTTTTAGTAGAATGGACAGTCTTTTTGCTCTATGTTGTATTGACTGAGTTATTATTTAACCAATTAGCAGTTTTAATTTAATTTTTTGAGATTGTTATCTTTACCTACAAGTGTAATTATCCCGGGCAAAGCCAGATACCTCTGCTAGTCTCTCTCTATATATAAAGAAGGATGTTTGTTTGTTTGTGGGTTTGTTTGTTTGTTTTTTATAAAAATCTACAGTTTTATACCGATATTGATAAAATTTCGCATACATGACCTTCAAAACATGAGGAAGGTCACTGTCTACCTCAGATTTCGAAAAAATAATAATTACTGATAAAAAATCGATATTCATGGTTATGGCAGGGCATATTAATGAGAAATATCTCATGACCAACCATCCAAGACAAAGTTTTTGCAACAATAAGTAACAACAATGGTATCAACACGCAATTCACAAACACTCTGCACAGACCAACAATATATATCTCATGACCAACAATGCAAGCAAAATTTGTGCAACAGTAGGTACCAACAATGGTTTCAACACGCAATTCACCAATAAAAATGAGCACAAAATTATTCAAAGAATTATAAAATGATGATGCAATGACAAAACATTCGTTTCCAAGAATTATTAATAATGAACAGGAAATGGATATAATAGAGGATATAGATAGGGCAGTCTCTCTTGATGAGGCAAATGAGGTACACGTGTCTTCCTTCAGCTCCCTAACAAGCGTCCAGACAATTGGGAAAAGTGATTGTGTTTCTTTGTATGTGTGTATTTACCTACAAGCGTAATTATCACGGGCAGCGCCGGGTCCTCTGCTGGTCTTCTTTTATATATATAAAGAAGGATGTTTGTCTGTTTGTGGGATTGTTTCTTTTTTTTAATACAAATCTACAGTTTTATTCCGATCTTGATAAAATTTCGCATATATGACCTTCAAAGCATGAGGAAGGTCACTGACTACCTCAGATTTCGAAAAAATAATAATTATTGATAAAAATCGATATTCATGGTTATGGCAGAGCATATTAATGAGAACTATCTCATGACCAACAATGCAAATAAAAGTTTGTGCAACAATAGTTATCAGCAATGGTGTCAACACGCAAAGCACCAACACTATGCAAGGATCAACAATACATGTCTCATGACCAACAACGCAAGGCAAAGTTTGTGCAATATAGAATTCAATGCATAGAATTCCTGTTATTCAGGCTTTTCTTAGAAAAGTGAATTCTTAGTACTTAACAATTTCTTGAAAATCTTTAAAAATGATCAGTAACTGGAGATAGTTAGCAGACTGTTGAGAAAAAGGGAAAGACGACAGAGGAAGCAATCCTTACGCTCCCTTTCCGTATAGACCAAGAGCTTCTTCGTCAAGAGCAAGAAAAAATTGAGTCTAATGTATCTGGTCCCGGTATATCATATAGAATTCCTGTTTTTCGTATTTTTCATAGAATGGATAGTCCCTTTGCTCTGTGTTGTATTGATTGAGTTATTTTTTTAACCGATTGAGAGTTATAATTTAATTTTTTGAAATTGTTCTGTTTACCTACAAGTGTAATTATCCCGGGCAATGCTGGGTACCTCTTCTAGTTATATATATAGAATATGTAGAATATGTTTGTGGGTTTCTTTGTGGGTTTGTTTCTTATACAAATCTACGGTTTTCTTCTGATGTTGATGAAGTTTTGCATACTTGACCTTCAAACCATGAGGAAGGTTACTGTCTGCAAGGCAAAGTTTGTGCAACAATACTCATCAACAATGGTATCAACACGCAATTCACAATACTCTGCGCGGACGAATAGGTATCAACAATGGTATCAAAACGCAATGCACCAACACGATGGAAGGATCAACATTAAATAATTTATGACCAAAATTGCAAGGCAAAGTTTATGCAATAAATAAGTTTCAATTTGTAACAATGCATAGAATTCCTGTTATTCAGGCTTTTCTTAGAAAAGAGAGTTCTGAGTACTTAATCATCCCGGGCAACGCCGGGTGCTTCTGGTAGTTTCTAAATAAATATTCGAAAAAAACCTTTTTAAAGGCTCACAATGAATGGACCTCTCCAAAGATGCCACGGCTAGTCTAAATAATTTCTTACTCATATAATCTTACATTAGATGTACACTTGTTGTTGCAGTTCCCATTCTTCTGTAGATGTCGTGAAGCAAAACTTGGCCATTCTTCACTTTGTGTAGTCTATCGGTCGCGAATTCTTCTATTTACTTGCTTACTATTTGCTCAATACAGCACGGAGCTAAAGGAGTGCTTCCTCTGTCTTTCCACTCTTTCTCAATAGTCTGCTAACTCTCCATTATCTCCAGTTACTGATCATTTTTAAATGTTTTCAAGAAATTGTTAAGTACTAAGAACTCTCTTTTCCAAGAAAAGCCAGTTTAAAAGTTTCACTTCTAGAGTCCTAAGGTGTCTTTCAACAGTTCCTTAACTACTCTGGATTCGATTCTAGGGGTAGAAGTGATTAAAATATTCTACTTTTTTACTCTTTTCATTTGTTACCAATGTGAAATTTTAAAGTCATCCCCCTTCCTTGCTCTCAATTTACATGGCGAAATATATGGATGTCTAGAGTGATACGGATACTTAAGCGTTTATTGCTGGCGCGTTTCGATATTACACCATCTTCATCAGGCATTAACAGAAGTAACAAATGTGAAATAACGACAATCGACAATCGATCAGTGTAGTGAAAAAAGTAGTACGAGTGGTTCAGGAGCCTTAGCTCACTTTACACGCTCGCCCAAATAATAAACCAAATGAGGTACACTGAAGTGGGAAAGAAGCCTGATGAACCTCTTAAGTCATCCAGAGAAGAGTACCTTCATGGTAGGGACGAGAATCAGATTGTGGATTGATGAATAGCAAATTCGAAAAAAACTAGGATCTAGTAGATCCAGTATTGGGAAACTCGGCCTTGTTAATGTTCTCGAAATTGACATCCAGGATATGACGGGGTCTTCGAAACCTGAGGGGACCCCTGATAACGTGTGAGTGATCCAGGATACCAGCAACCAGAGTATTTTTATGATGTTCCATCTTGGGCAGCATGTTCCTGAGAAGTGTTTGAACATAGGAACCAATGTGGGTCATCCCCAGATCTTCATAGATAGAGAGTTTGTTGGCAACTCTTCTGTCAAGTTGGCAACTCTTCATTTTGGAAGGTCTGAAGATCTTTCCATCTTGATTTGGAAATGGAAGCCCAAGCAGGCACACCGTGAAGTAGGATGACACGAATCACTACCTTGTATAAGAGGAGTTTACTGTCTACTCTGAGAGCGCTGTTACGCCCCAGAAGCGCGATGAGACTAAACTTCGCTTTCTTTGCCTTGTTAAGCGAATATTGGACATGGTCGTTCCATTTGAGCTTGGTATCAATCACAACTCCGAGGTACTTATAATTTTTAACCCACTCAAGCTTCCTACCATATAGGATGAGGGGCCTGGGACCAAATGTGTAATCGACAATCGACAATCGAACAGTGTAGGGAAAACGAGACGAGTGGTCCGAAAGCAACGCTTTCACTGCCATACTCATCCAGAAAGTAACCAGGGGAAGTACACTGAATTAGGCAAGAAGCCAGATGAAACCTAGTTAAGTCATCCAGAGGATAAGATGGGGTCTATTGCTATAAGGACGATAAAGTTGATTGTTGATTGACGAGGGGCACGAGGAGCTATGAGATCCAGTATTTGGGAAAGATGGCCTTTTGGATGTCGTCGAAATTGATGTCCAGGACGTGTCGAGGCCAGCGATGCCTGAGGAAATTTCTAAACGTGAGTGGATGATCCAGAATATCTGCAACCAGAGGATTTGGATGGTGCTTGATCTTCGGAAGCAACTTCTTCAGCGACTCCTGTACATAGAAATATTTGTTGCGACTCTCCTGTTAAGTTGGGCGATAGTCCTCAGGGTAACGTTTTGGAAAGTTTGGAGATCCTTCCATCTGGATTTGCTTATTGTAGCCCAGGCAGGCATACCATAAAGAAGAATGACTCGTATAACCATCTTGTAAAGCAAAAGTTAGGTATTCACTCCAAGGGCGCTGTTTAGTCCCAGAAGGGCAACTAGACTGAACTTCGACTTCTTGGCTCTATTTATCGCATAGGAGACGTGGTCTCCCCAATTTAGCCTGGCATCTACCACCACACCGAGGTATTTATAATTTTTTACTCACTCAAGCTCTTTACCAGAAAGGAAGAGAGGGCTCGGGGGTTTTCGAAGTTTCTTCGTAATGAGCATCGCCTTGCACTTGTCAACGTTTAAGTCGAGTCTCCACTTTGCAAACCATTTCTCGCACAGATGTAAGACCTTTTGTAACCGTGATATGACGTGAGCGGGATTTCGGTCAACAGTCATGATGGCCACGTCGTCAGCAAACAGATATAGCTTGCAATTAGTAAAAGTTGGGAAGTCATGGATGAAAAAGTTGAACAGTGCAGGGCCCAGGACATAACCCTGGGAAACACGAGCATTGACGTCACAAGGATTAGACATGGAGCAGCCAACCTTGACATGAAATGTCCTGTTTGACAGAAAGGAACTAATCACGGTAATGAGTTCGTCCGAAAAACCACAAGTAATCATCTTGTATATGAGGCCGTTGTGCCAAACCTGATCAAAAGCTTTATGGACATCCAAAAAGACAAGACCACCATACTTGGCACAATTAAGAGGAGTGTTTAGATCTGCAACAAGACGCCAGATCTGAAGTTGGCAGGAGTGACCTGGGCGAAAGCCAAACTGCTCATCACGAACGAGATTGTTTGCTACACAGAATTCGTCAAAACTCTTCAGAATGATGCGTTCAAAAACTTTTGACAGCACAGGTAGCAATCTTATGGGTCTATAGCTGACAGCAAGAGCAGGGCTTTTGTATGGTAACTATGACGGACTCTTTCCACTGGTCGGGGAAGTAACCAAGTTTCCAGCAGTCATTCATGGCTTTGGTAATGATCGATATAATGGTAGAAGGGAAGTTCTTGAGAACACTGTTAGTGAGGAAATCAATACCTGCTGCTTTCTAGGTTTTAAGTCGCTTGATGACGTCGGAGATTTCTTGGGCAATAATGACTTCCTCAGAGGTGGGAACACGATGAATGTACTGGTAAGCGATACACCCATCGTTAACTATCTGAGTGTTTTGGAGGCTGTCCAAGTTTGTCTCACCAGGCGTGGTAAATTGACTTTTCAGGGAATCAGCAATCAATTGAGCCTTATCCCCGTCGCTGGTGACAACGTTGCCATTGCCTGCAAGCAGTGGCGGCAATTGGATTGGTCTGTTACACTTTAAGGCTCTCAGACCAAATGTGAAATACAAAATCATCAGTATATATAGGTAAAACAGTGATAAGACCACCAATCAGGGAAAAACCACTGATCGGTGGTTTACAATTCTGCAATTGGAGGATAAAGACATAAAAAACAAAAACTTAAAGACGAAGTTTGTATCAAAGGGCGGACCTAATAGAGGTATCTACTTGCGGTCTGTCTTTTCCGTGAAATCAATTAAGAAATCTATGATAGTATCTCTCTCGAAAGAAACCTGATAGTTTAGTAATTTGTCTTTGTTCAGTCTTAGATGTTTCCCTATCTCAATTTCCTCTTGTATGGCAATTCTTTGTGGGTTCTTTCCGATCCATATAGGTGTCATACAATCTTTAATTGGGAGCAGCCTGTGTTTGTTAGTGACTAGATGTACAGCATCGGCTGACGTGTTATCCTTGTTTAACTAGGGTCGTCTATGTTCATTGTATCTAATAGTAAATGATCGTTTTGTGCATCCGATATAATAGGCTTCGCAGTCTGGGCAATCAAGCTTATATACCCCACATAGTTTGTAGACATTCTCTTCTTGGATCTTCTTCTTAGGGTTAAGGAAGAATTTGCTATTACTCGTAGTTCTATAGGCTATTCCCAGGCCATGCTCCTGAAAAACGTTGGTGATTTTTCTGATGCTGGGATTATTTAAGTTTTTGTTTTTTATATCTTTATCCTCCAATTGGAGAATTGTAAACCACCAATTAGTGGTCTTTTCCCTGATTGGTGGTCCTATCACTGTTTTTACCTATATAAACTGATGATGTTGTATTTCACATTTGTTACTTTTGTTAATGCCCGTTGAAGATGGTGTATTACCGAAACGCGTCGGCAATAAACGCTTAAGTATCCGTATCACTCTAGACATGCATTTATTTCTCTATACAAAGTGATACTAGTCCAATGGAAATTTTGAATTTACATGGCGTTTCAAAGGTGTGCTGTCTTTGGAGACTGCTGCTTTTTTTCTCCACAATCCAATTGCTTTCGCTCTGAGGATGATGTTGCTTTGATATTTTTTTGTTCTAAGCAATGTTGCTTGTTATGCGACCACCAACAACGACGCTTGCCACCATCGCCCCATTGTGGATAGTCATTTTTCAAAGTGCTGATAACATTATTTTTGCTGAATAAAGCCCTTGGAATGAATTGACTCTGTTTCATAATCTTTATTATTAAATTTGACCGCATTCCTTGGATCATATTTATGTACTGATTGATAAATTATTTATTGATTTGGAAATCAACCCCTCTACTTTCACTTATGGTAGAACCAGTGCACATTCAGTCTAGCTGCCATTCAGTTTTTGTCTGTCTGCACATGTTTTTATGATGATGACTCATTTTATTTTTATTTAAAAGCCAGAATGGCCTCTTTTGTTTCAAAACATTTAGGGTAAGGTAAAATTTTCCTTTGTGGTTTTTTG
>JAHWFO010019727.1:1509710-1524737 GCA_023313115.1 Rhysida immarginata | reverse complement strand
CCCCCCCCCCCCCCCCCCCCCCCCCCCCCCGGGGGGGGGGGGTTAAATTGAAATGCTTTCATTCTATGGGAAATTTAAGGGTTAAAAACAAAGGCAGAGTCAACATTTTCATCCGGAGGTTTTAAGGTGGAGCAGATTTTTTCACGGAAATGGATGGCTCAAGTTGATAATGCATTGGGATTTTCACGCTAGGGGGAGTATTTTCAATACTTAATTCACAAAAACAGCTGTATTTCGCATCACATCGTTTTTTATTTTAGATTATACGTACTCATCTCGCTGTCATTCTTAATTGTAAACATTATTTTTACAATGTCCTTTTTAACAACTAATAGAATAAAGTATAAGTAGAAATATTAATAATATAGGTAAGTGCTGATTTCTGTACTTCGGTAAATGGGTTAGCCATTCTAAATGTGAAAAGAAACGCTGTTAGTATTTTATTTATTTTTTAAAAAATTATTTTCAAATTTCATTCAATTCTGATTAATAAATAGTTGTAAATTTTTGTTCAGTTGAAATGTTTTTCTACCTTGTAATCTGGTCAAAGGTAAAAGCAATACCGATTGGCCTCAGCCTCCGTCTATCAACCTAATCCTTCTATGCTTGCGTGTGCAGGAGTGTATGTCCGTGTGTGCGAGCATGTTAGTGCGTGCATGTGTGTGTTTGTGTGTGTGTGTGAGGGTGTGAGTGCATACTTAGCAGCGGATTCGTACGCAACTACGTCCTAATAGATTGTGGCTGATCAAAGTTGAGTTTATGCAATTTCTCTGCTGGTCATAATTTCACACATGCAATTGCTGGGGCATCAGGCAGTAGTAGTTGCTAATTTTCTACGCTTTCAAAGTTAGTTATTTGATACAATCCCGTTGCAAATTTATTATTGTTACGAGTTGTACTTCCCTCTGAAATTGAAGAATTATGCTTACCAAACATTACGTTTCATGTAAGTGGCCCAGATGGCAAAAATTGTTCATAAAATTAAACCGTAAGGGCTTTTGATCTTGGATCATTTAATGCATGAGCCGTGTTCCTCCGAATTATTTGAGCAAGTTAATACCCCTTTTAACCACCATTTTAATTAATCTGTAATCTTAACCACGCAAAAGCTGGTCACACAAGCAAAGAACATCAGAACCATCAGTTTGAAATCGAAATATATTTTCCTGATAAAATCTCTGTGAAATTTCAGTCAACTCCATACACTAGCATTACAAAGAGGATACGGAATTTTACTGACCCAAGCTTACTAAGAAGCAACAAAGGAACCACAGTTACTAGACTTAATTCAGAGCTGCCCTTGATGTGTTGCGAACACAAAGTGAAATACTACCTCCTGAACGACCAATTATTGTCTTTTCAGATAAAAATCCGCTGTAATTATCACTGGTGCTCATTTGTTGTCTGGGAGACGCCATGACAATACAAATATAGAACCTCTTGTGATCAAATATTGATATCTTTTTATTTTCATTGCAAAAAGCCTCAACAAAAAATGAAAGCTTTTACTACAGCATGCGACTTTAAACAAAGTAAAAGCCCTGTGCGAGATCTGTCATATCAGATCATTGCATACCAAATGTCGGATATCGAGGTGAGTTTCCAGCATCGTTTCCACGTTTAGTAGCAGGTACCCATAACAAAGTAGTACATTCCCAGAGATAAATTTATCAGCGACCAGCTGCCTGAAATTTGCATGTCTGCGATGATATTTAATAGCGTTTGAACCCAAGCGAAGATAGTCATGACTTCATACGAATTACCTTTGATAATGCATTACGAGTTCAGGTTGAATCACACTGCATCCAACGCCTCTCAAAACATCAATAAGGTATTCGGTGTAGGCAACATAAACGAACATACTGTCCAACGTTGGTTACGAAAATATCGGGCGGGAATGAAGGACCTGGCAAAAGAGTCACGTGTCAGACTGCCCAACGTTTTGAATGACGCTGATCTGAAGTGATTTTTGGAAGAGGACCCGTCAAAAACTGTTCGGGACCTTGAAGGGTGTCATGCTGTATCAGCGTCGACTGTCAGGCAAGGTGAAAAAGCAGGACAAATGTGTTCCATATGAACTTACGAAAAACCAAAAAGAGTGTCGGTTGGAGGTCTGTACGGAATTTCCTTTTGCACCATGAAGAAGTGGTGATTCTTGATGTCATTGTCACCTACGACGAGACATGGTTCCTATACGACAGTAGGAAACGGTCAGCACAGTGGCTGGATGCTGATGAACATTAGCGAAAGCTCCCTAAACTCCCGTTGCACCCCAAGAAGCTCATGGTTACAGTTTGGTGGAACAACTGTGGTGTAGTGCACTACAGCTTCCTGCAGCAGACGGAGACGACCTACTGCCGTGAACTGCATCGTATGCACACAAAACTGTGTCAGCAACAACCTGCACATGTGCATCGCAAAGGCATCCTTCTGCTGCATGACAACGTGCTTCAGCACTTTGCATGAACGACCATGCAGGCGCTACAGGCTCTGGGCTACGAGGTACTTCCACACCACCCGTACTCTCCGGACGTATCCCCTACTGACTACCATCTTTTCCAGTCCCTGGAACAATTTTCTCCGGAAGAAAACATTCTTAACCCAAGCAGACGTCGAAAACGCAGTCCGGGAGTTATTGAGTCACTTGACCATGGATTCTATCAGCTGGAGAAGCTGATAAATCGTTGGCAACAATGTTTGAATTGCAATGAGGGTTATTTCGAATAGCACGTGTGAAGGTATCCTTTCTAGAGAGCCAATAGAGATGACCTCTGCAATCCGACATTTGATATGCAACGACCTGATAGTATAATACACCATCAAGTCAAAAAAAATTCCCTCTGCAGTGAGAAGGCATTTCTCAATCAGCAGGTTCTGGCGTCCTTGTAACGCTTCTTCTAGATGAGAAGTAACTCGACCGAATACCTGTTCGAGGCGAGCTCGCATTTTAGCATAGTCAGTGAGCTCGAAAATGCCATGGTCGGAAGCCCGTCTCGCGGCTACCCCCTTTAATTTTGACCTGATCACTGCCAATTTCACCTTTGGCGTCCAATTACCAATATCTGCCATATCCTCCACACTCGTCAGGAAGGCTTTGATACTCACTCCACCGTCCTCCCCAGAGAATGTGGGGACTGCTGAGGTAAAACCCACTAACTCGGGCATGGCCGCTGCCCCCCTTTCTACTTCCCTGTCCCCTACGTCGTCAGGCATGATTACCTTATTCCTTTACCTATCACACCCCTAATATGTCTCCAATCACTACCACGAAACTTAACTTTTATCCCAAAAAAAAAAAAATTTATTTTTTTGTTTGTTTCCCTCAAATTATTGTACACCCTCGTTAATCCGGAATTGTCGGATTATCAGTCCCTGTTCGGGCGCCATTTATGTGACACGCCCCCACTTCATTAGCATGCACGATCCTGTACCCGTCTTGACTATAGTCTCGGTGGGGCGCGCGTCAACTGAGTTCGGAACTGATTTAGAGGAGTGGAAATAATGACTCGGGCTACACAGATTTCTCGATCAATTTAGAACACAGTAATTATTTATTCATAAATAATATCAGCTCGACATCTAACCTTATAAAGATGAACAAACATTACATGTTAGGTGCCACAGTTTGCACCACTCATAAGTTATGATCTAATTAGCTGCATAACCCACAGCAATCGCGATCCACTAAAGGGGCCCCTTAGCCATTGCACTATTGCTGCCTAAACGCCATCTGGCGTGCGGAACACATGCTGTCCCTCACAACAATTTACGGAGAAAAAATGAAAAAAAAGACAATCAATATTTCTTATGCAAGTTTACGTCCAGCTGGTACATCGGTCTGCAGTAAATAAATCGTTAATAATGTGTGCTTGAGCATTTATAATCCGGGTCTGTCATGGGCCATCATTTTCGTAGTCCCTATGGCGTAACGCTGGAAAGCGTCACGTGATTCTTTTTGGACTCGTCATTTCGATGAGTGACTCGGGGAGAATCACGGAAATCCCGCCGACGATTCCCGTGCAGTTAGCTGCCATTTTGTAAAATGCTAGATGGGCGCTTATATCAGGAATTACCCTTGTCTCATGTTAATGAGAGAATAAGCAAGGGATCCAAAGCGTCGACCCACACATCACAAGTTATTTTCACGACTCAGCCCGATGGTCCTCTGCTTGACCACGTATCTTGCACTAATATTGCGACTATAACCCAGGTAAAGTTAAATTTTTTAACTCACTAGTTGTATTAACATGACTTATCATTTTTCTACGTATGTCCTATTTTATTTGTTCTATCAAAAACAGATACAACACACTGCTGTCGCCTAACAGTGCAACACTATATATGCAGTTTGTCAGCCTCGACGCATAATTAATAGAACATGTATCCGTGGCCTCTGTGTCCTCTTCATCGGAGTAAAAAGTAAGACAAAATTTCACTCACCACGCAGTCATCACTTATGGAATAGCATCAACTCGGAATACTTGGTTTAGATCCATAATTGTACTCTTTATTGACTTCCATTGACCTGCTCACAGCTCGTCACCCATCGAACACCTTCATGCGATCATGCCATTCCGCATCTGAAATTCTTAAAATACTTGTCTAAAAATAGGATTGGCCACAAGCAAAAAGATTCAGTACATTTTCTGTGTTGCTAAACATTATTAATAGACTTATCTTTGGTGAACGCTCTGCAAGAACAGTATCTCGTTTTTCTCAGCGCCATCATAACAACATACTATCGTTGTTCAACATACTTTTTTCACGTCCGTCCCTGACGAATTTTTTTATCCAAGAAAAAAAATATAACTTGAAATTTTCTGTCTGTTAACAATTGAGGGATGACTAGAACTCATCTTCCTAGAATTTCTAGCTCCCAACAATGCTATTAAACAACAAAAGGGCCTCCTGTTGCGTTTCACTGTTGACGCAGCCAGATCGAAATTAATATTTAAAAAACAAACATTTTCCACATACAATGACAATAATATTCCATAAAAAATATATATATTTACTACCAAAATATACAAAATAAACACGATATCGAGCTGATATTTAATTAATTATACTAATCACACGAATTATTGCAAACTAAAAACTATTACCGATTAAAAAAAATATTTCAATAATTTATTCCCCATAATTAAATTGCACACACAACACGTGACTTGTCACATCCTCATCAGTTTGCACATAGTCACCTTGTTATGTATGGAGTGGAGGAAGCATATCATTCTTCTTCTTCTGTAAAGCTCTGACCATACTCCAAATGCAATTGTCGCGAGTTGACAACCTTTTGGTTTGTCATTCCATCTAGCGTCGCGAAGCATTATCATCTCTTCTTGGACTCTTCCCACTAGCCTGTTGTACTTGGTTTTGAGCCATGGTTCACGATAGCGTTGCCATAGCCTACGGGTTCTGTTTCTTTCAGTAATTAGGCGTTGGATTCCAAGAGTGAGTTGGATTCGATGAGCTGGTTTATTTTCTAATTATTTTCCCCATCTCACCGATATTCCTAGTTTCTACCGCGTGTAGTCTTTACCAACACTGAGTGAGCATCGACCGTCCCGGGCGTGAGCCTTATGGATCAGACGCTTAATTAATTATTTTAACGGAGGTTACTGTGTTCCCCCTCCTTTTTATATATTAAAGGGATCACTCGACGCGTTCTGTTCGCGTTGTTCTTGGGTTAATGATATCTCGTTTGGGGAGTTATTTGTTCTATTTTTTCCTCGCGCTAATTAAGTTTTTTCTTCTAGTGGGATTCACGTATGATTGTCCGAGACCGCGATTTCTCGTACTTTGCGTCACTAATGTCGCCGTCTCGCGTCCTTTGAAGTTTTTCCCGTGGCGAATTTCCTTTTTGGTGCTTGACGAATATTTGAATTTTAATTTCTCACTGAGACAATTAGCTTAGCGTCTAGTTTTGGTCCGTATTTCATCACGTCATTTGTTGGACTCGCCTTGTTCGTTGTCCGTTGGGTCATTCCTCGTCATCGATTAATGATCTTGAAAACCGCCCGTCCTGTGGATTTCTCAACTTACTATTTGATTTTTTTGTCGTTTAGATATTTCCTTTAATTTTTTGATAAAAATAAGGATTGATTTTGAGTTCTCTCTCCTTAGCAAATGATAAGGGATGTCTTAGCCTCACGCTATAGATATAAGACGTGTTCTTTAACGTTAAAAAAAAAAAAAAAATTAACTATTTCATTCTTTTTGATTTACTTTGGGAGCTGGAAAAGTTTTTTTTTATTACTATTTTAAAAAATATATTTTTTTGTTTGCTGTATTTCTTTTACGGGGACTTCTTATTAACTCTATTGTTGGATACTCGCGCGTTCCCGTTGTTCGCCTAGTCTTTCATTGTTCAATCGTCGTTGTAATCGGCCGCTCGTTTTCCTAGAGCAACTAGCTATCTTCGTTTCTGAGAACTTGGATGTCGTGCCACGTGCACGTGCTATTTAAATTTTTCTTTAGTTTTGTAATTTTCTTGGTGGAAAAAATAATTTACTTGAGCAGATCCAGCTAGACCTTCAGAGAGGCTCCTCAGCCTTCTCTTGAGATCGGAGATGGCTTTCCTTTGGCAATTGAACTTAATACTTTCAGTCATCGCCAATCTTATCTTCAAATCATGAACGATTGGTTCATGTTAGTTTTTAGTATCGGACCTTAACCGATTGTAACTCATCGCTATGATGTTTATCACCGATTACTGCCAAGTTTCTATCTTTTGAGTGTTCATGATAGACTAAGCGTCGCTGCTACTTTAGATCATCAATTGCTTTTCCGTTGACCGAAATGCCCGTGATCATGTTCGTCTAAGATAAGTTGTGTCTCTTGGACCTTTAAAATTGTATTCTTCTGCAGTTGTTGCGAGATCGATTATTCCGTACGTCATGGATCGTATACCTACTTTATGGATTATCTTCGCTTGATTTGACTTTATGCTCATGAAATGCCATGCAGTTTTTTTTTATAGCAATGTTACGTTTGCTATGTCGGATCTGACGGACCTTTTCCACTATTTCTCAAAATCTTAGTCTCGGCTTCTGTATTTTTTTTTTCTCTTTTTTTTAAATTGTATTATCTGATTGTATTATTGATATCGATTCTTCCTAATACTTGGATATGATCCTTCTGTTTTAATCTATTATTTTTATTATTTTGTTTTCTTTTCCAGGACCTCATCCATGTTGTCGTTGCCGTCTGTCCATTTTCCGCCCTTTCGTTATCCGAATGAGCCTGTTTGTCCGTCCCGTCCTCCAATTTTTCCTTCTTACCATGTGTTATTGTTTCCACTGTCCGTATTTTAGTGTACATTTTGTACTTCGTCTTTAGGATCCTAGCGGAGGAGGTCCCAGGTTTGTTGTTTACCTTTTATCTTTCTTATACCACTGTAATTCAAATATTTAATTTTTTTGTGATTACAATTTTTTTTATCTCTGTTGTAAAAAGAGAAAGAAGACGAAAATGAACCTTTTTTTATTTCCAGTTTTATTTTCCTTGAATACTTGCTGTTGATGGTCTTATTTATTTACAGTGTGGGTGGCTCTGCTTGACCTTTTGAGCTTCTAGATCTTCCAAGCTTTTCCAAGTTCCCCTCCTCCCACTCAACTGTTACGTTCTACCCTCGCCTTTTATCGGACTCTGGGTGTCGCTCCATTATGTAGACCGTCGCTACAACGACTTAGCCTTTGCAAATGTTGGATCACCCAGCTTCTCTTTTGTGACCATTATATTTTACTTTATTCAGTTCTGTCCATGTTCGTTTGCAGCAATAAAGGATAATATTTATTTGGATTTCGCTTTTTCTATTTTGTGTTTTTTTTCTAGGTTTGGGTTGTCTTGGGTTGCGGGTTAGTCATTTTAGTATTTAATTGGGGTTAATTTTGTAGCGAAGTTTTTCTCCTGGGTTTCTCTCATTCTACACCTTACTTGGAGGATCGCTTTTGTTCTTTCAAGTAAGCGTTTTCCTTTACCCTCGCGGTTGTCTTGGGTTCGGGTAACTGTTTTTGTTTCAGTCAAGGGAAGGTTTTCTTTTGGGTTTTGTTTATGCTTCACTTTTGGAGCGTTGGCTGTGCGTGCGGGTAAACGCCGTTCGCTTTTACTAGCACGTTACAGTGTGTGTGTGTGTGTGTGTGTGTGTGTGTGTGTGTGTGTGTGTGTGTCGTGAAGGTATAAGTTGTAACGTGAAGCTCAGTGTTAATCACTTCAGTCATGATAGAAGCTCGTCAAAATATAATGTGTTTTCAGGAAATTTTACAGTGATCCATCTAAAGACAGGTAAATATAAATATACTACATTATCTCTTATATGAGTAATTTTTTCTATTATTTTTCTGCTTGTTATGCTATTGTGCTATACAAAAACATTTCGAAATTTATTACACTGCTTTGCAATGAAATTGCCCCACCCGCAAGGAGTTTTTCGAATGAGCCAAAAGTAGGTATACAGCAAAAGATACATCTGAACACACCTTTATTAGGTTATGGAGCCAAGACGTGCACTCGTTTGTACAGGGTGTCCCAATGGAAAGTGGCATCAGTAAGTTGTGGCACCAACTCTAGCGGCGATGCACTGTTCCAGCTGCAGGTGTAGGTGATCATGCAGGTGGCAAATGTCACCTTGGGGTACGGCTGCCCAGATCTGGTGAGCCTACTGTGTCTGTTAAAGGAGATTGCAGGGTGATCATAAACGATCTCCCACCATCTCACGCACGTGCTCAATTGGCAATAGGTCTGGGGACCTCGGGGGCCTTGGCAGGTAGTTGACATCATGCAGGCATGCCATGCTCATGTTTGCCATGTGTGGTCTGGCGTTTTCCTGCTGAAAGACTGCGCCGGGTATGGTGTGCAGAAAAGGCAGTAATACGGGTTGCAGAATATCTGTGACGTACGTGCTGCTGTCAGGGTGCCTTGCATGGTGACTAAAGGCGTTATGACATCGTAGCCGTTGGCACCCCACACCATAATCCCGGGTGTCGGTCCACGAAGGTGATACCGGATGTATTATTCATTGGCACTTTCTAATGTTTTGTGCCACACCCGTCGTCGGTGCCCAAACAAGAGTGGGGTTCGTCACTGAAGACCACCGGGCGCCATTCCATTCGCCAGCGCACCATTGCAGTCGTATCGCGCAGTGCTTAGGTGTCAATGGAAGACACAACAATGGACGCCTAGCAGACATTGTCGAGGCGTGTAACAGCCGTGCATTTGTTGCTATTGACACTGGAGCAGTATCGGGAATAGTGATGTTGTCGCGCAGTTACCGGAGGGTGATGACTCTGTCCTCTAGCGCTGTTCGCAGTATCCGTCTATCGGTAAGAGCTGACGTGTTTCTCTGGGCCCCAGAGCCTGGTCTTCTGGCATGTGTCCCTTCCTTTCCCCATTGCCTCCAACATCGGCTTACCGACCGTGCGTCCCGCGACACATGGACAGCAATCCGTCTGGTTGACTATCCAGCCTCGGAACTAATGTAATCTCAGAACTAAAAAGAAAAATTCTGTCATTTCAGGAAAAAGTAAAAAGAAGAATGGAGAAGAAAAACCGCAATCGAAAATAGCTTTACGTTACTATGGGTGCCTGGACATAAAGGCATAGTTGGTAATGAGGTCGCAGATACCTTAGCAAACCAAGGTGCCAAGTTGGCATCCTGTGGTCTTGAACATTTTTGCGGTGAAATTAACAACATCTCTTATCTAGCAATGACGAAACGGTGGGAACAGACCACTGATCAAAGACATGCTGGACTCATGATTAAAAAACCTACTCGTAGTCTAACTACTAATATTCTGCGGCTTAGTAGGAATAATTTACGGGTTATCATGGGATTTCTTACAGGTTATGACTTACTACGAAAACATTTACATAAAATGGGGATCCTCCAGGAAAGACCAGCATGTTTAAGATGTAATTTGGCGCATGAAACTGCCCATCTTATTTATTTTGAATGTGTTGCTCTGGCACATTTTCGTTACCTTACAATGAATTCCAGTTTTCTTGAGGATATTCAGCAGGATCCAGTAGGTAGCCTGACTCGCTTTCTTAGTGAGTCTGGCTTCCTGTAGGTTCTCTTAACTTTATGGGTTTTGGCGCAAGATTCCCTCGTTGAAATAAGTGCCTAGGTTATCTCTGGTTTTTCACGTTTGATTAACCTACCCGCTCTTATAAGAAAAGATAAGAACCCTTGGTATAAAGTAGAAATTACCTTCTATTGAACTTTATTTTCTATATAATGATAAATATTTTTCCAAAAATGAAGTTCAGCATTCTAAGCTATTCTGATTCAAGTTGAATGTGCATGTCATGCCATGAGCTCTATGAGAAAATAGAAATCTCCTAGCATAAACTAACCACTAATAAATTTTAGAACTATCTCCCGTATTTGTGATAAGCCAATCGCGCCTGTGTATTTCTGGTAATAAAGGTATATCGCTTTACCCATCCACTTTTTGAAAAGCATAAAAAGAATGAGCAAATTAAGCTTCTTTGGCAATGGATACATTATAGGTCAAAATTTCTGAAATATGTAAATCGCACACCAATTAAATATCCACTTAAATTTTGGATTCTTGCAAAAAATTTTAAAAGTGAGTTTTTCTTATTACATTAATTAGGAAATTAAAAAGGTAAAAAATTGTGGATTTGACAAAGGAAATAACGAAAACTTAGATAAGCTTACCGCTGTATATCGCTTTGCTAAAAATGTTTTAGAAGCATTGCTATAGATAATTGTCAAATCTGTTAAACGGTAATTTGAAATGGAACGGAATCCTTTACCTGATTAGCATTGATGTCGTAATTGTGCTTCTTTGCGAATATCTTGGCTAAGGAGAACGAAATGATATAGGTAACAACACCTATAGCGATAGAGTCAGTTATTACATTCTGGAACAATCCCATCAATGGTGGGGCCTCAGGAGCTGGAATCCTAAGATACAAACGAAATGAATTCAAAGAATTGCTATATTTTAGTCATGGTAGTTTAGATATTTAACTCGAATTCTATTACTATAATATTTTTCGAACTAGGCTTACAAGCATGGGTCTAGATCAGGGGTCAGCAACCTGCATCAGCATGCGGTTCTCCAATATTCTTTTCTTGTGACTTTTTATGTATTTATCGCCAATTAAGCAAAGAATCATCGCCAATTTTTAGTAAATGTCACCTATCATATCTGTTAAAATGTCTTTATTGACCCTGAAAAATGTTATAAACTTGAGATTGCTAGTTTGTCTTTCAAGGTCGCCGACCCATGATCTAGATGAATTACACACACACACACACACACACACACACACACACACACACATACACACTCAGCAATGCTAATAAATTTTGGGGATGTGGTCTCTGGAGTTATATTCGTGGAATCCTTTCTACTTAAAAGAAGGTTATGCATATGGAGTAAATTGTTGACGATGTTAGCTGACAAGCTATTCAACCTGAACATATACATGTATAGTGGTGCTCAATTTACAATGTAACGCCTTTTTATAAACTAGTGAATATTTTTGACCTAATAAAAAACGTCGAAAGAGTAAAGATAAAAAATAGAGAATAAAAAAAACACGGAGAACAACCCATCGGACAGAAGTTAATTAATCCACGTTAGTTTATTTAACTCTGTGAAAAAAGGCTGTCTTGAACAATATCCCTGAAAGGTTACTATTCTTATGCTAGAAATTCAGAAAACAATTGAAGTTTTATTATAGTGACCTTATTGTGTGTTGATTGTGTGTTGTTACAACAAATACTTCAAGATTTATGGAACAATAGAACAGCTCAGGATTTTCAGGCGCGTTTTGTTTCAATTGGCTAGATAAGTGGAGAATCTGTTCGGATATTAAGAAAGAGTGATACTCATAGTTTTGTGAAACACGGTGATGGCTGAAGAACAAGTGGAAGTCTCATCAGTTTGAAGTTAGAATTCTTTTTCTAAAGTAGATGGCAAACGAGGTGCACCTTGGAGCGGAGAATAGTCACGGTAGTATCACTGAAACAGAAGTCAGATGGGCAATTAAGTCCCTGAAGACTGGCAAAGCTGCAGGTGATGATGAAATCAAGTCCGAGATGTTAAAGGCCTTAAATCAGGATGGTATCCTGTGGCTGACTCGAGTGTGTCAGGTTGCTTGGATATCTGGACAGGCCCCTAAGCAATGGCAGACAGGAATTGTGATCCCTATCTTCAAAATGGGAGATCAGAGAGATTACAACAACTATCGAGGCATCTCTTTGCTCAGCATTCCTGGGAAAGTGTACGCTAAGTGTCTGGAGAAGAGAAGTCGGGAAATAGTCGACTCCAAACTGTCGGGGGAGCAGTGTGGTTTCCGACCTGGCCGAAGCACGACGGATCACATCTTTGCTCTAAGGCAAATCTTTTAGAAATCTTGGGAGTATGCAAAAGAGGTCTACGCTTGCTTTGTGGACCTCGAAAAAGCATATGACAGGGTTCCTCGGGAGAAGCTCTGGCAAGTGTTGCAAGAGTATGGAGTGGATGGGCAATTACTGGTTGCTATCATGTCTCTGTACGAAAGCTCTGAGATGTGTGTCCGGATAAATGGCATTAAGTCAAGACCGTTCACCGTGGGTGTTGGACTCCGCCAAGGGTGCGTACTGTCGCCCATCTTGTTCATTATCTTTATGGACTGGATAGACAGGGGCAGCTGAGGCGATGAGCATGTTTGTGTGGGCGACTGCCTGGTGGAGAGGTTGCACTTTGCGGACGACCTTGTCCTGCTTGGGTCTTCTCGCACGAACCTTCAGCATGCACTAGACCGGTTTGCAGCCAAATGTGAAGAAGCTGGGATGAAGATCAGTGTGGCTAACACCGAAGCTCTGGTTCTTTCAAGACAGCCTGCTCAGTGCGCTCTCCATGTTAGGGGAGCCTCATTGAGACAGGTGGAGAAGTTCAAGTATCTCGGGATTGCATTCACGAGTGATGGACGGCAGGAGAAGGAATTGGATGCTCGGATCGGTGCAGCAAGCTGTGTCAGACGTGAACTGTGGCGATCCGTGGTGACGAACACAAAGCCAAGCTCTCCGTCTTCAAATCTATCTTTGTCCCCATTCTCACCTATGGTCATGAGGCTTGGGTAATGACCGAAAGAGTGCGATCGCGGGTACAAGCGGCCGAAATGAGATTCCTGAGAGGTGTGGCAGGTGTTACCCTACTAGATAGAGTGTACAGCAGCACAATAAGGGAATCTTTAGGTGTTGAGCCGCTACTTCTCCACATTGAGAGATCTCAGTTGCGCTGGTATGGCCACATGATACGGATGCCGCAAACTAGTCTTCCTAGGCAGTTATTTTCCAAGCCGGTGGGTAAGAGACCAAGGAGTCGGCCTAGAACCAGGTGGCTAGTCTACATGGAGAATCTGGGTTCGAGTCGCTTGGATATTACCAGGGAGGACATGCGCCTGATGGCGGAAGATCGCGATCGCTGGAGATCCTCCATAGGGCTGCTGCCCCCGCGACCCTAACGGATAAGCGGGTTTGAAAAGTAAGTAAGTAAGTAAGTAAGTAAGTAAGTAAGTAAAGTAGATGGCTTAGAAATCCTAGCATGGTTTAGAAAAAAAGTCGTAACAATCACCAAAAACCTGTTAATTGTTCAGCTTATTCAAGATCCAGTGTGTCAGATCGTCGGAAAAACGATCGAGACATGACTGTCAGAAGAGCTGGAAGAGACAAGGCCATTCTGCGGGAGAACAAGGCTGTCCTATGGAGGAATAAAAGCTACGCAGAAGCAGAAATCCACCTTCTCACAAAGTAGAATCGCCAGGGAAAGAGAAGATGTTTTTAAGAAAAGTGATTGGAGAACTGATTGTGCAGATGTGCCTCAGAACCCTCCCGGGTGAAATAAAGTAGACAAGGTAAGGCAGATAGGAAGAGAGAAATCAGTCCAGTTACTGTATACTAGTTTTCTGACCCACTGACGAGGATTGTGTGTGTCTTCAGATAAGTGACTATGATTTAAGTGCATTATGACTTTATATTACTTTCCACGCAGTGATCAGCGAGTGCATGACTTTTATTTTGGTGAGCGACCCTCCCCTCGGTGACTCCCGGGGAAGTTTGCACCCCTCCTCGAATTTTTTAAGGCACTTCTAAACTCGCGACCATGGATCATATGGTCTTGATGGTCGCTGATGGACCCTTTCAGTCTCAATTTTTCTGGAGTTATATATCAAGACCGGTATACCTCCAGTTCTTGCATCGGAGGACCCTTCCATACCTCCTCAACCGAGTCGAGAATGCTCTGCAGACTGCCTCCTGGATTTTAGATTCTGAATGCGTCAAAGTTGGCAATACCACCGTCAAATGGTTTCACGCAGACCGTGGCCACCTCATGGTTTTTACGTCAGGGGGTGTTTGGCATTGCTTTCCACAGCGTATATCTAGAATTTTATTAGTCTGAATTTAGGGAGGTATACGGTATTCACTGTATTGAGCACCCTGACTGTCGCCAACTCATGTTTGTCAAAATATTCTTTGATATCACCTGAAAAAAGAGATTTTTGACTCTCTTGTGACGCACAGAGAGAGTGTCTTTGTGTCATACAAGGGAATGGGGTAGTGCTGCTAGTACTGCAAAAAGTCATTTCACATCAGGAGAGATTGCCCTCTCCTGAAGAAATATGAGACGTTTTCTCGCATGGTGGGCAATACCATTGTGGCCCTGAGAGGATGGATGGTGCATCAGCAGCAGGTGTTACAATGCGTCGACTGTCAGCAAAGATAACATCGCTCACACAGATAATAATAATAATTATAAACTGGAGACTGTCTCCAAACACAGGTAATAAATTTTCTATTGAAAAATGTAAGGAAAGATTCTGCGACCTGGGTACGACAACTTGTGACAGCCGTGGCAACTTGGTTGTCTTTAAAACACCTTGTGAGAGCTTGGCTGTCCGGGTGTCTGTGATAGCCCAATTGGTAGAGGCGTTGGCCATGATAGTCGAGGTTCCTGGTTCCTTTGCCCAAATAGGAGGGGGAAGGAGAAAAACACGAGTTAACAAGGC
>JAHWFO010019727.1:1478496-1502453 GCA_023313115.1 Rhysida immarginata | reverse complement strand
GCCATGGAGACCTTATTTATCAATCGCCCCTCGTAGAACTAGAATAAAAGCAGGTGAAACTCAAAGATAATTTCTTGATGCTGGGTTCGAATACTGAAAAAAATGATACAAATGCTAATCAATGACACTGCTAGTGAGATGGAGAGAATCAATTTGCTAATCAGATTCCTGAGATACCAATATCATATTAACAGTGAGATATGCTCAGCTGTCTCTTTACACCCTTATAACCACTCACCAGCTAAACAGAGGGACCTAGTATAAGGCATGGAACTTAAGGGTTAGTAGGCGGAGTCGAGAGTGCATGGGTGTTGCCCTATTTTCTCTTGAAAAAAAGACCAAGGAGATCGGTTGTATTAGATGCTCGCCAGTTGAATTAGATTTCTAAACCTATGGCCTTCCTTTCCCTTCCGATTGAGCATATCTTGTGTAAGCGGCATCAAGCTCGAATTTTTCTATCTTAGACAATAAAGCAGCTCACTTGGCAATAGAATTGGAAGCAGAGTCCAGAGCTAAAACGTCCTTCATGGTACCGGGCTTTGCCTTTAACGTTATTCTATTCAGTATAATAAATATTGCGCAAGTTTTCCAATCCTTGATAGACCGTGTACTGGATCCTTGAATAGAACCCAGGAGTTTCCGTGGTTTATACTATAGTGGGAATTCCAGTCATCCAATCTCGTTACCATGTGTTAGAGCTTGTGTTTGATCGTCTGCTATAACATAATTTGAAAATAAATTTGCAAAGTAAAAATTTGTCCAATACAAAGTCGAGTTTTTAAGTTACCAGGTGAACCAAGAGAGATTCCTCCCGTCATTAAATTACGTACGCCGAATGCTCGGTTATCATATGCCAACCAATCCGACTCAAGTCAAGCGTTTCATTGGGATGGTGTAATTTTATAAAGCTTTTGTATGCAATTTGATCCAATTGAACTCCCGCTAAAAAGCTTGAGGCACAAAAACATTCCCTGGTCGTGAATCTCAGAATCACAAGAGGCTCTTGTTGAGATTACGAAAAGTTTGACATCACCACCAATGTTACTGAACATCGAACTCCCATTGTTGGATAATTGCCTACTGTAGCTGCTCCGTAACGGAAACAGTCTAAATAGTCTGTTATTGAATAGGGATGCTTGGCCGTGTTGAGCGCCATCGAGAGTTTCCATCCTTAAATAACACCCACTTCACGATTTTCAGTCCTGTTGGTACTCTGTCACGATACTCGAGCCTATTGATCGTTGATTCTTCAGTCCTGTTTTATTGGAAGACGGAAGAATAATGCAATCCTTGGTGGTTGGGCTTTATATGAAGAGATGAAAGAGGGGTCAACAAGAAAATGGGATATTTTTCATGATACGCTACTTGTGCAGAGTCAAGATGAAGGATTGTTCCTCAACATATGATTTGTAAATTAATCGATTTTTGGTACAGCAGTGCGATTAGGTTCAACCCGGCACTAATAACATTGTGGCAATACTAGTAAAGAAATATTTTTGGCCTGAGATGCAGAAAAATATTTATTTTCAACTTTCTTGTTGAAAAGCATACCAGCTTTGCAAGTCAATAAACTATGGCAGTTGATCGCTAAACCTCATGACCTGTGGACGTTAGATGCCACTTGGCCTTTTCCCACTTCCATTAAAAGAAATCGTTACGCACTTGTGCTCATTCACGCATTTTCACTATGGATTGAGGTTTATCCTGTGAACAAGTTAAAAGAACAAGGTTTTATCCATTTCGTACGTAAACGTATATTGTCGTCAGGAAAACCGAAACATCTGTTATATGATAATGCATCTTATTTTAAAGGAGGAGAAGATAGAAAACCAAATTCAAATGAAGTACAGAGTACCTTTTTGCCCTCACACAAATCCCACTGAAACGGCAATAACGACTTTAAAAGAAAAGTTACGATTGAGTTTGCTGAGCAAATGGCTACAAGACTGGGAGGAATTTCTGCCCATGTGTGTGTTTACCATGCGCTCGACGATACATAAGTCAGCGAAGTTTTCACCAGCCCAAATGATGTGGGGCGTAGATTACCTGGAAAAAGGAATCGAGATTAATGTAAACCCTCCGAATAAGGAGAGAATTATACATGCCGCTTATTGCAGCCAGTATCGAAATCAGAAAAAAAAGAATAAAAAATACTGAGAGACTCGATTTTAAAATTGGAGAAAAAGTTTCGATTGCTATGAAAATCGTAACCCAATGAAAAAGAATGTATGCACAATTAAATACTTTATATTACAGGTTGGCTGGACTCCATTACCTATCAGCTCAGTAGGTTGAATCAAGAAATAAGGTCCGGGAATAGCAATACGGTAGATATTTAATAATGCCAACGTGTTTCGAAATAATTTCATCATCGGGGCAAATGGAGATCTACAAGGTAAGAAAGCCGATACTGGATAGAGTCAATTACTGATTGGCGGCCGAAGTAGCCACATTACAGCAGATTAATATAATGTTTAAAAAATATACAGAAACAAATAAACAGAGCTGAAAAATAATTAAAAATATCTAAAAATAAAATTCAGTCTTGATCTGGTCCGTTGGTGTTTCTTCTGTGTGGCTGGTTTACAATGTTGTTGATGGCATCTAGGATAAGGTTTTTCTCAAAATTGGTCTGGCTATTTAGGATCTTATTCGGGAATTCCTTCGTAAATCATTTGATCATCAGGACTTCATGAGTGAGTATTCTTCTGTGGTCAGATTCTACCTTGAGTATCGTCATTATATCGTTAATAGTTCCGAATTGGTGTTGTGGCCTATTGAGGCGGTCGGCAGAAGTCGACTTACCATCGCCGTTCAGCAAGGACCTTCTACTCTATCCTTGATTCAGACTTTTTTTTACAGCCGACATAAAAGGACTCACAAGTTAAGACTATATACACCGCTTTTGGATAAATAAGGGCTGTCTGTATGATTCAGAACGCGCTCGCAGTTATTGGCTGTCGTGAAAGGGATGCTGAGACCCCATTCTCTAAAACTGTTCGATACCCTGGTGATCTTAGCGCCGATCTAGGTGAATGCGACGTAATCCCAGGGGCTGATCGTTAGGGCTTAAAAGCGCTCTGTTCTTAAGGTTGCGTTTTGTCTTATTCAAGATGGAATAAGTCACCTGGTCAGGGACGCTGTTCCTGCCAACATCGAAAGTCAGTTGCATTTCGTTTGCTCTATCTCGTCTGGTTATTGGATAGGTTAGCGCCCGGCGACAATAGTATCCTAGGGCCGCCGTTTTGTGCTGGGGGGATGGTTGAAGGAAAAACCAAGAATGCTGCTGGTAGTGGTGGGCTTATGGAAAATGCTGAATTCTAGGATATTTTACTCCATGTTCTTGTAGATATCAGGTCCAAATAGTTTATGAAGTTGTCTTTCTTTCGCCATTTTGTAAGTTAAACTGTTGTGAAATCCGTTGAAAGTGTCCACTAAGGTGTTAGCATCAGTTTTGTATGCATCGAAGATGAAGAAGGTATCATAAACATGTCTGGAGTAGCGCACTAAGGATTTGTTATCCATCAAGGGAGTGATACAAAGGTTTTCCAGATGCTGGAAGAAGATTTCGGGCATAAGGACTAATAGTTATGGCTCGTGCAAAGAAACATTTAAAAAAGATAAAAAAAGATTTTAAAAGATATAAAAAACATGACTTTTACTTGAACACTAAATATGGTGCTGTGTTCTGTTTATGGAATAGAAAGTATGTACAATTGAAAGAAATGTTTGTGATGCCCTTTATTGAATAAGGTTAATTTCAATGTGATTTTTACTCCGAAGTTATTACTATTTCTTTTCGGAGTGGAGGAGTAAGATAATACGCGTTATCTTGTAACAAAACACAAACGCGCGCACACTTTCGCACACTCTACATATGCCAAAATATCAAAACCGTTATGCCATCAGAATATTTTCACATGCCACAAACTCATTCTGTAAATATTTATGTTTTCCTTGTCATTAGTCTTGATTATTGTTAAAACAGAATGTTATGAAGCAATGAACAATGTTGAGATAGGGGAGTTACAATGAGAATGGTGTGTGTTGTGGCTGGGGTATATTCTGCTTAAGTTTTTTTTCTTCCCTTTACCTTGGCTGTGGTATAGCTTTGAGGATGTTTGCATGTGAGGAACCAGCTTCGATGAGAACAGTGTATGGTGAGTGTGTATAAATTTGGGAAAAGGTTTATCAACACTCGGGATAGGGGAAACCCGAAGTGGCAACATCGAACTTAAGATTTTGTCGACTGAGTTCTCTGGCAGATATGAGGTAACATTGCGTAATTGTGGAGAATTTAAAGATTGCATATTGGATTAACGATAAAACTGAACCAGAATGCTTATTGGGATTTCCGTTCCCAGCAAGGTTTTTTCCTGATTTTTTCGGAGTGGTATGGAGGTGTTTGGTGTGTCATTCCTGTTCGAAACAGCAACTTGTGCTCATCCAGGTTTTAAGGGTGACTAGCACGATTCTTTGCAACAAGGACTTTGGATTTTGGAAATGCCTCCTCATAGTTTAGTTTGGATAGCTTTTTACCGATTTTTATCATTGGTTATATAATATTATTTAGTCTATTTTGTGGTTGCTTTATGGATGATTATAATAGTTATTATATTGGTTATTGAGAATGGTGTGTAATTTTATTTCCTTTTAGGATAAGTGCCATCTAAAAATTTTCACATGTCACAAACTCATTGTTTAAATATTCATGTTTTCCTTGTCGTTAATCCTGAATGTTGTGAATCAATGAAGAGTGTTGACATCGGGGAATTACGATGGGAATGGTCTGTATTGTGGCTGCAGAAATTTTGCTTAAATTTTTTTCATCCCTTTTCTTTAGCTGCAATATAGCTTCGAGGAAGGAGTGAAGGGAGGGGACAGAGAGGCTCGTGGAAGAGAGAAAGCATATTGGTTTGTAAGGAACTGGCTTTGATTATAACCACATGTAATTGATTATTGAATTTTAACCAATTGTAAGATTGCTTATTGGATTAAGGATAAAACTGAACCGGAGTTCTTATTGGGAGTTCACTTCCCAGCATGGTTGTTATCTGAATTATTTGGTGCTGCATTATTCCTGATGTGTGATTTGTCATCCCTGCTCAAAACAACAAGTTGTGCTCAGCAAGGTTTCAAGGGCCACAGGTAGGATTCTTTGCAATAAGGACTTTTCCATTTTGAAAATGCCTTCTCACAGCTTATTGTGGATAGCTTTTATCAGAAGTTTAATTAAATCTGCGTTAATCCACAACATTGTTAATGCTTAATCATAAGCCAAATGTTACTGATACCACAGGCGATTTCATTTGTAATATAGAATTTCAACGGTTACGGGTAGTTCTGTAAGTGAAATGCTTGTAAGAGACAATGAATAATACTAGCACTTGTGAATATACTGCAGTACAGCTAAGTTTGTAAATTGTTAATTAGGAGGTCATGAATAATTTATGCAATAACAGTATATCTTGAAGTGGATTGGACGTAGTATTGTATTTCTTAACGAAATGAATTGAGGCCTTACAATACTGCATTACAGGGCCGGGACACATTAATATGACCAACTCTCCTCGAATATGTTGGAATGTCCCATGGTATGCAGATGAAAAATCATTGCATATCATTAAAAGCTCACAACAGCAGACGTGTAGTAGCATCCGTTAACACAGCAATTGTCGCCATCATGGGCAGAGCAATTGACCTGTCGGACCTACAAAAAGAGATGATCATTGGCTATCGGGCCAAGGGGAAGAGCATTTCAGAAACGGCCACCTTTGTGAACTGCTCTAGGGCTGCCATTGTGAAGGTGTACCGCGACTGGACGAACCAGACAGTTTCAAGCAACCGAAGCGGTAACTGTGGGGCCCCATGGGCCATCGATCCTACAGGCAAGCAATCGGCGTGCCACTGTTAAGCAACTATCACAGCAAATGAACAGTAGGGTCACTAAGTGTGTCAGCATT
Source organism: Rhysida immarginata (assembly GCA_023313115.1). Classification (NCBI taxonomy): domain Eukaryota; kingdom Metazoa; phylum Arthropoda; class Chilopoda; order Scolopendromorpha; family Scolopendridae; genus Rhysida; species Rhysida immarginata. Next base: position 1,496,490 of record JAHWFO010019727.1, on the reverse strand, counting down.
AAGACAGTGCAACGATCAACCTTGATGCCTCTGCATCGTCGAAAACGCCTCCAATTCTCAATGGACTATCGCCATTGGTCCTTGGCCGAGTGGCAAAAGGTTGCTTTCTCTGACGAGTCCCGGTTTCTGGTTAACACAGTGGATGGACGATGGAGAATTCGCCGGGAAGCATCTGAGAACAGGCATCTCGACACCATCTTTGGCAGACGACAGCCTGGTGAGGGAGGGGTGACTGCTTGGGGGATGTTTTCCTGGTATGTTCTGAATCCACTAATACCACTGTAGGGTACACTGAATGCTGTTCTTTACCTGACGATCGTCGCAGACCAGGTACACCCCTTCATGTCGACAGTGTTTCATCTTGGTGATGGCACCTTTCAACAGGACAATGCTCCCTGCCATATTGCCAAAATTGTCCACGACTTGTTTGAGGGGCATGACGATGAATTCAAGCTACTCCCGTGGCCACCAAACTCCTGGACCTCAACACCATTGAACATTTGTGGGACCATCTCGATCGCCATGTCCACAAGCTAGACCCTCCATCACGCACAGTGATGGAATTACGGGATGCACTGATCGCCGAATGATCCCAGATACCTGCAACCATCTTCCGAGGACTTATTGACATATTCCGGACCAAAGGTGGATATTCCGGATACTAGCAGGTGATCATATTAATGTGTCCCGATCCTGTATATGAGATATGACGACTAGTTTTGCCTGTATTATCTGGCTTATCAAATCTACATAAGAAAGGATTTATTACGACGACTAGTTTCGGGTTTTATATATATAAGATCTAAGAAATGATAAAATAAAAAATTTTGTCTGATTGGTTGGTGAGTTAGATAACATCATCAACGAATAATTTAGCTGATTGGCTGGATGGTTAACATGAACTTCGTATCGAAAAAAATTTAGCTGATTGGTGTAAAGGAACTTCGTTATTTCTTTTTCTTACGCTGATATGTAAGTCAATATGAAGTCAATATTTTTTCATGTCAGCGTAAGGAGAAGAAGTTCATACTGGTGTCCGATCCAAAAATAAAAGTTTGGAGAAAGCCCCTTATCATTTTGTTTATTTTTGAGAGCAACTGAAATTCAACTCATTCTATCGGCGATATCTTTCTCAATTTTCAAGATATTTGCTTGGACATTTTATAAGAGTAGCTCTATACATTTGGCTAATAAATTATGCAAAGGACAATTTGGTAACGCATGCGCAGTTTAACATTATTTAGTAAAAATGCCCATATTTCATCAAATATTTCATATTTTGCTATTCTGATTGCAGGGTTTTGTCTGTACTGTAGTTTGTCAAGTTTTCTGTAAATGGCATTGGGTTGAAAATGTTGCGTGTTATAAACAAAAAAGTTACGAAAACATTTCGACCTTTTTAAAGAAACCTTTATATCTCCATGAATATACGTGCTATTCTCATACAAATGAACACAAAAGTAAAACAAGCCTCTTAAGCATATGCTACAGCTACAATGCATTTCAAGCATTATTTTTTACAGGATGAATCCAAACATTATTTTTTTGGTTCCCTTCTTTGCTGGTCCCCAATTTGCCTTCGGGAGAAAACCTTCCCTGAAATATATGAGGTGTAACATGCTTTTTACACCCCTGAAATTTCAGGAGAATTCGTGAAGTATTTTTCTAGATATTCGACAAAACTTCTAAAATCGAAAGTGTCCGGTCATTAATGGCAATATGGTGTATTTCAGTAAGCATATGCCGCTTGCATCGAAGTTGTAGGGAAGGGGGGAGGGTGGCATTTTCTAAGTAGGTGGCGTGTGCTAGAAGAAGTATGATATGCGATACTAGTCTGGTGAATACTTTGAAAAGTGGGAAGAAGGAATACCAGTGAATGAAAATGATGCCCATTTTTTCTCTTGAGGTTTTGTCGTCATGTCTCTGGAATAGCGGGTTCTGTCACTGATGATGAAGTGAACTCGGTTGGGAGAGTAGCTGTTGTGAGTGGCTAATGTTTTGATTTCATTTTCTTTGTCTATTTTGCTAAGGGGGATGGATAACATCCTGTCCAGCATGTGCCAGACTGCTGCCATTTTGTGAGATTTAGTATGAGGTGTGAATGAGGTTCGATGACGTTGGTTTCCGATAAATACAGGGTGATTATAATTAAAGTTATGATTTCAAAAATCGATAATTTGAAAACTACTCGTCAGAATGACCTGATATTTTAGCAGAACAATCGTGTGGCAATGGATTTTTGATTGGCGGAGAAAAAAAATAGTTTCAAAATCTGCCGATAGATGGCGCTGGCAGGGTTTACATTGTTTGGAAATATGCAATTACTCATACGTGACATGAGCACCGCAGACATAACTGCCATAAAAAAGCAGAGCACCAGCTCTTTGCTTGAATGCTTTATCATGACTCTGACTATGACGGATCGCGCTCTGCTCTTGAAGCTTTTTTATAAGAACGATGAGTGTGCACTAAAAGCTATTAGGAAGTTTCTGACATTAAAATGCATAAAATCGGTCCAATAACCACAAATGGTCTGCGAAAAATGATTGCTAAATTCGAAGAGACCAGTTCATTTGACTTGAAACGAGGTAGAGGAAGGAAACCAGTTTCGACTGCGGCAGTGGAAGATGTGGCTACAGCATTACAAGAACATATGAGCAGTGATGCAGCAATAAAGTCCTACGGGGCATCTTGCGCTGTTACCCATACAAGGTAACTCATGTCCTGACCTATAGATGACGTAGCAGAAGTCTTCGGATATTCCACCAACCCAAGAGATACCCGTTTACTCGAAGAGGTGGAAATTTACAGATCCATGAGAGACCCGAATAAGAAGATATCCATCCTGAATTCACAGTAAAACTTTGACATATACCCGTTTTTGCACATGATAGAGTATTTATGTGAGTTTCAAAAAGTTTAGAAGACCACTTACAAGAGCTCAATTTCGGATTCTTTATGGGTTTTTTATCCAGTCCACCAATCAAAAAAATTTTCTCAATAACGAAGTTCCGTTGCACCAATCAGCTAAAATTTTTCGATACTAAGTTTATGTTCACCATCCAGACAATCAGCTAAATTATTCGTTAATGATGTCATCTAACTCACAAACCAATCAGGAAAAATATTTTATTTTATCGTTTCTTAGATCTTGTATAGAGGGTGTCTCAGAATGCATGGAACAAACTTCTGGGGTGATAGGTAGTGTTAACAGGAAGAATGTTTTCCTATGCCATTCTTGCCGTTAGGCCGTCCTGTGGGAGATAAACGCCATTAAAGTTAGGCTTTCTGCCCCTGGAGGATGGCTGCCTGAAGATCAGAGACTTCTTTGTATTAAAAGATAATTGCGTGTTGTACATTAAACTTTAATGGGGAATACAGTATTAGAACTATGTCTACAGTACTAGACAAACAGAAGCATTTTGGTCTCCAGTATTTTGTAATTCACATAATTACTGGTTGCTATCATGTCTCTGTACGAAAACTCTGAGATGTGTGGCCGGATAAATGGCATTAAGTCAAGACCGTTCACCGTGGGTGTTGGACTCCGCCAAGGGTGCGTACTGTCGCCCCTTTTGTTCATTATCTTTATGAACTGGATAGACAGGGGCAGCCGAGGCGATGAGCGTGTTTGTGTGGGCGACTGCCTGGTGGAGAGGTTGCTGTTTGCTGACGACCTTGTCCTCCTTGGGTCTTCTCGCATGAACCTTCAGCATGCACTAGACCGGTTTGCAGCCAAATGTGAAGAAGCTGGAATGAAGATCAGTGTGGCTAAAACCGAGGTTCTGGTTCTTTCAAGACAGCCTGCTTAGTGTGCTCTCATTGAGACAGGTGGAGAAATTTATTCATGAGTGATGGACGGCAGGAGAAAGAATTGGATGCTCGGATCGGTGCAGCAACCTGTGTCAGACGTGAACTGTGGCGATCCGTGGTAACGAAACGCGGGCTGGGTAACAAAGCCAAGCTCTCCGTCTTCAAATCTATCTTTGTCCCCATTCTCACCTATGGTCATGAGGCTTGGGTAATGACCGAAAGAGTGCGATCGCGGGTACAAGCGGCCGAAATGAGATTTCTGAGAGGTGTGGCAGGTATTACCCTACTAGATAGGGTACAGCAGCACAATAAGGAAATCTTTAGGTGTTGAACCGCTACTTCTCCGCATTGAGAGATCTCAGTTGCGCTGGTATGGCCACGTGATACGGATGCCACAAACTGGTCTTCCTAGGCAGTTGTTATTTTCCAAGCCGGTGGGTAAGAGACCAAGGGGTCGGCCTAGAACCAGGTGGCTAGACTACATGGAGAATCTGGGTTCGAGTCGCTTGGATATTAACAGGGAGGACATGGGCCTGATGGCGGAAGATCGCGATCGCTGGAGATCCTCCATAGGGCTGCTACCCCCGCGACCCTAACGGATAAGCGGGTTTGAAAAGTAAGTAAATAAGTAAGTACATAATTTTTTTACAAACAAATGTCATTACTGATAAATGGTAATGTTAAGCATTTACAAAACAGTCTTGAGCATACTGCTGCCACAGCTCGAGTGCTGGTGGATAGATTCTCACCAATCTCTTCAAGCACCTTGTCCTCCAGTAGGTCTGTCCAAGAGGTTCGTGGGCGAACTGCATCAGGTCTATGGACATTGATTGTTCCAGTCTCACTCATATGTTGTACAATACGGCAAAGATGGCAAAACATCGCTGCACCTTGCTTCTCCGTACATGAGAACCATATTCACCCAATCTGTGATGCTGTAATGCTCCATGAGATGCAGTAAAAGATGTTTCAATAATACTGCCAAATGATATTCTGTTTCTTTGGAAATGATGGGTGAACTTTAATAGTAAATGTTTTATCAACTAATTCACTGATTTTGGTATCAGAAGATTCCACTTTTGTTGAGGTATCGGACAGTAGCAAGCATGTGATCTTCCGGCAGCCACCCTCCAGGGGCAGCAACCCCACCTTTAGTGGCGTTTATCTCCCACAAGAGGGCTTAACGGCAAAACTGGCACAGGAAATCATTGTTCCTATTAGCACTACCTATCACCCCTAGAAGTTTGTACTATGAATTCTGAGACACCCTGTATATAAAAGCAGAAACTACTCGTCGTAATAAATCCTCTCTTATGTAGACTTGATAAAGGCAGGTAATAAAGCCGAAACTAGTCGTCGTATCCAATACGATACAGTATTGTAAGGCCTCAATTCAATTCGTTATTGGGAGTATTGTAAAAAAGCTTACCTTATATGATTCTGATAAATTAATGGGGAATTGTTTATGTGATTGTCAATGCTTCATATGCTTGGGTTTATGTTCTGGTAATTTTAAGATATGTAGTAAGTTTTTACTAGAAATGCACTTTGAGTAGATTGCTGTAAGAAACAATATTACTAAGAAAACATGTGCACATATACAGGGTCGGGACACATTAATATGACTACCTGCTAGTATCCGGAATATTCACCTTTGGCACCAAGCACAGCAACTAGTCGACGTGGCAGAGAGTCAATAAGTCATCAGAAGGTGGTTGCAGGTATCTGGGACCATTCGGCGATCAGTGCATCCCGTAATTCCATCACCATTCGTGGTGGAGGGTCTAGCTCGCGGACATGGCGATCTCGCAAATGTTCAATGGGTTTGAGGTCCGGGGAGTTTGGTGGCCATAGGAGTAGGTTGAATTCATCCTCATGCTCCTCGAACCAGTCGTGGACAATTTTGGCAGTATGGCAGGGAGCATTGTCCTGTTGAAAGGTGCCATCACCCTGAGGAAACACTGTCGATATGATGGGGAAACGCCCTGGCCTGCGACAATCATCAGGTAACGAACAGCATTCAGTGTACACTCCAGCAGTATGACTCAGACCATACCACGAAAACATCCCCCAAACAGTCACACCTCCCCCACCGGCCTGTCGTTTGCCAAAGATGGTGTCGGGATGCCTGTTCTCAGATGCTTCCCAGCGAATTCTCCATCGTCCGTCCACTCTGTTCACCAGAAACCGCAACTCGTCAGAGAAAGCAACCCTTTGCCAATCGGCCGAGGTCAAATGGCGATAGTCCATTGCAAATTGGAGGTGTTTTCGGCGATGCACAGGCGTCAACATGGGTACTGTTACCACACGCCTGCTCCGGTGCCCCAACCTCAAGAGGGATCGTTGCACTGTCTTGGTGCTGACACGCCTAGTGACCCCACTGTTCATTTGCTGTGACAGTTGCTCAACAGTGGCACGCCGATTGGTCTTGGCCAGGCGTCATAACCGATGCTCGCCTGTAGGATCGATGGCCCGTGGGGTCAGTTACCTCTTCAGTTGCTTGAAACTGTCTGGTTTGTCCAGTCGTGGTACACCTTCACAATGGCAGCCCTAGAGCAGTTCACAAAGGTGGCTGTTTCTGAAATTCCGCCCCCGTTGGTCCGATAGCCAATGATCATCCCTTGTTGGAGGTCTGACAGGTCACTTGCTCTGCCATGACTGCCACAATTGCTGTGTTAACGGCAGCTGTTGTCAGCTTTTAATGGTATGCAATGATTTTTCATCTGCATACCATGGGATGTTCCAACATGTTCGAGGAGAGGTGGTCATATTAATGTGTCCCGACACTGTATGTACCCTATGTAAATGTAATTATCATGGTCAACTCCATGTGACTTGGACCTCAAATTGTTTATAACGAAAGATCAAACCTTGTGTAATTATTTAAAGTTGACCTTTTCAAGAAATTCTCCGTTATTACCTACTCAATCTTAGGTTATTTTCTGTTTATTTGGAGGAGCACTGCTTGTGCTCACATAATCTTGATGATTATAGTTTATAAAAAATTGGTTAAATTGGCTCCTATGGACACAAGAGATCCTAGGATGTCACAATTTATGAATTAATTTCGTGATATGGAATTTTGGAAGATTAATATGACTTTGATTTTTTGAGGCTTACTATAATGCAAAAATTTTTAAAACGCATTCCTCGTTAACAAAGGAAAATTGCATTTGCTGAAATAAATTTTTCGTAATGATTTAACAATACAGATATTTTGAAGCTGTGAGCTGAAGCAACACCTCTTATAAAGACAGCCTTGGCACTGAAAAGTCATACATTGCTACATCATCATAAGTCGTCCAAATTTAGGGCTTACTATTGGTAGAATTACGATTAAAAAAGAACGACTTATGATGATGTAACAACGTATGCCGTTTCAATGCCGAGGCTTTCTTTATAGGAAGTGTTGACTGAAACATATGTAACAATAAACTCTAATAACTATGTTTTCTTTTATTGATGTAGACGACCATGAAAAAGATTGCAGAGAAAAAGCGCTGACACAAGGCAGAAGAAGATTGAAAGATATGATGCCATGAAGAAACGAAAGTAGTTGTCAACGCAATGTAAATTTTGCCTAGAAAAATCGGATGGACTTCAGAAACGATAGTGGTTTTCCAATATCTTTTTCTGAGGTAATGAATTATATTAATTTATGTTTATGAGCTATCATGTAATCATATTTTTCTCCAAAGCATGCGCGCAGACACGAGGAGAGACAACATGCGATGCAAGAGAAAAATATGAGAACAATTGTCGGAAAAAATATGAGAACAATTGTCGGAAAAAATATGACAACAAATGCAATATCCCTGTCCAACCTTTATAGAAATGAACTCATCCAAATGGTTCTGCCGTGTAGTGGTGAATTTCTCGAACTCAGAAGTTTTCTCTTGAGTCCCAGACAGTAGCTTCGCGTATTGTCGGTTCAACAATAAACATTTTTACAAAATCCAAACATTACTACCTACAACAGCGTTATTCCTACAGCATTATTCATGCTTTTGTAAAATCATCACTTTTTGAGTAAATCACCATGCTCCATTTCTACAGGTTTACCTAATCCAACTGGTTTCACTTTCACACTAGCAAAAAAGTTTAATTTGTCTACGGAAAATGCTTTCTTTGCTAGAATAACTTTTTTGAATAAAAATTTGCTAATACTTATCACGTTCTTTTAGACAACTTGACAGTCCTACTGCCGGTATAATATAGTATTTATTTTTGAGAAGCCACAAGAGAACACAGTTTTTTCTTTAACTAGCCACCTAAAACTCACTTCAGTAAGTCTCTTGCAAGAAAGTCCAAACTTATCAGTGCCTTCCGTTCTTAGACATTAAGATTTCTAGGTTTAAAGAGTCGCTATCATTTGATGTGTATAGAAAACCTACAAACAATTTAATCTATATACCAAATGATTCCAGTCATCCCTGGAACCAAAAACTTTCAGCTTTTATCTATATGATAGATAGAGCTTTGAATATTCCATTGAGCCCGTCCAAATTTAAAAAAGAAATAGCCATTATTCAAAACACGGCCAACAAAAACGGATACAGTTCCAAGCTTATTTTGGATTTAGTTAGAAAAAGAAGGTTTAAAAAGTTCTTAACAGGAATCACTACTTTTAAAAGGAACAAAGATAACGGAAAAATCATTTCCTTGCCCTACAACAAGGCTCTTATAAGCGGAATAAGTTCGATACTTAAGCCCTTTAATGTCTCTCTCGCTTTCAGCAATCCAGGTCAAATGAAACAACTGCTGGGCTACCCTAAGGACCAGATCCCACCACTACAAAAATCAGGCATCTACCAGGCTCAATGCAACCAATGCCCTATGATGTACAAAGGGCAGACGTTCCGAGCATTTAAACCACACAAGATTTGGCAGAAGCAACCAGTCAGCCATCGCGAAGCATTCCCTGGACACGGGCCACGAATTCAGTGTGAAATTAATAAAATCGGTCAATAAAAAATACTTGTTAGATTCTTACGAAAGCTTAGCTATAAATAAAACGGATAAGGAGCTACTGTTAAATTCGGACAGGGGCCCCATTGGTGAATCTAGTTTGATCCAATGGGTGGCCCAGTTACCAAAACGGTGATTACGTTTTCGGGTTTTTTTTGTTCCTATTGGTCTTTGTTCACTATATATACCTTGCTAATTCAATAAACAAGCCAGTTCTCTCAAGAATCTCTTGAGGTTCTCCTTGTCTGCTGAAGATGAAAGCAAAGCTTTCGAAAGACGTTTACAGGTTGTATTGTTTTTTTCATTATTTTTGTTTTATTTCTTGTTTAACGCCTTTTTTAGTTGTGGTTAAAGAGTGTTGTGCTTTTAATCTGTTCATTAGTACGATCCACATATTTACTTATTTTGTTTTACTATAAGTAAGCATTAAATTTTCCGCATTCTATAGGGTGACCCAAACTTATCCAGCACAATTGTTTAGGATCATTGTATGGTTCAAATGAAACAAAAAATGTCCTATAAACATTACATCTAGTTTCGATTGAGTGTGAGATATCGACGCTTGTCTATTTCCTTGTAGAGTTGTTAAAGCAAATAAATAAAACACTTGAGAGTGCAGATCACTTTTATTCTGCATACTGACAGAACATCACATTGAACTACAAAACAAAACTAAAATGATACAAGGAATAAGAATAAGAAGAAATTAACAAATCAGTGTCGAGGAGCCCATCAAAATGTTTGCCCCCAGCTCCAATGCACTGGTTACATCTTCGGACAGCTGAGCTGGTAGCTGCCACAATCTGGTCGGGTGTACTTGCTCGACTACAAGCTTGCATGGATGCAATCAGTTCATCTCTGGTGGTGGGCGGATTGCTGTAGACCTCCTCCTTCAGTGTTACCCACAAAAGAGAATCTAAGTAAAAGAAAATAGACAAACGTCGATATCTCACACACTATCGAAACTAGATGTAATGTTTACATGACATTTTTGTTCCATTTGAACTATACAACATTCCTAAACAATTATGCGGGATAAATTTGGATTACCCTGTATAAAAGGCGCCGCTTCCATGCCAGCCATGTCAAAGTGTGAGTTCGGTTTAAGAATTTTAGGCAAAGGATGTTAAATTTTCAATACTTTAATTATTTAACAAAAATGCAAAATACTAATTATCATTCTTAAGTTACAAAATGGTTCATTAATCAAAAGCGTTAATGAATGGATCAATTCTAATTGCTTCGTATCATTTATTGCACAAGCGATCAGTGAAATGCACGCAGGCACTATTTATGATTGGGTGCAATTACTCTTATGCATTCGTCTGATGGCTTGGACCATCTTTTAATTTCTATTTGCTGGTAATAAGTAATCTCGATGCTGCTTCTGACAATCATCCTGGTTATTGCATTGGTCGTCGAGAGAATTCGAAAGATGACGTGCTGTAGTACTTGGTATCTGTGGAGGCCTTGCATCTGACTTAAACGACGCGCTATAATTGTTCTGACAATAAAAGTTTGTAGTAACACTATTTTTACTTGGCAAAGATGCATAAAGCTGACGACTTACGAAGCCATTCACCTTCTGTTTAGTGCTCCTCATGTGGCAGTAAAGTTGACTGCTGCAAATTCAGTAGGCCCTGTCTTTTTTACTGTAGCTTTCCTGCTTGGCCGTGAATTTTTAATATTAACTAATGAAATCAGAACAAAAATTATTACTAAAATATTGGTCTCGCCTGTGTGCAAAATTCTTGATGTCGAATGATGCGGTAGCTAAGGTAGGTGCTGGGGGCGTGGCTAGTTTTCAGGTCCAAAAAATCCGTGGACGACACCGGGGGCTTTACACTGCCAAGAAAGAATATGGCAAGCAGATTGATGATAATTATTTTCGATAAAGTTTAAATTGCTTGCCTGTCGTAACTTAGTTTCCGTAGACAAAGTTTGGATTGGAATTATGGTTAGCTCGACGATTAATGTGCCTTCCCTCTGTCCTGAGGTCTGCTAACTTATCGCCGGAGCCTTGTGATTTCTTATGGCGAAGCCTTGTCCGTAACTGGAGGGTCCTTCTCCGCAATCCTTCTTTCCCAGGTATACTTGATCCGGGCACGGCGTCTTCTTCAGATACAGCAATAGATAATACTGAATGCAAAGCACAACACTTGCATGCCTTCAAAGCATTTTCCTCCATCCTCACGCAAAAAATTCCGACTTTAAATCTGATCATTTCGGCAGTCACGTAGCATTTTGCAACAGTCTCGAGTCTTGCTGGATATCGGTAATGTCTGAAAAGAACAAGAAAACGCATAAAAGACACTCGCATATGTTGACGATGAGCAGCAAAATAAGAAAGCTCATCTGCTGACCAGAAAATCGAAGATGATAAGGGCGAAGAGTTGTCGACAATGAAGAATAGGCTGTTTGGCGTTTGTCACATCTGTCATCAAGATGCTCAACAAGTGGATGAAAGATCCTGAAACTGTTGTTCATGTCAAGGCCAAGCCATAAGACTCTAATCGCCATGATGAGATCTAAAAGAGCGCTAATGAAGCCATAGTTAAGGAGCTAGGCGTCGAGCAAGAGGCGACTTATCTAAATGAGAGACACGAAAAGAATTTCAAAGGTATTGACCTTGATGACAACAAGTGAAACACTAGAACGACAATCGAATTCATGAAACAGCAAAATTACCATGATAAAATTGCTGACTAAGCATCCAGCTGTGGCATCGTTTCCAAAGCAAGAAATTAATCTCTTTGACAGTAATCCATTGGAACATGCCTCTTTTATGAATGCCACCTTTGAAAACATAATTGAGGCAAAGGTGAATGACAGCAAGCAGTGGCTTTATTATCTTGAACAGTATACAGGAGATGTAAAGCGCCTCGTTCGCCTTTATCCAACCATGGACTCATCTACTGCCTACATGGAAGCCAAAAAAGGCTAAAGCAGCTTTATGGAAATGAACCTAAAATTGATACAGCATACATTAGGAAGGTAGTCGAATGGCCGAATATTAGCCAAAGAGATGGGGAGTCTTTGCATCATTTGCTTACTTATTGATCGAATGTAAGAATACTATGGACAGAATTCAGAAGCTTTTCTACAGACATTGAGCAATCTACAAATATGATTATCTACTTTACTCCACTTTGACGAAGATCCAAACAAAAAACCAGAAATCAATGCTAGTATCAGGAATGGGTTTGTCGAAGAGTGTAACAAGACCGGGCTGGAAAGTCGAAGGTGTGAATAGCTATTATTCCCGTTATGGTTCAAGCAAGGGGAAGCTAGAAGATGGTAGCCACTTGCGCATTCTGGGATAGCGGGAGCTCGCACATATTCTACTCTGAGGACTAAAGATGCATTTGGGCGCCAAACCCGGTTATGACGACTATGGAGAAGAAGAAACGTCCTTTCGCTATTAAATAGCTAAATGGCCTCGACGTCGCAGACTACAAGAAAAACGAGTAGTAAATGTATCCACTGTTAACACTCGCATATAGCTGCCAGTCGACAATAATGGAATGACGAGATGACATTGCCAGGTGGAGCCACTTGAAAGAAATTCATATCCCGTAATATGAGGCTGCCATGTAAGTGCTTGATGTAATTAGATGTAGTGATAGAGGACCATTTGCTTTAAGGACAAGATTGGGTTGGAAAAACCATAGACCAGTACGTGACATGCCAAAGTATTCTGCCTGCAGTTGGATTGCGAACTTGAGAAGCAAGTTGCTAGATGGGTCAACCAGGAGACGAATGGAATGGCAAGTGAAGAAGCAGATGGGTTCTTTCAGCTAGACAAACGCCTTATTACAATTTTAATGACTCTTGTAAGAAAGAAAATGGACGTTATTTCAACCCGCTTCCATTTAAGGAAAGAAGCAAGGAGCTGCCACATAATCGAAGTTTGGCCTTGCATCATGCCAATCTGTTAAAAAGAAAGCTGACGAACTAGGTTGCATAAAGAATAGGCTAACCTCATAGAAGACATGCTGGCAAAAAAGCTCCAAATAAGCCACAAGAGGGTAAAGTCTGGTACGTTCCCCACCATGGTGTCTATTATCCGAAGAAGCCTGGCAAAGTAAGAATTGTTTTTGATTGGTTAGTCGGTTTAGTAGAATTTTTGGCGTCGACTACGAAGGTCATTTTACACAATTTATATCTCTACGACAAGCGACATCGCTATGAAATTACAAGAAGAACGTAAGTTTCTCGTCAGAAGAGGTGTATTTAAGTTGAACAAATGGGGCTCAAATGATAAGAAGATCCTCGCAAGAATTCTTCAAGAGGATAGAGCAAAGATCGTCCAGTCAGTGGACATGAATAAAGATGACTTGCCACTTGAGTGCACCTTATAAATTTTCTGTCGACTTGATGGAGATACATTGACCTTCAACATCGCAAGTAAGAAACGACCATTCACAAGGAGGGGTTTACTGTCGATTGTGAGCTCTGTCTATGACCCTTTGATGCTGGCAACTCCATTTCTATAATCTGCAAAGTTTCTTCTAATGTAATCACAAAGCTGAAACTGCACTGGAATGATCCATTGACAAGTAATTTCAAAGACGCATGGAGCAAATGGCTAAGCGAGCTACCACGTCTACAAGAATTTGAAATAAGATATTTGAAGCCAAAGGAAACGAAAAAAGCAACAAGGATTGAACTTAAATCATTTCTTCAACGCCTCTGAGGTAGCCTATGGAACAGTGAGTTGTTTGAAGCAAGCATTTGCCTCACAAAGAAGCCGCGCACTAGTTTACTCGAGATTAATGGTGGCGCTGCTTAAGACTAACAGTTCAAAGCTGAGATGTGGCTGCAGCATAACTTTCTGTGTAAGGTGATCAGCAATTGAGACGTCAACTAAACATGCAAGTAAAGGAGTCATTTTTCTGGACTGATTCAACACCAGTGTTGAAATATAACTTAAGAAGAAAAAATATTTCATACGTTTGTTGCCAAGATTCTCGATGTTCAATGAAAGAAAATTGTCTCTACATAAATACTAAGATGAAGCCAGGTGAAGACCTGTCGAGAGGTCAAGACATCGAGTCATTCCTGAATAACAGACGCTGAAAAGACGTACCTGTTGTTTTGGACGATGTCAACTGGAAGATTCCTCCTCAGCCACCGCTACTGCCTCTAACAGACGGTGACAAAGAAATCAAATCTAGACTGCTGTCTGCTGCGACAATGTATGAAGAAGATGGCATAGAGAAGCTTATGAAGTGATACTCTTCTTAGTTCGAGCTGGAGATAATGTTTGCTCAAATACTGCTCTACAAGGTGGCATTCAAGAGATGCATCCAAGACGCCTAAGACAGCGGAAATTGGACTGGCTATTGGACTGGCTATTCTCTCTCCATCTGATTTGCAAGCAGCAGTACTCGCTATTTTCAAGTATCTTCAAGAATGTTATTTTCGAGACTAAATGAAGGTGCTAGCTGGTAGAGGTGGAAAGAAATTTAAAGAAATTTAACCCTATATTTATCGAAGGGCTACTGTGTGTTGGCAGACGACTACAAAGAACCGATTTGCCACCATCCATGAAAAACCAAGTTAAAGTCCCAAAAAGCCATATATCATGTTTGATTGTTGAAGAAACTCATGCTGACACTGCCCATTCCAGAAGAAAGTTCGTTCTCTCGCCTTTAAGGAAGAAACATTGGATTCCGGGTGGGAATTCATTTGTTCGATGCATCCTGTCAAGGTGTAAGAAGATGCATCGAAAAGTAGCTGAACAAAAGATGGGCTATTGGTAAGATGATAGAAGAAATAATCATCTTTACACGTTACTTTCGTGTGCCTTGACTGCTTTGGTAACTTTCGTATAACAAGGACGCAATCAAGTATAATGTTATGGTCTCATCTTCACGTACCTTACCATAAGAACTGTCTGCGTCGAAGTGCTCCCTTCTCTAGACTGATAGCTTTCTTCAGGCACTTCAAGTTTATTGCACGCTGAGGTCAAGTCAAAAAAATTCATTATGACAATGTGACGAATTTCGTTGGTGGACAGAGTAAATGAAGGAGGAATGCAGAGGTGGAATCACAACGCCATTTATCAGAGGCTTCTTCATAAAGAAATCAAATGCGTGTTTATCATACTATCTGCCTCTCATCAAGGAGGAATATGGAATGCGTATACCATTCTATAAGAAGAAATTTTACTCGATTTTGGGTCAACAGATACTGGATCACGAGAGCCTCCGCATACTCTTTTGTGAAATTGAAGCGATTCTCAAAGGGAGACCGCTAACTAAGCTATCTACCGACCATAGAGATGAGAATTCTCTCACGCCTAATCATCTCTTGCTGATGAAAGAAGAAATGGTATTGCTGCAAGATGTGTATGTGCCCGAGGACAAATATTGTAAGTGAAGCTGGCAACAAGTTCAACATTTGGGTTACTTTTTTGAAGATGGACAAAAGAATATTTGCCACTTTTGCAACAACCAAAGAAATGGAACAACGAGAATTTAAATTCCGTGAAAGGCGATGAGGTCATCGTCATGAATCAACTTATGCCGCATAACCAATGGCCTATGGGAGTGATTGAGAGGTCTATTCCAAACAGGAAGGATTGATATGCTGAGTGAAGTCCGAACAATGCATGGAATTAAAGATAAACCGCTAAATAACTTATGTTATCTTGAGATAGACTAAAGTGATAAATTGTGTAGTTTGTGTTCAGTTTTTCACGAACTTGCATTCGTTTTATGTTAATTTTAAGAAAATTATCATCTATATTAATGTTAGGAAATAATATTATAAAATTTTATTGTCAGCAGTGTGATGTGAAAAGAATTATACATTTATCTTTTCACAGCACATTTTTTCCATCACTTTATTTTTTCCGTTAGCTTTCTTTAGGTTTGTTGTGGCACTGCGTGATATATTGTTTTATTTTAACAATGATAGTATGTGTTTCTCGCGGCATGCTTGTTCGCCGTGGCCAGACGTGCAGCTAATGTAGGAGGGAAAAGCGACTGCAACAGCAAACCGATAATTCACTTCATCATAAGCCAGCAACCAGTTAACATTGATGACCACCATCTACCATCCATGGGTTCTTTTTCAACCATCAGCAGGACATAGCCATTGTTTTGAAGTTTGTACCTTACTGTTGTTCTTTTATTATTCCTTGATGTGAAGCCTTTTGTGAACGACTGAATTGTCATATTGTTAATTTGGATTGTTTTTTTTTTTGAACAATCAGTTGTAATTTGCAGTATTCGATTTGTACTGCGTTGTTAGATACAGCAAAATGATATTTATGAGCTAAATCAGATCTAATAATTGTCTAATATTATATTCACTTTTGTTTTTTTTACAAAGGTTTATTCCATCTGCTCGTTGCTGCCATGTGGAGTCAATTCATCCTTTTGTTTTCTTCATTCTTTTTCATCACTACTGTTATGAATGCCATTATAATATTTTGTAATGGAATCCTTAATTTTTTTCTGTAATAACGTTTTCAGGTAAGGAAATTCCACTTGGATGTGCTTTGATATGTTTATTCATCTTGTGTCGCCTGTTGCTAGGCTACAGTTGTCTAAGTGTTTATCTTGTCGAGTTTGGGCAGATGGGAGTTTGATTAACTCTAGTTCTGAGATCTGTTATTAGATCTTATGCCCATTTACTTCGTAAGCTCTGTGTAGCAATTGTTTTGTGAACGGAATGGTTTTTATGACCTTTTTCCCAGTTCACATTCTGTCCAGGATATGGCAGCTAATACTATCTAAGGAGAGGCAGTACGCCTGTGTTTCATGGTTATTTGAATTTGTAGTCTGAAACAGTGCGCCAATTTAACGCCCTACACTGTTCAGGTTCAAATGTTGTTAAGTGTAAGAAATTTGTGATAGGTTTGTAATTTGTTTAGCTAACATTTGACTTTGTCAGTAGTGCTATTGTCCTTATAATATTTTATTTTAATATTAAAGTCCATGTCATTACTTTTATAGCAGAATCTTATATAAGTTCTTGATCTTTTCCTGTGAGGCCCTTCTTTTTGTATTGAATTTTTACCTTATTATATTTTGTATTAATTAAGATGAATAACACTCCTTTAATTAAAAGAAGACAAATAAATTAAAATAAATAATAAAAAACAATAAAAAAAGTCACCCAAGTAAAAATTTAAGGACGAAATATAAATGAAACACAGGACTTGTAGAGAAACTTAGATGAAACACAGAAGAGACGAAGATCCAGCGAAGAAACGTTACACGAACACAGGGAGGTACACAGTTACAGATGAAGAGGGTCTATGATGGAAGTTTGATGATTCGTAATACGTAAATGACTAATTTGAATAACGTTTTCGGGATTTTTTTCCCATCTTCAGTATTAAAGTTTTTTGAATGAATGGAAGATATAATAATAAAAAAACAAAACAATGTAGTCTAATATAATGTGTGATATTATAATTATTTTGATTGTTGTGATCAGGATTGTTGAGTGCAAGGGAAGTGATATTATATTTTTAGAAAAAACAATATTGGCTAAACAAATATTAGAAAAAACGAAACTTGATAATAATGACAAAATTTTCACAATTGACATAACAGCTATGTATGACAACATTACAATAAAACCAACACTAGAAATCATAAAAAAGGAATTAAAAACAAAATTATCTTATAACAAAATATTAAAAATCATCCAGGCCATAAATTTATGTTTTACAAAGAACCAATTCAAATTTAATGACAAAATATATTCCCAAACAGATGGATTACCAATGGGCAGCCCATTATCACCCATACTTGCCAACATATATTTAAATTACATAGAACACATATTACTTAACATTTCACAACATAACAATACATAAAAATTTGGATGAGATACGTTGATGATATCTTAATTATCACAAATAGGCCAATAGAAATATTAACACAATTATTAGAAGAAAGATATCCCCTGAAATTCACCCATAATTGCACGTCAAACAACCAAATCACATTTCTAGATTTAAATATTATAAGAGAAATAAATACACTAAATTTTAAAATATATGAAAAACCTACAAAAGGCAATAACATACCACATTATTTATTACAACAACCCACACACCAAAAAATTAACACAATTAAACAATACATACAAAGAATAAAAGATCTCACATCTCCAAAATATATCCCACTAAAATTAAAAAATCTGAAAATAAACCTAACAAAAAACAAATATCCTATAGAACTAATTGAT
>JAHWFO010019727.1:1452934-1472014 GCA_023313115.1 Rhysida immarginata | reverse complement strand
TTGTTTTGGGTGTGGTCACTCATCTGGCTGCTGCCATCTTCTTGTTTAATCACGTGATTGTGGCCATGTTCTGTTGACAGGGGGTTGATAATAAAATTAATTTCATGATTCTTGGTTATGCACTGGTGTTGGTGCTTCACTGCAAAACGAGCTTTTGTGATTTTATCTCACAATATAAGCTACTCGGGTCCTGCTATATATACCTACTAATGCAGGGTGTGCTAAACAAGCTGGCGTCCCAAGTTGTTTTTACCTAATCACTAATTATCTTTTTGTTTCTGCCACAACCAAATTTTTTCCCGTTTTACTTTACACTCTCTTCTAATTAACTACTTCTATTTCAAGGCACTCAGTTTGTTTTTTAATTTTTAATTACTTTCTAAAACTGCATTGCATTGTCTCGTTTGAGTGGGTGTTTGTTTGCTCCCAGAACAAAGTTTTTGACAGGTGACTGAATTCACATAAATACAGCTAGCTAACACGGCCTGATGAAATGTTCGAATTCACTAGCTTTTTAGCTTATTTATAGGTAGTCTGTTTGAAATTTGTTTTATTTACATTTTTGCCTCTCTCACTGATTGCCTTTGCTCACATGAATGGTTGTTTTTTCTCGGGTTGAACTTCGTTGAAATGTTGAAGTAAAAATACATAATAGTTATTAATTAAAAATACAAAATGAATAAAAAATAAGATATAATAAACAAAAATAATTAATCAAAATCAAAATAAAAATCTGCTGTTTCGGATAGAGACTATCCTTTATCAAAGCAAAAAGGATAATTCTCTAAAAGCAAGTAGAATATTAGAGAATTATCCTGAAGTTATGAAAGGAGTCGACAATCAAATATCGAACAGTGAAGTGTACATTGTTAGGATAGGACAAAAGCAGAGCTTTCACAAAGCTCATCGAACCAGAATAAATTCCAAATGAAATACACTGAGGTAGTCAAGAAGCCTAACCAACCCAAGTGGTCTTCCATATTATACAAAAAAAGAAAATAAGATTGATGATTGTATGAAAGGAGTACAAACAGACTGGTTTATATATAGTTTGCATAGGGAATAAAAATACGGCATTGGCTGAAAAACAAGAAGAAAACAAATGAGATTAATTAGAAGACATGTTGGGATAGGACAGGACGAAGGACAAATAGGAAATAATAAGAGGGCGACGAGAAAAATGCAATAGGATAACACATATGAAATTAAAAATTATAAAAAAGGTTAGGAATGATAGGGTGCCTAGCAAAAAGATTTCGTAAAATTCCCTGTATTACCCTTGATTTTTCCAGATCATCAGCAAAAAAAAAAAAGGCTATCAAGACAGAATATTATTGACATTGTTCAAATTTTTCGATTTTAGGATTCCGTGACTGTTCCCAGTTACAAAAAATTCCCTGACAATTCCCGGTCGCTAGTCACCCTGTAAAAGAATATAAGGTACTGAAATAAAGGAGTACAAGAAGCCTATAAGAAAAAAACTGTGCAGGGACAGACAAAAAATGAACAAAGAGGTAGAAAAATATGAAAGAACATTAAAAAGAGGAAATAAAAGAAAAAATGGAAAAGAAAAAGAAAAGGCCCACAGAACTTACGACAAATTAGGGAATAGGTGAAGTTGGAGAGGGATATGGGAAAGGTAATGAGGGAATGGTACATTTGCTAAGGTTAATGCCATTAGGGGTGAGGGTATTGAATTTCCAAATAAGAAAATACTCTAATTGCTTTCTATCTTTTTTGTTATGGAAGTTACTACGAAGAATATACAGGCGCCCGTAACATCCTTTTCTCTGCTTACTCTCTCCCTTACCCTCTGCCACTCTGTCGCAAGTTCATTCCACTGTGTCTGACTCTACCCGTAACATCCTTCCTATCCTCGGTAACCATTGCTCGAGCATCTGCACAAGCCTCCTTCAGGCCATTACCCAACACTACTCTCTCCCTTCTCTTAATCCCTCAGATATTGACGCCCTTCATACTTTCTTTTGAAAAAATTTAATTTTCTTTATTCCTAAAAATGTAATAAATCTCACAGAAACCGTATTTTCATTCCTAAAAAAACCGATTTTCTCTCTAATCCATAATCCGCCTATTTTCTGAACTCCCTGTCTAAGAACGATCCACCTCCCTCTAGCTCTTTTACACTTGGCACAACTGCTGTTATTAATCTTTTGGCCACTAAACTTTCATCTCTCGAAATCAGAACCTTTTCTAAAGGCCTTTCCTTCTGTCCCACTCCCAATACCATTGACACTTTTGATATCATTTCCTCTGTCGATAACTTCAGCCATGCCCTCAGATCCCGTCTATACTTCTGCATGAATTCTTCTAATACTACTCCCGCTACCAGCTCAACCTTCCATATTCCCAGGAACTGGATCCCTCCTCATGATATCAATCCTGAACTTGAGGTTAACATAAAGTCCATACAAAATGACATCCTCTCCATTACTAAATATATTAAACACCTCTTCCTAACCTCACCAATAACGAATTTCTTTGTATTAAACGCCTTAGTAATAACCGTGATATAACAATCAAGCCCGCAGACACAGGGGGCGCTATTGTTGATATGAACACCACTGACTACATTAACGAAGCTAATAGACAACTCTCTGATATCACATTCTACAAGAAACTAACGTCCGACCCAACTGACACGTTCAACACCGAACTTAAAAATATCCTCTTTCGGCTTGAATCCTCCTCACAAATCGATAAAAAAACCCGCCTCTTCCTCCTTCCTAAATTCAGTTCCTCTGGTCGTTTCTACCTTCTTCCCAAGATTCATAAACCTGGCAATCCCGGCCGTCCAATCATCTCTTGTAACAAAACCATCTGTGAGCCACTTTCTGCATAAGTCGACCACCACATATGCCACATGCCACCCAGTCTTCCTTCCTATAACAAAGAAATTAACGATTTTCACTCCCATATCCAGCGCCTTAACGACTCTAATTACTATTTTAAGAACGTCTTCCTCTGCACACTTGATGTCTATTCTCTCTACACTAACATACCTCATGATTATGGGATTAAAGCTGTTCACAACAGTCTCAAGGCCAACAAATGTTTCCAACTTCCTTCTACTGACACCATTCTGCCTTCTCCTTCACACCATTCTCACCACCAATTTCTTCACTTTTAACAATTATATCCAGTCCAGTGGCACTGCTATGGGCTCCAAAATGGCTCCCAACTATGCCAACGTTTTTAAGGGGGAGGTGGAAACCAAATTGCTTTCCACGTCTCTCTTGAAGCCGTTGGTCTTGCTGCAGTATATTGACGATGTTTTCCTGATCTGGCCACATAATGAAGAATCTCTCCTATTTTTATAACCCATTCTAACTCCATCCACCCCTCTATCAAGTTTTCTCACACTTATTCTATCACAACTGTTTCTTTTATGGATGTCTATCTCTATCACTAACAACAAACTGTCTACTAATCTCTATAAGAAGCACACTGACAGGCACCAGTACTTACACTATGATAGCTGCCACCCACGCCATTGCAAGGAGAACATCCCTTTAGGTCAGTTAACTCGCATCCATAGAATATGCACTAATCAGTCTGACAAGGAATTCCATGCTAACGCCCTTACCCACTCCCTTAAAGCAAGAGGCTACCCAAAATCTGTCATACGCGCTTCTATCTACAGGGTGATTCAGTTAATTTCTGACCATTTCAGTACTATGATTTATTGACCCATTTGTGTTTACAAAGTTAGCATTTCTGTATTATATTTTAGGCAGTTCGGAGTTTTTATACCCGTGGAAAAGTCTTGATATGCTCAATGTGGCCACCACGAACGTTTTGAACTGCTCGCAGCCGAATGATGAAGTTGTTCATAACTCTGTCCAGGATTTCTGCATCCACAAGGGTGCAGCAGTCGACGATGCTTTGTCGCAGCTGGTCTAGGGTACTTGGTGCTGTAGTGAACACACTGTCTTTAAGGAAGTACTGTCTTTAAGGAAGTGCTGTTTAGGTGCCCTAAAAAAAAAGGACTAATGATGCCTCCTTTTGAAATCACGCACCAAGCCATAACCTTTTGTGGATGAAGAGGTGAGTTATGGATCTCATGAGGGTGCTGGGAACCCCAAAAACAAAATTTGTGTTTATTAACGTCACATGGCAGATGGAAGAAGGCCTCATCTGACACCCACAGGTTGTCCACAATGTCCTGATTGGCTTCCATTTCTGCTCAAAACTCCATCGCAAATGGTTGTCGCTTCTGTCTTCCAATGTCTGTTAACTCCTGATAAACATGGATCTTATATAGGAACAGGTGTAAATCCTTTTTCAAAATTCGCCACGTCATGGTATACGACAGCCCTTCTTCAATGGATAGGCAACGAACAGATTTTTTGGTAGGGGAATCGACCAACCTTGTGCGAACATTTTCGGCAACTTCGGCCGTTCGAACACGGGCTTCGCTCCCACCTTTTTTCTTGCATTTAACACACAGGAATTGACCGACTCACCCTGTATAAACATCGCAATTCCTGTTCTAACAACAATCCTAAAGCTTCTCCAGCAATGGCAACACCTATGTTAGTTCTTCCTTATCATCCAACCCTCAATAGTATTAAAAATATCCTAAGGAAACATCTTCATATAATTGACAACTCTCCTCTTCTCCATTCCATTCTACCAGAACCACCTGAACTTTCTTTTAAACGGACATCTAATTTTAAAGATATTCTGGTCCATGCTGCTATTACTAAACCACCCACTTTCACTAAGGGATGTTCTCCTTGCATTGAAAAATGTTGCGGCGTTTGCTATTTCCTTAACCCTGCTACCTCCATTTCCAGCAGTGCTTCTTCCTTTACTTTCATAACTAACCAGCACCTGACCTGCACTTCTCACAATCTAATTTACCTGTTACATTGCAAAGTATGCCAGAAACAGTATCTTGGTGAGACTGGCAATATCATACGTGCCAGATTTGCCGGACATAAATTTGACATCCTTAGCAATGCTGACACCCCTGTTGCTAAGCAGTTTAATTCCCCTGGCTACTCTTTACAAGCCACCAGCCAGGATTAATTATTTTTGTTTATTATATCTTATTTTTATTCATTTTGAATGTTTAATCAATAACTATTATTTAGTGTATTCCAGGGATCTTGTGTCTCGTCCTTCTCTAAATATATATCCGTGAAGTAAAAATACAAATTTGGGAGACGTTTCACATTTCTCAATGCTAGTGAGGCATACTTGGCTCTCTCTTTAACAATTTGCACATCCTTGCCACATAGAGGTTAATAAACCTGTTGTCTGATTCCCCACCTCGCGGTATTCAGTCGCCCACCCACCTCTCTCTCTCTCTCTCTCTCTCTCTCTCTCTCTCTCTCTCTCTCCTCATACATAACCAATACATGTGTTGCATGAATGTGTTGCTTAAAATTGTACTTTAAAATAGATTTCATTCTCTCTCTATCTCATACAGTATACAACTTTTTCTGTTTATGTATGTAATAACAACCCTCTCTCTCTCTATCTCATACAGCAGGCATTGTGGTTCCAAGTGGGGCACTCACATCCACATTGTTTCGTGGGGCATGCTTTCTCAAAGTAGTGTCCTTGCTGGCTTGATTTTCTGCCTAATTACATTCACTTTTACTTTTTAAAGGCTTATCATGGGGTGTATGTTCATTTCACTGTCTTTAACATGTGCTGCAAGGCGTTAGATGCAGCACAAGTATGTGCTCAAGCGTGGGTGATGGTTGCTATGCCACTTCCGCTGGGGCGTGGTTGTTCAGCGCGTTTGCTCATGGTTGGATCGTTCACGTGTTTGTGTTTGCTGAAGAAATCCTGTCTTCCAGCCAAAGGTATATGTGATATGTATTTCTGTACTCTATTAGGGATACCCAGCTGTTTCATCGTATTTTTACCTAATTAAAGTCTCTCATACTAACAAATTTGCACACAGTTGAGTTCGAGATGATCGGTCGAGGCCTAACGTGTGTAGGCTGCGTGTTCAACAACACCCCATAACCAGGATACGCGGTCAAGCAAATCTGAGCTAAAAATCTGTTTTCCAACCCTGGGTATTTGAATACGTTTGTATGTATTGCATTGGTGTTCACCCCACTCGTTTCACTGATTATTCACCTAATTAAAGCCGTTCCTATTTACAAAAGTGTAGATAATTCTTATCACACAGATCGTGCGAAGCCTAGCATTTCCGCGACGTAAACAGCTGCGACAGCCACTGTGTTCGATGCTCACACTAATCTAAGCTAAAAACCCTCGTCTCTTCCATAGGGTTGCCGCATTTTGCGAACGTGAAATGCAGTGTTTCAATTTTAATACAATAGCATCACATGTGCGGTAGGAATTGTTCATTTCTTAGTTCTGTCTTCTGCTGGCGAATTTTGACTATAAAGATGATAAATTACAAATAGAGGTCGGTATACAAATGTAAACTTGTGTAAATTTGTGTAAATTGGTGTATATGTTACGGTTAAAGTAAAAAATCCGATTATTATTAATAATAACCAGCTATTATTAATACTAACCAGGTCTTTTGGTAAATGTGATAAATAATGCATATTATTCATATTTATCGGTAAATATTAATAATTACCAATGAAGTTTGGTCATTGTGATTAATTAAGCATAATTTATTGAAACTCCAAGTCTAAGGTAATTTTTAGGTCATGCAATAGGAATTACAGTAGTTGCCGCTTAATATGGCACCTCGGGACCAAGGTAATGTGGCCACATAAACTGGTGGCTGTTTTAAGCGAGGTTACCAAAAGTACTTATTTTTTTATCCAACAAGTCAAGCATGTACTTAAATACTCATTTATACACGTACAGTATGTTGACAAAATAGTTATTTAAAATATTGTCTACTGTTTGTTTGAAAACCTTGGCTGCATTAGTGAAGTAGTGTGGGGTAGAAGCCATATAATTTCTATGTGGGATAGGCCATCAGGAACACGAGCATGGGCCAGTTGTCAATTAGAAGACCAATTTTTTGTGTTCGCTTCTAAGATGCTTCTTCCATTGAGATAGCCAATTTATCCAGATAACGTCCATGTATTGGTAAACGATTCGTAAAGATTTGGGAGAGTTTTTTACATTTTTGAAGTAGCGTGAAGATTTTGACTTTACAATGATAAGGAGTTTTTCTGTCCCTCCAAGTTGAAACAAACAAGGGCATCAGCAGCCTCTCCGTGAAGTTTCTTAAAGATTAGTCCATTGCTTTTATTTCACGATTAAACAATCTTTCAGTTGCCTTAAAGCCTATGTGGACTAATGACTTTACAATTTCATCAGCCGCTTGAGATAAGAGAGGACTGCTCACTGGAGAATTTCTGTTTCTAACTAATCGAAACCAGCTTAAAAGACCTTCTTCAACTTGAGCATCTTTTCAATTTACCTTACGCTTCCTGTTGTCCCTTCACTTGCAGCTTTCATGTAATTGACCAATCAGTACAATCTGTAATTTTGGGAAGCAGCACCCATTGGCTTAGAGGGAAATGAAATGTGGATATCATTCCGCTTCACCCTACATGGCCTACACAGTACGCAGGACAATCGAAACTGCCAAATACGTGATCGCCTCAAAAAATGCGAGCACCTACATCCAAAATAAACAGTCAACTGATAATGTCTAGCTGATGCCAACAGATTAAAACAAACTTGCGCGCTCGCAATAACGCAGGAAAATATACCCATGTGTAATGAAAATCTCAAGGTAAACGCGATGAAAATCATACGTTGACCAAACTTCAGTGGTAATTATTAATAACAACCGGTGAATGTGATAAAATTTCATAAATTATTCACTTTAACCGGTTTATTTGGTTAGTATTAATAATAGCCGGTTATTAATAATAATAACCGATTAATCACATTGACCGTAACATATGCATGTGTATAATTTTGTTCAATTTAAGGCTATAGTTTTACAAGCATTAACTTAGCATCCTTCATCACAAGTCGATAAGTTCTGAAATTCATGCACTTGTTGGATTGTTTTACAGCTTGAATTTTATAGTTTTTATTTAATAAAGGTTGAACATGGTCTGGACTTTTATTTTACGTCGCTCTACAATTCACATCATGGTGACGTTCGCGAAAGCAGGCATCATGGTTCCATGTGGGGTGCTCACGTCCGCGTTGTCTGTTGGGGCATGCTTTCTCAAAGTCGTGTTCTTGCTGGCTTGTTTTTCTGCCTAATTACACTGATTTTGACTTTTTAAAGGCTTGTCATGGGGTATATGTTCGTTTCGCTGTCAGTGACGTTGTGCTGCAAGGTGTTTGGTGCAACGCAAGTGTGTGCTCAAGAGTGGGTGATGGTTGCTGTGCCTCTTCCACTGGGCATCGTTGTTCGGCGCGTTCGTTCATGGTTGCATTGTTCATGCGTTTGTGTTTGCTAAAAAATATCCTGTATTACAGCCAAAGGTATATGTGATATGTATTTCTGTACTCTATTAGGGATACCCAACTGTTTCATCGTATTTTTACTTAATTAAAGTCTTTCATACTAACAAATTTGCACACAGTTGAATTCGAGATGATTGGTCGAGGCCTAACGTGTGTAGGCTGCATGTTCAACAACACCCCATAACCAGGATCCGCGTTCAAACAAATCTGAGCTAAAAATCTATGTTTTCCAACCCTGCATATTTGCATACGTTTGTATGCGTTGCACTGGTGTTCATCCCATTTGTTTCACTGATTTTCACCTAATTAAAGCTTTTCTTATTTATAGAAGTATATGTAATTCTTATCACATTAGCCGTAAGAAGCCTAGTGTATCCGCGACGTGAACAGCAGCGACAGCCACTGTGTTCGATGTTCACGCTAATTTAAGCTAACAACCTTCGTCTCTTCCATAGGGTTGCCGTATTTTGCTAATGTAAAATACAGTGTTTCAATTTTAATACAATAGCATCAAATGTGTGGTAGGACTTGTTCATTTCTTAGTTCTTGCAGGCAATCATAATGTTGGAAAATTTATCTCCACGTTTCTATATCTCTGTTATTTCTGCTTTTGCATTGATTTCTTATAAAAATAATTACAAATAATAATGATGATGATTAAAAGTTTGCAGGTTTTTCAGATTTTAGTTACAATTTTACTGATTGCTTTTTATTCCCTATAATATTAACTGACATTCTAAAAAATGTCATTACTCTTTTCTATTTTTGGGTTATTAGGATGGTCTTGTTAGCAAAGTAGCCTGGGCCGCAAAATTGTAAGTTACGTTGTTTTGGGGTCTTGTCCTTCCTGGTTTGGTTTGGTTTTTTAGTTGCTTGTAGGCCGAATGTTTATCAGTAACACATTCTTCCTAATTTCTACCCACATCAGATGGGGCAAGTGAATACTGAACTGATAAATATGACTGAAATGAATTGCTGTGGTCATTAAAAATGCTGCATTTTTTGCTGTTTCAATTCAATACGGTTAACCTTCTCCTCATCTTTCTCTTTCTCTCTCTCTCTCTCTCTCTCTCTCTCTCTTTCAAGTTTTTTTGTCTCTTAATCTTTTGTAAATACAACTGCTAAATGACTTCTTTTTCTCGGGTAATTGTCATCGAATACAATTATACAGTGTTTATGCTACAATTCCATTTCACTTTTTGACACACTGTCATATGTAATTTTCTGCACTGATTTCTTAACAACAGCATTGTTCAGTGGGATGTTATCAGCAGAGCTGACATTCAAATATTCTTTTAGTTTCACTGGTTTTTTTATTCCACTTTCGTTTGCTTCCAGCTATGCTAAATTTTCAAATACGTTAACGACCGTCCACTGTTTCCCAACGATTGTGCCTGCATTTGTACTAACATTGTTTATGCATTTCGACATCAACAGAATAACTGGCAGTGTTAATAGAGTGCTTTCACAAAATTAATTGAAAACAAGTGTTAATTTTTCAATTCAACTATTCTTTTTACTTTTCCTACGAAGCTTACGTTTTTTTAAATCTTCTTTGTTGTTATTTCAACAGTATACGCAATGGTTTATGCAGTGGGTACCTATTAACAAATTTGTACGTAGTTGTTATCAGCTACTTGGGTATGGTCTACTGCGTTTGGCATGAACAGTGCTGTAGGTGCCCAAACTAACTGCGTTTACGCTAATCCAAGCTAAGAAATTTTCGTGTCTTCCAGTAAGGAGGTGTGGAATATGTTTCCCCATTAGTTTCACTGTTTATTCACCTCATTCAACTCTACATTTGACAAATTTATTGGCACAACGTTTCAATTCACTACTGATAACACCGATCCGGTGAATTAGAGGGTTTGCAATTTGCATCAGAAAATTTACAAATAGTTTCTCACTACGAATGTTTAATTTTCATCTGCTCTCTGTGATTTCTGTGTTCTGATTGTTCAGTTTGTTGTTTGTATTTTAAATTTGTATGTCTCTCTCTCTCTCAGTGTTTACTCTTTTTAAAGGTTAGTGTGGTTAATGTAATATTGGCCTCCTTCTATACAAGATTTAAGTTAAATTTATGTTAAAACTTCACTTCGACTTTCTACAGTTACTTGACTGTTTGCCCTACACAGTCCAGTGGGTAGAACATCAGGTTATCATTTACTGGTTGAGCAATGGTCTGAATTCGATTTTCTGTGAATCTAGAGCCCACATTTCTTTCGGCCAATCCCCGTTTTTAATCTGGTATACACACAATGTTAAGGTGAAAACTCGTTTTTTACCTGAAAACCTGAGTTTTTTTAATATTTTTGATGTCATTAAAAGTTGTTTACGACTTTTGTTTCTAGTCTGACCTACGATTGACAGGGATGAAATACGTTTGTTTGTGGTTCATACAAGTAGCCCCAACCTTTAGATTCACAGGTTTTTCACCTTGTTAAATTGGTTCTTTTTGGAAAATGAGTACTTAATGGTTTACCACGTTGTTCAAGTATTACATTGGCCGCATTATTTGTCATCTAAGCCAGCATCTAATACAATAAATGTTCGCGCTAAAAAGTCTTCGCGTCTTTCAAAATTAGTACGTGAAATACGTTTGTTTGTTTGAGGTTCACACGAGTTGCTCCACTAGTTTCACATAATTAAAGTAATGCCTTATTGGTAAAATGCATACACAATGGTTACCCCCTTATCTCAAATAATAAATTGACCTTGTTGCATGTCATCAAGTCGTCAGCTGTTATGCTAATCGTACGTGCTAACCGCAACGAAAAAGTCTACTCTATTTTCAGTCAGGGTACATGAAATACATTGCTTTGTGCGCCACTGAAGTTTCCCTATTGGTTTCACAGGTTTTTTTACCTCTTTGAGTGGTTTGTTACAGGCAACTGAGTAGTGAAAAACTCCTTCATGGTGACAAATATTAATAGCATTATTATTATAAATCTTACATTGAACAGCCATTCCAACACTAAAGTTTTAAATATGTTTGACACTTTCATACTCCAATTCACCTTCAGACACTCAATCAAATTCATTAACGATAAGTGAACTACAATCAATAAACTCACACGTAATTATATTAATTTTGATGGACCTTATATGTACTGATTCTGCATGTGTACATATACTGAATTCAGCCAAAAATTCATTCTTTAAGTCAGTGTTCTATAAATTAAAGTTTCGCTCAGTTAGTTGGCTGGTTGGTTGCAACTGAATGTGTATCTGTTCACGACGGGATGGTAGAACTAACTCACTTACCTATATTCTATCTAATCCGACCATGTTATGATGCAGTCATTTGTGTGAGTGACAAAGGAAATAACCTGTTTGGTATCCCAGTGCCGCTCGTGAACAAACTTTCTCCAATATCAAATGACTTAACATTTTTAAACCGAGCCTAATTGTGAAATGCACCATAAAATAAATGCCTGTCGTATTTCTTACTGTCCATACACTAATGTTTGGTGTTGTGAACGAAATCATGTTTTTCAACTGGGACATTGACATAGTGGTGGTTAAAACCATAACTACGCTTACACAACAGCGTACTGAAGGTTTTAACAACTGCTATGTCAATGTCACAGTTGAAAAACATGATCTCTTTCACAACACCAAATACTAGTGTACGGACAATAAGAAATATGACAGGCATTCATTTTATGGTACATTTCACAATTAAGCTCGATTTAAAAATACAAAGAAAAAAGGTACCTTTAACTGGTAAGCAAACTACTAGCTTCTATGGTCTGCATCGTCAGTACAAGCTATTCTTAGGGCCGCCATCTCATGCACTTTTACGAACAAACTCAGGTTTCAAATTTTCAAATACAGATGCAATTGTTCAGACGTAGTGAAGGTTTGAAATGTAATACAAAACAGCCATCCAAAATTACTCTAACTTTCATACTCTAAACTCGTTACCAGCAATTCAAATCTCGTGGTGGTACCACATGTATTTGTTCGATTAAGGGTTTCAATAGTGTAAAAGTTGCAAATTCAATCACTCAATCAAACGCCAAACAATCAAATTCAACAGACAAAACTTTCATAAACAAATCAAAGAACTTGCAATAATGATGTCTTTGTCCAAGGGATTTTTTATCAACTGTAAGGATTAGAACATCCATAAATTATATCTAAGGGATAAGGTATCATAATTTGACACACTGTGTAACATCTGATGACGTTAATAAAAAAATAATTATAATATTCACCAACTCAACTGAACGCAGCGATAGTAACTTTGTCACGGTATAAGATCAGCAGTGGCTGCTAACAGGGACAATGATACAATGATACCTGGGCAAATGATGGTTGTAAGGAAAAACCTCGAATAAAAATTTACAGTGCTTAATTTCGCGAACGCAAAAACGGTAAGTGGTTTAATTTCCTGAAGGCAAATTCTTGCAGACATGTAAATCCTGTTGCGTACCTCTACGCCCTCTACTGTATTAAAAATTTTTTTTCCTCGTCTTCGACGTTTTACGCTAGTCTTTTCTGCTATCTTTATTCTCTCTACGCAGACTCTTCCAACGTCGTGTTTCCATCCCCCTATGACTTATCGATATTTCCTGATTCCGGTCACCCATTATTTACCCTTTGACTTTTGCAGCTCCCATGTCTATCGGTGTAGGTAACCCACTATTTTTTACCTTTCGCTTTACTATTTTTTTTTTTATATAAACGGAGGTTACCGTATTCCCCCTCCGCGTTTTTTTTTATAAAGGGATTACTCGACGCGTTCGGTTAGCGTCAATTTTACAGGTTAATGATAATTTTCGCCTGAGAAATTACAAATGTCAATTTTTTCTTCGCGTCATTTCTCTTTTTCTTGGGTTATATTTTGATTACCGTTTTAAGGCGAGTTTCCCCTTGTCTTTTGACTTCTATTGGGATGTCACTCGTCTTAGGAGGTTATTCCCATAGAAAATTTTACTTTGATCGCTTGAGGATCTTTTGACTATATTAATTTTTCCGTCAAGGCTTTTAGTAAGGCGTTTGGAATTCTTATGTTTACCTAATTCCGTTTATTAGATTAATTTCGTGCGTGAGCTCAATGTCTTCTCTTGTCGTCTTTTAATAATGACGCGTTTTTTTAAAAAATGATATCTCCCGTTTTGCTTTTTCAAACCTGATTATTTAATATTCTTCTCTCTCTTTTCCGTACCTTATACATGTTTTCCTTAGAACGCGCTTTCAGGAACTTTTAGATTTTGAGAAACCTTTGTTCCTTTTTTCAGTACAGTTTTTTCGTGATTTAAAAAAATTTAATTTCTAGGAGAAATTTTAAATTTTATTTTTTACGATTTTTTCGTTAATTATCTTTTCTTCCCCTGAGGTTCGTCGTCACCGCTATTGTTAAAAGTTTCACGTTTTTCTTTGTTGCCATTGTTCAGTCGTCGTTATATTAAATAGCTCGTTTTCTTGGAGCAAACTTATCTTTTACTTTCCAAGAACTCGGAAATTCTATCACGCGGTACGTGATGTTTTAAATATTTTTGTATATTCTAGTAGGTTTGCTGTTAACTAAAAATGGTAAGTTCAGGCAGTATCAGCTCGGTCTCGGAATCGACCACATCAGCTCCTCTCCCATCTCTGGGATATTGAGATGGTTTTTCTGTCATCTGGTGTTAGTGACTTTTATAGTGCAATCTTGAGTTAAGATTTTATCAAACCACATCTGAGAAGCCTATAAGCTTTCTTTTTTTTAATTATGTGCGGTTCTCCGACATGAAGACGATCGTCACGGTTTTGGAACTTTGTTTTTTTTCGCCGATGTAGCGTTCGGCTAATCAGCAGGCGTTCTTCAATTTGTCTTCCTTCTTTAGTTTGGTTGAATTTAATAATGTTTATTCTCGTCGAAGATTAGATGTGGTTCCCTTCGTCCTTTGGCTGTCTCCGTCTTACTGATGACATAGGAATGATGTCCTAGTTCGTCGATCGACTTGGAGTTGAACTAGAATCTTCACAATGCAGCGTGCTGAAACACAACAGGCAACTAATCCATTCAGATGATTTTTTTTTTTTGACATTTATGTTCAGATTTCGGTGATGTTTTAGAAAATCGACTCGTCCTTTTGAACTTCATTTGATTATTAACTTTTATTAATTTACTTTCTTCATGATTTTATTAAATCCGTTTAATTGAAAGCATTTTAATTTTTTTATTTCTTGATGATACATGGTTATTTTTTGTTTTGTTTTTCAGGACCTCGACCATGTTGTTCCCGTCTTGCCCGATCGTCACCTCTCATGTCGTGTGTCTACCCTTTGGTCTGTCTTCCCTTTCCCGTATTTATTCCTCTTAGTGTTATCCCGTTGTTACTACACTAGCTTTATTTTGTTACCCGTCGTTCAGAGTCCTTGTGGAAGAGGTCTAATGGTTTGTTAATTATAATTTTAAGCCCTACCTTCCTCTTATGTAGAGTTGTGTATTAGAACGTCATATATTGTTTATTTGTTTTCAAGTATCTCTTAAGAATTTATGAAAACTTATTATTTTTTTTTATTTCCAATAGTTGCTTTCTTTTGCTGTCAGTTTCTTTTTTTATTTTTGCAGTACAAGCATAACACCTCAACCATCTATTTGTATGATCCTCAACCCTTTCCGTGCTTTACTTTTCGGTTTCCACGGTATCTGCCAGTTACTTCTTCCAGCATTTTCGGAATTTGGACTATTCCCGTTATGGTCTAGATGTACTTTCAACTTCTGACACTATTCTAGTTTTTCCGTTAGACGGTTTCCGATCTTGGGTTGTTATCTGCTGTCTGCTTCATCTAATTATTTTTCTGTCAGCAATAAAGAAAATTTTTATATGGATTTCTCTAGTTTTTCTTTCCTGAAACGTTGTCTGGGGCTATCAAATTATTAACTCTCGTGGTCTGGGGGGTATCGCTATTTTTACCTTATTAACTTTCCTTTTAATTCTTATTTTCTTGACGGGTTAGTTTTAGTTAATTTTTTACTATCTTTCTGGGTTTTGTTGATTATTACGCCTTTTGTGGGAAAGTCGGGTTTTTCTCTTATTCCCATTGGAGCTCAACGTGACGGCAAACGCGACCCTGTTTACTAGCACGTTACAATCCGCACATACAATTTCTTGTCCTTGCGTATTTTCACGAATGCAAAAACTGGTGGAGATGAAATTTTGTGAAAGCAAATTCTTGTCAATATGTAAATCTGTGAATACAATTTCCAGGCCATGCGTAATTTCGTAAAGGCAAAAACGAGCAGTGATGTAATTTGTGAATGCAAATTCTTGCAGAGATGTAAATCTGCACATACAATTTCTTGTCCTTGTGTATTTTCACGAATGGAAAACTGGTGGAGATGAAATTTCGTGATTGCAAATTCTTGCCAACATGTAAATCCGTGAATACAATTTCCAGCCACGGTTGCACCATCAGTAATTTTAGTAATTACCTCCATGGTTAATTGAGTGCGGCGTTTATTACCTTCCATGTGGAAATGGTGTGGTGGTAAATAGGTGGTGGTGCTTATTTGGTGTGTGGTACTTGTTCACTCTTTTATGGTAAGATGTTATTGTCGGTTGATGTTATTGCTAGCGTTCCGAAACTGTTTTGCATCGAGTCAATGTGTCACTGACTGCCTCATTGTGTTTTATGAAGTCTTTTTTACAACACATAAGCTTTTACTTTCAAATCACTCCGATTTATCCTGACTCGAGACAAATTTAATAACTTGAAATTACATCAAAGAGAGAAATTGAATACGCAGGTTTAATCCGAGGCTGGAAATTGTATTCACAGAATTACATCTCTGCAAGAATTTGCAATCACGAAATTACAACAATGAACCGTTTTTATGTTCGCGAAATTAAGCACTGACAAATTTATTCCAGGTTTTAAATTATGAGCAGCATAGCATTCACAGAATTACATCCGAGCCTCTGTTTTCATTCCCAGGTATCATTGTATCGTTGTCCCTTTTACCGGTCACTGCAGATCATATACTATGACAAAGTTACTATCGCTATAGTAATAGAAGGGAAAGTAGAACAGCTCCCGAGTTACACTGTCCACTCGTGTGAGGGTGCCTCAATCGAAATTGATCGAAATAGATCATTAAGCAGGTTGAATTTCTGTGTGTTTTGCCGGTGTTTAGCTATTTCAAAGCACAAATTCGTTACAGAATTTAATAAATTATTATAATTTTTTTTTACCCAAGCCCATTTAAAAATTGTATGCCTAATATTGAGATAAAGGTGTTAATAAACCTTTCAAGGAAGGAAGGAAAATTCTGTACTAACAAGATAAAAAACTTTTTGGAGCATATTTAACCTTAATCGTTTTTATCATAAGTTTAATATAAAATTAATATTTAGTGATACAATGGTAACATAAATTTTATATATTGAATATTAAACAAAAAGCAAATTGAAACCAAACATTTTAAAAATACATTGTTGGGAGAAATATTTTTAGGTTATTATTTTAAACTTTTCACAGTGTTGGGTGTTAAATACATTTCTTGGAGAATCGTATATCATATAATGAAATCAAACATTTATTTTTCAAACATTGTTTATTTTTCACATGCAAAAAATACATTTAAACCAATTTTGATCGTTTTCTATTATTGCTACTCTTCCTTCTGGAGGACATGTCTTGCCTCAAAGTTTTTGCAACAAGATGAAAAATCGTTTCAAAGCTGGTATATAGTACATATATACTATATATCCACTTTGTCTCGTTTGCACATAATATAATATCATTATCAGGAACGAATACAAACAACAGGCAATGCCTGAATTTACATTCAAATTTGTTATCTTTTCAAATATTTCATCTAATATATAAAACTGAGATGTGTGTGGCTGGCATTCAGCTTTCTGATTGGTCTAGGATTTGAAACAATATTACAATTGTTTGCCGTAATGAAGATTTTTGCGATTGTTCCGTGAAACAGCATCAACAATGATGCAAGTCTTTCGCGCGAGAATACAATGTATCTTTTATTTTCTACAGATAATAAAAGTCTATACACACTTTACTAGATATCATCTATAATTTTTTATATAACAGCAAAATCGAAAGCTTCCACCCCAGTATTATTACATGTATTGAATGAAGACGATCCCGATAAAAGACATTGCCGCAATTGCACCTAGACATATGAGATTATTAATAAGAGTTTGCTGGGAAATGGATACGAGCAACTGTTCGATGTATTCAAAAATATCTCAACACTAATGATAATCACTTTGAACAGCTGTCTTAATTGTAGAAGCTTGTATGAATTTAGTGTTACAAGTTTTACAAATTTTTTTTTTGCTGGAGTGTGTATACATTTTTTGGTGGACTCTGTATACAGGATGTTCTCGAATAACGTGTACAAACTTGGGGGGGGGGGGGCGTGATAGAGGGATCAAATCTAAGCAACATTTCCCTCTTTCATTTTTTCTCTGGGGCATTTTTTCAAAAAAATTGTTAAAATCCAACCTGCAGGAAACAGTTGTTTATATTCTGTGGGGACACTTACAGACATTGGTATACGAGACACCTGTGGAATCCAATGAAGAGTTGGTAACCAGAATCGCCATAGCTGCAGACCAGATTCGCAACGAACCAGTAACATTTGAATGCGTACATCAGTCCATGCGGTGACGTACAGCATGCACTCATGGCAGACGGAGTCAATTAGAACACTTACGTAAAATATTTGCATGTTTTATAAAAGGCCATTCACATTATTCTTCTGTGTGCATTGTGTTTTTATTCTTTTTATTACATGATTGACCATGATTTTGATGTGTTCAAGATTTTGGATTGACTGGCATATTACGTCTATGTGACGTCCAATGTTTTTTATCACAAAAACAATGCCCCAGAGAAAAAAATGAAAGAGGATAATGTTGCTTAGATTTGATCCCTTTATCACCCTCCCTCCCAATTTCTACACGTTAGTCGAGAACACCCTGTATACATAAATTAGAAAAAACTGTATTTTTCTCCGAGTGATGCCGGGTACTTCAGCTAGTTACTAATATTAATCAAGTTGCTAATCTCATGTTTTCCTATTGTTTTTTCCAAGTAGACTTATACCTGATAAAATACTTGTACAAATGCCAATGAAGGCTTGATGAGAAATCTGTTGTAGTCTTACTTTCATTACTAACCTCAATTAAGGGATCATTCAGAAAATACGTGCACTTGACAGGGAGGGGAGGATGGAAATTTTGAAACTGTGACAAAATGAACGGTTAATCAGGCGAGTGGATATCGAATAATGAACGTTCGCCTAAATATTTTTAATTATTTGCATCGGTCTATGCAAAAGTGGTCGTGGCTCCCTTTTATGTGAAAAGATTTCCTCATTTAAGGGGGGTGGTGTATTCTAATATATTATATATGTTCATTTGCAGGGGGGGGGGGGTTGTTAATGTTTCAGTGTTACAAAGGTTAAAATGTTGTAATTTTAGCGAACTTGTATTTTGTAAACGATCCCTAAGATGCTAATTCTTGTTTTCTCATTTTTTTCCAAATAGATTCTGATAAAATACATGTACAAATGCCAATAAAAGCTTGACGAGAAAGCTATTGTAATTTTTGCATACGTAAAGGAAAATAAGTTTTCATTGGCACAGATTCAAGAAATGACAAATAATTCCAAGCATTTCTTGCAAGTTATAAATTTTTTAGACTTAT